>OZ024776.1:18425726-18924934 GCA_964017025.1 Stenichneumon culpator
TTTGTATCTTCATCATTTCTCAATTTCTTCTGTCCCGTCCCCGTAGCGCTTGGGTTCGTTCTACGCCCCCGTCGAGAACGTCGCCAATCTCATCCATCCTTGTTTTTTTTAATTTTTTTTTTTATTATCTTTCGCTCGAGCGAATCCGCTTTTCTGCCGGAACTCCCGTTGGACTTTTTATTATCCAAGAGGAAATAAAGAAATCTCTCACCGGACTCGAGTTAACGGAGAGCCGACGTCAAGAAGATAATGCCTTAATCCATAATCTCCTAGCCATTTATAACTTTTCCTTGTATCCGACGACAGCTCAGCCGTTTAATTTTTTGTACGCAAACAGATGCATAGGCGTCCTTGCCTGACATTCGAATTTGAGGGCGAATCGTCATCTCGATAAACAAATTAACCCTTGAACTCATATATCATTTTTTTCTACCTTCTAACTCATGACTGGGGTACATATGCACCCCGCGCCTCTCTTCAACAAGGGCTCTATCAGTAGTTAATAGGTTTTATTATTTTCATATCAGGACCAGAACCGGCGATATCCAAGATAACACATCTGGTCTGCATCACTGATGCAGCCATTAGCGACTCAGTTCAGTTAGAATCCCGGCAAATGTGATGTAGCTTGCCTTATTAGTACCCGAACTGGTGAACATCAGGTATTAATCCGGTAGCCTGAATACCCCGCCCCACTCATCCCTGATATGCTCCGGCTGCCTGAAACCTATGGCTACCGGAACATTCTTTCTACTCCCGGAAACGTCACTCTCCCGAGGCATCCGATAATGAATTCCCTAATGAATTTAGACATTAACTACTACCGCAACTACTCATTACATACGGCTATGATATCTCGTTTCGGCAAACTCCGGAACTTTGCACCCCGATCGACAGCCGCTGCTGATATCGTCTCCCGATTCCACCGGAAAGCTTTGCACGGTACTGCGATAGACTGAACCGGCCAAAGCGGATGGATCGATGGGTTTCGGTTCGAACCGCTCCGGACTCAGCCAAACGGGTTCGACCCGCGGCGGACGGCCGCTTCGCTCATCAGCACCCCATGAGGACGCTGATATCGGGGCATCATCATTTAGCCTTGAGAAGCTATTTCCTTCCAGCGTTTCCCTTTGCCGATCATGGAGATTAGAAGCTTCTGTGGGCTTATAAGATATAGGGCACCGGTGCACGGAGCCGTTACGATGCTGGGCACTCGCGCCGACCTTCGATACACCGGTCCCGGTCCACGGAGGGATGTTACGGTGCTCGGGGCCAACCTATCATAAATCTTCCGTGCTCTCTGCGCCGAGGCTCTAACTCAAAGTTCTTCCCTCCTCCGATATAGAAGCCCCAGGGTTTCGTATAACCCGAGAGTGCACGACCCTCTGCCACCGAGATGCCGAGGACTCCGTTACTTCTTTTATCTTATTCTCGGCGTTCGCGTTCGGCGAATCTTTTCTCACAGCGGGTTCATATGTGCTCCCTTCGCCTCCCCCACACGTCCCATCGACCCGCTCTATCTGCATCTTTGTCTCTGTCCGATATTACCTATATCGTGTCGTGGGCGGACTAACAGGAATTATTTCTCTCTCTCTATCTCTCTCGCTCTGTGGTTCTTTTTTTGTGTTGTTTTTTTTACAATAACGCGTGTCCCAATGTACAACCGAAGCGCACGTATCGGGTCGGAATTCTGTGCGGTTCGTTTGTATTGTCTGTTGCCGAGACCGCAACGCGCACCGCCGGGACAGCAGCAGCGGCGACGGTTCTGTACCTCAAAGCCCCAGTAATTGGACGACCGAGGCTCCGTCGCTTCCATGAAAAACGTGAACTTTGTTATTTTTCAATTTCCACGTTTTTAATGCCACATGCCTCGAATCGTCGGTTTCACGTTTCTCGGGCTCCACCTCGTCTGGATTTTGCACAAAAACCATAATTTCCGGAGTGCTCGGTCGAACGATCGCGAGATTCATGCCACGAATCTCATACTCTTAATCGCCCAGTCTCGTTCGTTTCTATTCCTTTTTTTTACATTTTCCCGGATCACTAAATTGACACAGATTGGCGGGTTCCTGAGGGGAAACCCTGCAGGCGCCCAGCGTAGGCAAGCGAAAATCCTTGCCTGCAATGTCTCAAATTTTCATCGTTGGGGCAACCGAAATTTGAGGTAAGGAGGCTTGGCGCAGAATTCACTGCGGAACTCACCCAACGTTCGCGTTGATTAATTTGTCGACGGAATACATGAAAGTTGGATGCTTGACTTCAACAGCGTTTGAGACAGTGCGAGCGAACTCTGAAGTCTAAAACGCTCCCGTAAAGCGTCCTTTTATGCTCCAGCCCTACCCTGTGCGCTCCCGGTTCCTCGCTGTGTGGAGAGTGCGATATAACGGTGGAAACTGGAAATATCAGGACACCGAACCCACACGGATCGTAGGTACACAGTGGCAGCAAATTTAAACTTAGTCACCGGGGCTCGGTGACTCCGGGAGATAAAGGAGTGAGAGTGGGTCGTCCGATGATAGCGTGAGCCAAAGCCGCGATAATGTATACGTGGAAGCGGCCTCACTCCGGCGGAACGCCGACAAAGTCGAGAACGGGGAAACGGTAAAACGATTATGGAGACTACTCCGAGGAAGCCGAAGGCCGCCTAACGTACAGTGTACACGCGTGTCCGCGCGCACAACCGGACGATGGTTGTGCACGTGGATCGCATTTCGTTCACTTTCGTCTCTTGGGATTTTACTTTCGACGTTTTCGTCCCTAGAGCAAATTTAAACATAGTCACCGGGGCTCGGCGACTCCGGGAGATAAAGGAGTGAGAGTGGGTCGTCCGATGATAGCGTGAGCCAAAGCCGCGATAATGTATACGTGGAAGCGGACTCACTCCGGCGGAACGCCGACAAAGACGAGAACGAGGAAACGGTGAGACGACTGTGCAGACGACGCCGAGGAAGCCGAAGACCGCCTAACGTACAGTGTACACGCGTGTCCGCGTGCACACCCGGACGATGGCCCAACCATCCCGGCAAAGAGGGTCGGCCAGGAGTCCACCGGCTCGGAGCCCGGTGCGACCTAGGAAGTGCCGGATGGCAACGCGGCAACGAGGTTGGATTGAACGGAAACGGAAGCGACGAGTTTCAACTCCGCTTACTTGCGGTCCCGCTAAAACCTGTCCGCTCCTCGGCGACTCCGACCGTTTCTCCTCGCTCGTTTTCTTTCACGCGGACAATTGTGAAAAAGTTGGTTAAAAGTCCCACGAGTCAAGGGAGGCAGTTTCTAACTCCGCTGAATCATACCGACCGAGCACCGCGGATACCGTCGACCACACTTGGAGCCTGAAGATATGTAGGACGCCGAAGATTCCTGCTGCACTGGTGTTCATTAAGGTAGAACTGCGAACACTTCTGGATTGATTATGCATAATAATAATTCCAAAATGTTATCGATAAATAAATTAAATAAACATTTTCAGAGCGCAGAGGGCTCGTCGCGCCTCTCGCGATCGGAGAGCGAACCTCCATTCTTGATTTGCCCCGCAGGCTTCACAGATAAATAGAGTCGTTAGTAAAAGCCTTTTTTTAGCGCATTAAATGCATTTGACGGGTGGATTTACATAACATCGAGTTCGTTCAATCCTCTTAACATCGAGCGTTGTCCGTGCTAAAACTTGGTCCTTGTTAAAACGAGCGTGAAAATCCTCCTCATCCAAAATACCAAAATTACAAATGATTACCCACCTAACGCCAATTAATTGCCGTGCAACACGCCATTACACGTTTTAACAAACATAATTATCGTGTACCAATTAATACTGTTCGCCCAACGGTTAATTTACTTCGTTTCTAACCAGTTCAATTGAATTTTCGAGTGGAATCTTGAAAACCCTTGTCGATGATACATATATATGTATATATATATATATAAACACAGTACATAATGTATCGAGAATGAAAAGGGAACGAGAAACTGGACCAATTTGAGGACACAGAGGCCCGGTCGTTACCGGCGATCCGCCGAGACGATAAATTAATTAGTTACGGCATGGGAGCTACACGGCAATAACTGCACGATTGTATTTCCGAAGCCGTAAGTAACGAACGAGAAGGGGAGCATTAGAGGTGAAGAGGAAGCTCGGCCGCGGAGCGAGAGCAAGCGAGAGAACTCGTCGGGGCTTTTGCGGCGTCGGGCAATTTGTCGTTGAATTTACGATCGAAGATACGAATCGCCAATCGGCCGTGTTTTACTCGGTCCCTCTCTCGCTTCCCTGTTCTTCCGCGCTCGCCCTCGTTCTCTCTAGCGGGCTGACTCGTTTCTATCGAGAACTCCACTACCCGCTCGATCTACCGCGGTCGAAAAACTGTGACGATTGAATTATTCTCGAATTCTTCTCGGGCCGGAACGAATTCCTGTCTCTCCAATTCGGAGCTGGTTAACGCGTGTATCCTCCCGAGCCGTTTTTCCCCCACGGTATATCCTCCGTGGCTGAAGAGCGATTAACGAACAGAAAAAATGTTGGGGGGAAGAGGTGCTTGTTGGACGAACTGTTTTGAAGAGACGATTTATTGAGGGAAGAAGAGCTCCACAATCGATATAGTCGACATTCGAGAAGGTCCTACACAGTAAAAAAAAAGTTTGTAGTTTTTATAACTTATTGTCCACAATTTTTTATTTGTTACTTTTCTAGTTTTACAAACAAAAGTACAAACTAAAATTGTCAGTGACACGGGAAATCAAGAGACAGATTCCTATATTCAAAAAAGTGACAAACGAGTTTGTCACTTACTTAACAAAATTTTTTATACGAAATTTCGTATTCCGGTTTTACGAAATTATTTTTTACTGTATAGTGCAGATTTTTTACGGTGTTGTGTACAGGAATGATTTTCTATGTTTCAGGACTCTTCAAACTTCAGGACCTCGTCAAATCGCCACCGTCCTCGAGAACCGAAATGTACATACGCCAGGCTGGTCCCGGCTCGTACAGGCAGGTACTTCGCGAAGTTAGACACAAGGAAATTTACAAGCTCATCGTCGACACCGATCCCGCTAATATGCAACAATTCTTTAGAGCGGTGAGTAATCGTTAACCCGAGATACCTCATTATTGGATAGTCACCTGTGCTCAGCAACCCTTAAGTGCCTTTTTAAATCCAACTTTACAAAAGGCACGAGTTTTTAATAATAAATTTGCTTATTTTAGTGCGTCTTTTAATACCGAAATTTCGTTTACGAACCCGATTATATATTCAAGTTCCTGTCGGGAAACGACCATGTATATGCGGTTAAAAACTATAAATACGTATAAATCTCTTAATATATGTATATATATATATATATATATATATATATGCATACATATATTAAGATATTTCGCGCTACCGTCACCGGTGAGCAGCTCGAGCGCCGTCCTAAGTCTCGTCTCGTAAAAGCTTCGTTAAAAATTGGCCATAACTTTGTTGGTTATGAAGAGGAAAAGAACTATAAGTACAGTACTGTGTACGAGGTCGACGTAGATGCGGATGTCTACCACGCCAGGCGGTCCTCCCGCCTCGGTCGATCAGGAAAAGTACTCTCCGCGAGCGTCTATCGTCCGGTGAAAATTAAAAACTTTATATCCCACCCCGGCAACTTCGCACGTCCGGGCGTCTCGCCCGAAACAATTTTCACCGACTCTCCCTCTTTTGTCTCACTGTCCTCTCGATGTTCCCTCGGTACTTAAAAAATGTGATGTTGTCCCCGGGAGTATAAGAAATATATACTTTTAAAAATGAAAAAATGCAGAAAAAACGAAGCTTGCTCTACATGGAAGCAAAATTATGTATATATATATATATTCTAATCACTTGTTCACTCGTCAACAAGGAAATAAGAATAATGCCTGAATGAAATGAATAAAAACGACTTAACAAAAAAAATTATAAAAAGATTGAAATCATTCAGGATCCAATATTAATTTTCTCGGAAGATCCCTCCATTTTTATCCATCAATATTTGCTGCTATTATAATAACAATAATAATAATTGTAATAATATAATAATAGTTTTTATTTATAATTTGTATGAGTTATAATTATTATTCATTCACTCACTACAGTCGAGAGATGTCTCCCGACAGTCGGTCAAATTTTGATTGGTTTAGCATTCTGCAACATTGATCAAAAATATAATAAGTTATGTATTGAAAAGCATGTATTCATCCGTATAATCCACGACGGATCGAAGTTATGCGAATTTTATTTTTATTATTTTTTCATTTTATTTCCGTCAAGAAAATTCGAATGAAATTTGAAGAAAAGCAAAAAATGAAGAAAGCTTGAAGCTTCCGTCTCGTGGGCTTTGGCCTTATTCGAGCTGTGAAAGAATGAGGCGCTGATAAGAAACTTGTTCCCGTTATAAGGATCAAAACGCGCGAGTGATGAAAGGCATCGAAGATTGATAGCATCCCGTCAGCATCCCGAGCCTCTCTCATCCCGCCTCTCGCCTCACCGGAGTTTCCGCTTTTCCATGGCAAAACGAGGAGCGATATCGCGATTTCCCCGAAGAAAGAGCCTGCCAGGATGATATTCAGCTCGGAGCATCGTAGCTCCACGCTTACCTCCGAGAAGAAACTTAATCGAATTCCAATTATTAATCGTTTCAGTGGGGTTCCGAGCCCGGTGTACAAACTCCGTTATAATACTTGGATAAGATCCTCGACGATAATCCCCTTTGAAATATGAATATCCCCGGTGGCAAATTGCAAAAAGGGACGACGAGCGGTGAACCTCCTCATTGTAACGCGAGCCCCATGAAAAATAATTTTCATTAATAAAATTTCTTTCATTTATAAAAGATATTCTTTTTCTTTTACAATTCTTTCCAATTATAAAAGAAAAAAAAACATACAAACAAAAATTTCATTATGCAAAGGGATTATAAAAAGAACCTTCAAAAGTCGCAAGAACTCGTAATCCAGCATTTTCCCCATTCCGCTGGAAGGCACAAATTTTCTTTCTTGGAAACTATATTTTTCCCTTCCAAAGGGATTACACCACTTTGAAGCAACAAAAGGTCGCGTTGCAAGGATGTATTACACATTTCTTTGGCGGGAAGGTAGAGCGAGAAAGGGGGGTTGGTAACTCTCTTGAAATTGTATCTACGCGAGAAGAAAATAAATTGTCTGATGCATGTATCACGTGTCTCGCGTTGCGTGGCCGTGGAAAGTATAACGGTGGGTGCTCGCAGAATTTGTAGTGCATTGTATGCCGTTGGGGCGAACAGCAGCCCATTGCGATACGTGGGAGGGGGGGGGGGGGGGAGGGTTGGTCCAGAAGCTCGAAAGCTCGCGTATCTTTTATCACGGCCAAAGGGCTTTATCTCCGTGCAGCCGGAGAAGAGGCGGACCAGCGGTTTCTGTTCGGGCAGAGATGAGGAACTTTGGTGCGGAACAGTAGAATTTGTAGAGAAAGCTTCGCGAAGCCCAGTCACACTTTGTTTTCTTGACGTTACGTGCTCGCGTTCAGTTCTGCGAGGTAGATCGCGGTATCGCACTCGCCGCCGGCCCGGCCGCTTCCTCAGCCCGAAACGAAACGAATTGCCACATCCGTAACCGAAGTACAGTCGATGGAAGGATTTATCGGGATCGGCGAGAAAATACGAAAGTTGCGGACCAACCGAGGAGGGAAAGCTCGTTGTTCGGGCATGAACTATCCATGCATCGCGCTGCGGTACGTTCGATCTATCCAGATTTTTTCCGAGCCAAAAACCTTGCAAACAAAGTTCCGCCATCGGAATTTCCGGATCAAAGGCATCGGCGGACTTTGGAAATTTCTTCTTTCGTTATGCCGTGGATTTTCATACCGCATCACAGTCGGATCTCCGGCGTGAACGGTTTGTGAAGTCGAGAACTACTTTTCCATCGACGCAGGGGGATCAACTTCCGGTAGGTTTCGTGAACGTGGAGCTTGGGATGCAAGGATGTATTAAGCATTTCTCGGGTCCCATAAAATAGGATCAATTCATTTTTATTTTTATTTTCCATTTTTTTTTCGTGGCAAAATGAGAACAAGGATGAGGATCGGTGGAACATTTTTTATGTATTTCTTTTTTTTCATAATGCAAGGACCAATGGTAGAGTAGAAATTCGTTCGATTTTCATTTTTAACACCTCGACGGACTTTAGCTCACGGTTCGGAGAACTTTTTAGCATAGTGGATGTTTCGCGTCCACTGGTGGCAGCTGCAATGTGCACTGATACGCGCACTCCCCAGGCCGCGCTGCGGCCCGGGAGTGGACATCATTTTGCATAATCCGGCTGGTCGTGCGAATTGCCCGAAATTCAAACATACGTGCGATTCGTAAATGACGACGATGTATGGACACGTTATTTAGACACCGGGACGAGCGAATGATACCTCTGAACAACATTCGGCTTGTTGAACACCGCTGCGCTACGTAATTTCCATCACGAAATTAGCACCTGCCAAAGTGATTTTTTAGTTCTTTGAGGGAAATTGATTTTTTTTTCTCGTTACATATAACGAGTAATTCTATTTCGCATTCGACTAATCATCATTTTTTTTCTCGCTTCGTCTGTTTCAGATTTTGCAATTGCAGATGAACGACTATCGCTATCACTACATGTTTACGACATTCGTAAGTACAACCTTTATCAAATAATTCGTAGTATTTTATATGCAATTTTTTAGCAGTATGTTATGTTATATTCGTCCCGTTGCTCGTCGTGCATGACGAGCAACGGGACCCTTTACCTCGTAGTTTAATTAAATTTCTATCAATTACAAAAATAAGATGTTTAAATCGAAGGGATGTTAAAATCATTGCTGATCGAGCGGTACTCTGCCGGTTACCGGACCGGAGGCACCCGCGGGCGTATCCTTTCAGTCCGCTTTACGCTCTTTGATTAAATTTCCCCTTATCTCTACAGTTGGTCCGACGGGGGTTTGTCCAAGAGGGCGACGAAGATACAGTGTTAATTTCCGTTGGAACTGAAGTACGCCGGGGTAGCTTTGAGGGTCGAAGTGATATTTGGGGTATTACTCTTGGGGCTCGGAGATATGCAGTACCACGAAGACGATGTTTACCTGTCCCGTTGGAGCCCATCGAGCTTTCCTTTGCCTCTACGATTTCTCGAGGTTACACGACGACCGACAGACGACACCGATGTTTGCACAGTTGGTGTAAACGCCCTAGCTCATCACATCAACCCCCTTGCAAAATGTCGTTCAACATTGAATTTCGGGACCCGGTGCTCTAGAGTATACACGAGGAATGCCCGCGGTTCAGCTGCACGATACATTTATACATGTTGCACTGTCGAAAGCTCCCTCGATTGGGTATTGGCAAGTCCACAAGCCACTTCGCCCCGAGCTGGCTCGGGACGAAGCGTACTCGTGTGCAATTCACTCCGCCCTCTCCGCCCTGCGGAAATACAACATACCGATTAATCGGCGAATATTTACGGAGTCGCGATACGTTTATTCCGTCCTGAGGAAAATATCTTGGGGATTATGGAACGCCGCGGTATGAATTCGGCGCGATCGACTGTTTGTCGGTCGCGGCAATTGTTAGGATTGAGTAATAATTAATTGAAAAAGACCACATGGTGGACACTGTTTTCCCCCGAATTCCTGAAAAAATAAGTAAATAAATGAATAAATAAATAAATAAATGCATAAACAACCAAATGAATAAATACAACATTTTCTCTCCTTACACACTGTCTGTATAACGACAAAGTAAGAAAAGAAAATACGTGCAAAAAATCGGTCGTCGCCGAAGCATAAATTTGAGAAAGTTACGTTTCCGCCTTAGCTACAGAAGCCCCGAATACAAAAAATTTGGAGAGTCGACAAACTATACCCCGCGCTATTCCCGCTGGGGATTCCGAGCGGAGACTCCATGAGAACTGCCCTTGCTGTCTTGTTCGGTCCTTCCTTTAATACATATGTGGGTTAGATAGATATGTGAATACGATGTGCCTACTGCATGTATGCGCTCTTACACCCTATATTGTAACGCCGGTCACATATGTATATATCGCGAAGTTTCTCCGTACATACATATATATACATGTATACAATACGCAGTGGTGAAACTGCGGACCGAGGACGACCGGAAGCTCGAACGCTATCGCGATTCTCGTCGGCGAGTACCGTCGTGGCGAGAGAAGCTTCTTCGAAACGGAAGCGAGCTTTATCCGCTAACCCAACTTGCGGGCGAAGCGAAAGGTGGAGTGAGAGAGCCGCGGTCCGATGGCTCGACGACTCACCGTCGTTCCGACGTTGTGTCCGAGAGGTCGTCGACCGTGCCATGAAAACCGCGTTATTTACTTTAACGATCCCCGTCGCGCAATGCATCACCGTATAATTATAAATCATAGCGACCGGTACGGGGGTGATGGGTTGGACCAGCCCCGAAGACACGTTCAACACTCCGAAACGAGGCCATGGACTCTCGACGAGCGGGACTTACAGACCCGGTCCACGGGACCCTCCCCTCCCAACCCCCCACCCAAAGCCGATGATTACGTCGCTTTTCCCCCATTTTTCACTTTTCACTCGCATGAAATGTCGGGCGATCGCCGCTCGATTCAACCCTCCACCAATGCTGATTTACGGCTAAGCGCCCCACACTAATGTGGAGAGTGAAACTCGATTATAGGGTTTAGTGGATGATTGCGGAAGGAATTTCAACAACGTGCAGGCCTGACCGGTAAAGCTCATACGAACAACCACTAGTCCAGAAACACCCGCTTTATTGTCTAAACAGTGAACTCCGAACCTTTGGTCGTTCGACGACGGATTCATTGGCGAATCGCGCTGGAGGTATTAGAAAATTGCATTGGCATTGCAGACGTCGCTTGACGTAACAGTCTGGTCCGCACTTCCAAATGTCAGTCTCGATCTGCTAATAAAAATGTATTCTCGTTGCTGCTTACAGGATATCGAAACCTTCGATCTAGAAGATTTCAAGTACAACAGCGTGAACATGACTGCCTTTCGCCTGGTTGATCTGGAGGAGCCCAAAGTCTCCGACATCCTGCGACAGATGGAACGTTTTCAACCCATCGGTCACGCGATACTCAACAAGACCGGGGTGATACAGGTTGGTAACATAAACTCCGCTTCCACCTGCAACGAACAATTTTCATCAAGCTTGACACTTCCAAACTGTGCACTGCGAAAAAGAACTAGTAAAAACTACCAATCATCTAAGGAAAATTACAATTGCACATAGTAAGGCACTAGAGCGCCACCTATGGCGGAAAGTCTCAAATTTTCCAAGAATTTTTACCGCAATATTTACGAAGAATTCTTATAAATCCGGAACTTCCGACCATAGGTCACGTCCTAGTTCCTTACTACTATGTGCTATGTCAATATCTCTTAAGCGATATAGTCATATTCTCTCAGTGTATTGCGGTGTCGCGGTCCATAATGCTGCGAATCTCTTTTTTCGACGATAAGTCGGTGACATCACGAATGGTCGAAGGTAATATGCAAATCGCATGTGCTGCAAGCGAGATGGTAGCAGAAACGTGACGACTTGAGCCAACAGGCCAAGTGTGCTACGTGTGCCGCGAGGGATGATAATGGATCAAAGGAGCATGGCAAGGATTCGAATACAAGATCCATACTCACCCTGCTCCCGTCGTGTGTAGCAGGTCGCCTGTGTCGGCGGCCCGAGCATGGTTTCGAGGTAATTAACCGAGATCCCGTGCTGAGGAGCCTCCGCCCTCGCAATGTCATTAACTTGAGGCCATTAAACACATTCCGAGGAGCTGATCGAATTGTGGGAAAGACCGTGTATGCGAGTTTCGATTACATGGCACGTTGACTTATACCGAGCGACGCCCACGATCATGCGGACGGAACTTTTACACATGGAAGCGGAATAAAACTTTCGTCTGGATAGACGTTAGCGAGACATAATTTGTTGACAGATATTTAAAGAAATCAGCTTTCACATGTGGGCAACATCCTTTTTTACCAGTCTTTTTTTCCATCTTTATTTTGCCAATCTTTGTTTTACCAATCTCTTTTTATTTACATTTTATTTATATTTGCGAACGTCTGTTTTTAACGAAGTGGAGTCCTTGTAGTGTCAGCGCTATATTACTGTTTGTACTTTTGACACTTTAACGTATAGAGCTGACATATGTTCCAGGCAGAACCGGCTCTGGTGTACGACAGCGTGCAGGTTTTCGCTCACGGCTTGGCGGCCCTCGATCGCAGTCACAATCTTCGTCCGGCGAATCTCTCTTGTGAAAAAGAAGAGCCATGGGACGACGGTCTCTCCCTCTACAACTACATCAACTCGGTACGTACACTTTGATTATAGTCGAGAAGATTACGCCAATATTTGCAACTTTCACGTTTTGTTATCGTACCGCTTACATGTTGATATCGACTGCTAGAAGCGAAGACTGCGGAGAACCAAAAGTGTAACCCGTATGCTTTAACTTGGAGGATCCGCCCGTTTATTGTTTAGCAGTCGATATAGCTGCGGATATATTTTGTCGAGGAAACTCCTCTTCTATAGTCTATCAATACCTCTCGGATGACATCAAGCTATGTTAGTGACACATTTTTACTCGAGGTAAACATTATCGCTATCTATCTTATTTCTTTCGTTTCTACTGGACTTATGAAACACGCGCATTATATGATCGTGGGTCAACAACTCGCGAGAATTCTGCACTCAAACCACTCAATCGATAAAGTCTTAATCACAATAATAAACAAACATCGATAATTGAAGTGTATCGGCTCAGCGGTATCGAGAAGAACATGCAATTTCTTTCGAGCGTTTGAGCATATAAAAAAAAAACATGCCATGCACTGCATTGCGATTCAAATTATCCGTGGCCTCGGCGGTCTCCCCCGTTGCGCCAATGTCGCAAGAGGAATGGAGGTATCGGAATCGCGGTGGTTGTCACCGGTTTCTGCGTGGGATTAAATTTCAATCGGAAATCCGCGACTAACGTACCATTCCTGACGATTGTTCGTACACAACAAGCACACCTGACATTTTCATTACCATTGACGGACATTGAGTCTCGAACGGAAAAATTCAAGTGAACCAATGTCATCTGGGCCTAATCGTCGATTGCCAATTATCGGAAAAAAGAACGACGAACGAAATCATTTTGAAATTCAGCGAAATGATAAATTCGCTGGTTGGCAGTCCCGTGCGTGCCAGTTTCCAATGCCTCGTCAATGCTCTCGATCGTTTCGAGCAGTACATCCGATGATCCCCGCGCTGCTCGTGGCAGGGTTGATCGGTGTTTCCGGTGTTCCCGGATCCGCAAGAATCACGACTGTTCGATCGACCACTCCTCCGTCCGGTCCAAACGACAGAAACTCCAGAATCATGACTGTTCGATCGGGCACTGTTCTGTACGGTCCAAACGACGGAAATTCTCGAATCGTGACTGTTCGATCAACCGCTGCCCTGCCCGGTCAAAGAGACGAAAGCTCCAGAACTACGACTCTTCGATCGACCACTGCTCGTCCTGGTCCAATCGCCGAAAACTCCAGAACTACGACTGTTCTGCGGGGTCCAAATGACCAAAATCCTCTAGTCAGGCACATCAAAGCGGCTGTTACCAAGTCGCAACGTCGTAACGGTAATTTACAGTATTAATCTTGAAACACAAAGAGAAGCAAAGAAAAAGCGTTGAGATCGAAGAATCATTGATTGACCTGCAGATAAACCTTCGATTGGGGAAAATCGGATTCTCGAGCCAAACTCGGCCACCGCCGAGGTGACTTATGCGTTGGACCAAGATCTGCTTCATCATAACGAAGCGAGCGATCACTGGATGACTCACGAGGACACCAGTGACTACGGAACGTAAGTTACCTTCTTGTCCTACCTGCGAAGTCGCGAACCTCGTACTAGGTCCTTATCGCCAATGTTATCGAGAAAACCGACTTAGAGCCGTTGCGGTCCATGATCTACAGCTGGCAGCATGATCCAACGGATAATGCCCAATCGCTCAACGAGCCAACTTCGCTGGAGGGCCGAAGGGAAGGTCCCTACCAGCCTATGTATCCGGCACCCGACAACGTTGTGCCCTTTTACTCCATGCCAGAAGAGGAGCAATCACTGGATGTACCGAGGGCCCTGAAAGTCCTATCGAAAACCTTGTGTCCCGGTTTGACGAGACTATCCAAGCTGTCCTCTCAAATGGTCTCCATCAGTCCCTGGCGATTGATCCTCAACTTCCTCGGGTTGGGCGAAACGGTAGGAAACTTACCGGGCGTTTTGCAAGATTTACTGTCGCTTAAACCGAAAGAGCGATCGTTGAACGATACCTTGTACGAGATAACGCTCATTGCAGCAAATTTGGCGGCCCAAGCGATGATATACACCGCGACGATAGTGACTCTACTAAGCAGTTGAATAATATCGATTGTAGAAAAGGTCTGAACCATTAAAATTGTGCTGTCATGAAATGATATACCAGGTAGGTCACACACCGCCAATGAGCGCCGAACCGAGGAGAGAGGTGGATCGGATCAGGGAACGATTGCGGCACCTCAATGCGTTCATGGTTGTCTTTCAAGACATGCAAGGCAAGGGACAACCGTTGACCGAACGGGACTGGATGACGATGAACCAACTTCAGGCTGAGATCGACGGGCTCAACGCCCGATTGCGACAGCTTCTCGGTTTCTGGAGTCGCCGAAATTACGGCCGGAGACTGCGGGGCACACGGGCATATCGGCGGGACGAGGATTCGATGGCGTCTCGGGATGTCCTGTCCCTCATGGATTCGGTGGGTATGACCAAGGCTGGCCCGACCGAGGGAACACTCGTCGACAAGATCTTGTCGATGGCGGGAGAGTTTCTCATGCCGATAATCGACAGAATCGGCAGCTGGGGTGGCCTCGCCGAGCTCCTGTTTTTCCCGATGGAAACTAACTTCGATACTACGTCGTTGAACAATTTAACGAAAGAGGAGAATCCTACGAGAGATCCGGGCAGCGTCGACGTGCCCGACGTTCGTTTGAAAACCCATCGCTGGCGAGTCAACGGCGGCGATCCCAAATCGCCCGAGTCTAACGTACGGGTCACTTCTGCTCGTAGCGAATTCATGAAAAATAACGATCGCTCGAGTACGTCGACGAAACAGCGAATCGAAAGGTAGTCTTCCGAGAGACAGAGCTGGTTTCTCGAGTATCCTGAGTCACTGTAATAGACTATCATCGATATCGCAAATGGAACTTATGACATTGGTGTTATCAAGTTACTTCTTATCTCGTATCAACTTCACAATCTTTACAGTTGACTTATTGCTCAAGCGATTAGATTTCACCGCAACACATTTTCATTTCATTTTATTTTATTAAACAACATATCTGCACAAATCGGCACTGCCGCGACGAAGTAGAGGAAATTGAAGTTGACTCGTTTGGCGCTTAGCGCTTCGACGGGCTTTTTCCTCCTCGATTAGGGTTTCCTTGGATGGTAGCTCAGGGAAAATGTAACGAAACCCCATGCATTCTCCTAGTTACATCTGATGATCTTTCAATGATTATTCCCGAATATGAACGGCAGCGCAAGAACCATTAGCATCGAAAGAGCTGCACTGGTGGTGCTCACTCCGTTACAGAGGTCCGCGTCGCAGTAGTGCTCTGATACACTAGCGAAGTTATATGTTGCACGATTGAAAGATTTCCGGGTGGTGATCTGGCCTGAACCGCAGGTACGCAAATAAATGCTGGTTCCGTTAGCTAAAAAAATGTTTAAAGGCGAATTCAAGAGTTCTCATAATTGTCCAGGATTAATGACTTTTGGATCGCCAGTTTTTTTTTTTCATTTTTTTTTTTTTTTTTTATCAGCATCACAAACTTACTAAGTACTCCGACAGTTTTGGTACAAGAATGAGACATTGCTGAACACGTCGTCTTGATAACTTCGACCGCCGACTTGTCGAACGGATCCTCGCACCCCGATTGCGGCCACGAGCATAGGTAACATCGCAATGCCTCTCCTGAAATCAAATATGTCACCACGGTATTCGGTGTTGCACTTTGCGCTGATTTAAGGGAAGGCCAACTTGATGATTGAGTGAAGGTTTCGATTCAAATGGTCTGTCGTTCGATTTCGCAATTATTTTTCACTGGTAAAATCGTGGTGATGAAGACAAGAGTTGTCACGATCGGACTTACCCGTGGTGGCGAACGCCACTGCGATGAACAGCACCAGCAGGAACTTCATTGCTCTGTCACTGTCTTGGTTCGAACTAAAATTCTTTGCGACGCGCGCGAGCCGCGAGTCTTTATCCGTGATTGACGTCTAACGTTCTAGTCCATATGCGCGATGCCTTTATAGCTCCAACCTTTGGTCAACCATTGTGTGTGTGTGTGTGTTTTTTTTAACTGTCGGTCGAGAGATACGATATTGGATCGACGCCTTATCGCTGTGGCGTTCGAGAATCAATAACGCACTTTTAAGATAACGCCTCCAGTGACTAATTTCAGCGGATAAACATCACAACGGATACAAAACACTAAAAATAACGCACTGAACATAAACCGCATAAAAAAAATTAACAAAATAAACAAATAATAATGAAATAAACAAAATGAGAAAAAGATAAACCGCGCATAACCGAAAAGAAATACACCATAAAAATAAGTTGACACTCCAGATCAGAGCTGGCCCTAAGGAGCAAGTCACGAACAAGCGGCTGAAAAGCCCCTTCCGTAGCGACAAAACATCCGCCTGCCGCACATTAAAGAGCTCCCCGACAAGGGAGCGAGCGAGAGAGGGAGGGAGCGAAGTAATAGCATAGCTCTATTCTCAACGTATAAGAAAGACCAATACGTCATGAGGGCAGACACCGCACAGGTAAGGCCCATACGAACTAACAGGTCATCGTCACTTCGCTGTCGGGTGTGATAGAACTCGAAAGTCAGCCCTCGAGAAGTCTCGTCGTTATACGTAGAGTTTTATTGATTAAAGTCGATTTAAAGCCAACATTATAATAAACATATTATATCTTTGCCTCAAATACTTTTGTATTTTCTACTGATATTGCTAATTGTTTGGGTCTTCCAACTACTCACCCTGTGATTGTCTAATTATTCCCAAATTACATGTTGAATGACCAGAAGTTTATTGCTTCTCGTAAAACTCATCAGCGTCCATCAATAAATCAATTCCGGTTCGAAACTCAGAGTCCCGGCAGCGACCAACCCAGGCCGTGTCCGTCGAAGGCCTTGCTAGCAAATTGTCAAAGAAATGTAACAAATAAAAATAGGTAAAAATAAGGCCCGTCGCAATATATACAAGTATCATTTTTTTTTTAAATCGTTCAACTTTCGTCCCGTCAGCATGAATTGTGTCGGGTTACCCTGGATGTTCAAACTCGCTCTTTCCCCTTCGTTATACACGTTTCCTTCTTCGCATTCTTTTCCTCGCGTTCAGAGCTCGCGCTACGTCGATTTCGTGAAATGGGTTTGACAAGAGTATATACTCACGGACGTCTCAAAGACCCGACGCCATTCACGTCCCGACAAAGTTTTTCGAGCATAAGCTTCGAGAAAATTGGCTCCTTGGACGAATCGCAAAGACGTTCCGAATGAATCGTCGCTCGCAATTCAGCTGTGAATGTCTCTCTTGTCCCGTCTCTCTGTGCTCGTATAGTTTTCTTACGTATTCTTTGTGCACCGACGAAAGTTCCGGAAGTCACCCAGTGGGTGGGAGACTCATCTCGTTTCCTTGAATATATATTCAGCAAAGGGGACATTCCGGTGCATCAATTCGTTCGACCAACGGAGACTCCGAAACTCGTTGACATAATTTTTCCCTGCTCACTGCAAGCTCAAAGAGCATTCGACGTCTATTTAATTTCGATTTTCGTGCAAATATTTGGCGAACGTCCTCTCACTCGAGCAGAAAATTCGTTAGCTACGACAGGCAAAAGTCGAAAGTGTCTTGAATCTGCCAGCACGAAGTTCATACGATTTTGAGCGTTTCACGTGAAAGTTTCCGAGCAACGGTAATCTAGAACGGATATTGACTTATCTTCGACTACGTATTCGGTAAATTCTTTGGTGTTCACGAGAGCGAACGAATTCTTTTTAGGAAGATTATTTATCGTGGACTTTGATTAGCTCTATGTTAAGCCTTTATCGAATGCAATATCGTTGAAGAGTCTTTATCAGATGATAGTATAAATTTGACATACAAATGTGACACGTGCGCAATCGGAGATAAATATTCGTGGTACGTCCAAGCTGCAATTACAGTTAAAACGAAGGTAGCATAACGCAGTAGTGTAACCCAATAGTATAACCACCTTGCGGCACTTCTTTCGCACCGATACTTCCCACGCGCTTCGATCAAACGGCTTAAATCTTACCATACACGATCTAAAAAAAAAAAAACTCCGCTCAACACACGTGCCACACTTTATCGGCTTCATTTAATATTTTCTCCCTAATATCCGCGTTATATTATTTCGCGTCGAGTGGCAGGCGTGCGCGGGGGGGCTTTCGCCGTCTGAAGTGCACTCGAGCCTGTACGCAGTGTATACGCACTCGGGTGCACGCTCGAGAGCTACAGTCGAGTAAAAGTGCACGATAGTGTGCGAATGGAAAACAGATATCGCTCCCACTTTCTCCATGTGTATCGGCGAAAGCAGAATTCCCGTGAAGCATCAGCGAGTATGCACATACAGTGCCTACACTCAAGCCGGGACGAATCGTTTCGCAACGAGCATCAGCCGAGGAGAGCGACCTCCGGGTGCGCGGAGCCGGCGTTGAGCGGCCCGAACGACACGATGCTCGGCGCTCTGTAACTGAACGCTCGCAAATGGATTTATGTTCGCGGCCCGGGGCATAATAATTCACTACCCGGCATCGGCGTGTTCATGAGCCGGGCGTGAAGGGGGATTTCGAGTACGACGCCGGTGAGCCCCCCCCCCCTCCCGCCGCCGGTCTGGGTCCTCTCTCCCGTCCCAGAGGTAATTAACGTGCGAATCTGCCGGGGATGAATCCACCGGAAAATGGCCCCACCGCCATAACACGTACGCGCTGATACCACGGACACCGTTACCATCTCACCAACCGTGTCTCTCACTGTTATGTGTGTGCATGTATATATGTATGTACGATTTTGTACCTGTGAATCGTACGAGTACCGTAAGTGGAGGAAAACTTTCCGAGCTTCCGCCAGAGTCGATGATTAACGAGAGTACGACGGACAGTTCGACGAAGTGTCCGCGCTTGTTGCATCGATTCCTATCATCGTGTAACTTTCCTTGGAGAGTCTCGACTGCGGAATGGGGGAGAAGCGGTGGGATGTCGTGGGGGCAAAATGAACTGTTTTTAATTGTTTTAGAACTGCACACGAATCGAATATTTTGATCAAGGGCCTTTGGTATTGTATTTGGTTAAAGTTGGTTTTTTTAACAAACATTTTTTTTATCGACTTCAGGCTGGCCTACATGGACTTACCGGCCACATAGAATTCAACGAGGGAAAGAGAAACAATTTCAAGCTGGATCTCTTGAAGCTGAAGAAGGAGGAGCTCGTTAAGGTCGGCGAATGGAAGCCCGGAAGTGGAGTTAATGTTACCGACGTGGGGGCCTTCTACGAGACGACCGCTGCGAACATTACACTGGTCGTTATGACGAGGGAGGTAAGTGTCGAATAATACGACGAAAACAATATTCTTTACGCGCGATACCTTAGAGTGCTCGTTAAGTATTTACGTGGCACGAAGATATTTCCATTACATGCAGGAAGTAATGTAGCATGGAGTTATTTCCATTACTCGCAGGAGGTAATGCTGCACCGAAATTAATCAACAAGAAAATGAATATTTAGTGTTAAAAAATGTAAATGTAAATAGTAAAATAATTGAATTAATTTAACTGAATAATTTGATAATTTAATTACTTAATAATTAACTTTTTAATTGTGATAATTTTTTTTTACTTCGTTGCACAATCGCAGCTGCATGCTCTGTGTAGGCTGAGCACCGACGCAATTTTATTTTCACGACAAAATAAATAATAACACCAACAAATGACGGTGGTTTCGTTCGTTATATGACTGACCTATTTTTTTCACATTTACGCATTCGCGTTCCCGTCATAAACCCGATGCGCGTGCCTTTTCGGATGGATTGCACGTGCGAGCTGTAATTAATTGGATCAGTAATTAATACCCGCCAAAGTACCGACTCGACATTACGAGTTAAATCACTGCACGACTGCAAACTGGAGTAATCCTTACCTTGCGCATCGCGGGTCAAGTGAACCCTTGATTCGTACTCTCGTGTCGCGTTGTTCGGGCGATTAAATATCACGGTAAAAAAAAGTCGGTTTTATTTTGTTAAACAACATATCCACAAAAATCGGCCCTGCGACGACGAGTCGGAGCTTTCAATTTGACTCCCTTGAGGCCGGTCGCTTCGACGGCGGTTTTCGGGCACATTTACTTCTATACCACTCACAACTCTACCAGAAATCATCTCTACCATATTACAACTGTACCATAATCTCTAGCTGTGAAGAAAAAAAAACTACCGGAATTGAAGTAAAACTCTCCCAGAATTTTATTTCAATTCCGGTAGAGATTTATTTCAATTCCGGTAGTTTTTTTTCTTTAGTGGTACAGATTTTGGTAGACTTCTAATATGGTAGAGATATTTTCTGGTGGAGTTGTTATGTGGTAGAGTTATTAGAGCTATCTTTTTTGGTAGAGTTATTATTCTGTAGGCTTGTTTTCTGGTAGAGTTGTTATCTGATAGAGTTGTGAGTGGTAAATGTGCTGGTTTTTGTCTTCGAACATGAGCTTCTTTTGACAGCGTGTTAGGGAAGGTGTACCGCAAACCTTTCGGTAATTAACTTTCAGTAATAACTTCCAAATACGAGCGGCACAGCGAGAACCATCAGCATGGAAAGAGCGGCATTAGTCGTGCTAACACCGTTGCAGAGATCCGTGTGGCAAGAGTAGCAGTTCGGTCCACCATCGAAAGATTCATGGCACGACACTAAGCTACTCGCACACCCACGTCCTACGACGCTGATTCCGTCTTAAAAAAAGAAGTTTGAAGACAAATCAAGAATTTTTGATAATTGTATCGAGGATGAATTCGGATAATCATAATCATAATATTTGGAAAATCATAAAAAAAAAAACAAAATGTATTCGGCATCGCAATCTTACCTGTTTCCGCGGTGACTTTATTGCAAGCGAGAGTCTCTGCTGGACACGTCAACTCTATAACAGCATACGACGATTCATCGAATGGATTGTCGCACCCCGGTAGTATCGAAGTGCATGTGTAACATTTCAATGCCTCTCCTGAAATAAAATGTGGAACAGTCCTATTCGGTGTTACACTCTACGTGGATGTATGGGATGGACAACTTGCCGATCAAGTGCAAGTTTAAATTTCAATGGTCTTTCGTTAGACGGAGCAATTTTTGTCACTGCCTCTTTTTCTCAATTTTTGAATTTTTTTTGTCAAGGTATTGAGAAAAGCATGATTCTTGTCAAATGTTATGAGGTTACGTTTTTTCCTCCTATTTATCTCTTAATAGCATTTTTCACGATACTGAAGTTAGCCAGTTTAATCCACAATTGTTTTCCGTTTACCACAATCCATTGTTGCGCATTAAATAATTATTATTATCAACAATTATAGTTATAATGATTATGAATAACGATAAAAATAATTACTGACAGCATTATCGACAGCATTCCCATATAATCGGTAAGGGCAACTTGGAGGGCAACTTGTCGATCGAGTGAAAGTTTAAACTTCAATGGTTTTTCGTTCGACGGAGCAATTTTTGTCGCCACCTCTTTTTCTCAAATTGTTAACTTTCGTTGTCAAGGCATTGACAAAGCAACGCCCTAGCGGAACCGGTGCAACCACGGATTCGGTTGTTGCATCGTAGTCGCAGTCGCATTAAGGTTAACTTGGGTTAACTGGACATGCATCTACAAGTTGCAATGACTATGACGAGACTCCGGGTATACTGAAATGACACCGATCGCTTTGTTCAAAATTTTAACCATTGTGCAACTCTGTTTTGATGGACTCGAGCGATCCCCGTGCAACTACAAATCAAATAAATAAGAATATACAACGGTGGTTGCAAGGATCACAGCAAAAACGACGTTAACATAATGGTTACACGCGAGTCTAGAGCAAGATAAAATTTCGAACATTGTTCATTAGTCTATCGAAGTCTGCCGATGGTCCACCTCTGTTCCGTTAGGGCCAGTTAGGGCGATTCTTGTCAAATGTTATGAGGTTAAGTATATCCTATTAATCTCTTAATAGCATTTTTTACGATACTGAACCTATCCGGTTTAATCCACAATTGTTTTCCCTTCACCAAAATCGATCGTTACTCATTAAATAATAATTATTATTAGTAATTATAATTAGAATGATTATGAATAATTATAAAAATTATGTCCCGTATAATCGGTTAGAGCAACTTGCAGGACAACTTCTTGATCAAGTGAGAGTTTAAATTTGAAAGATTTTTCGTTCGAAACCAGTAACAAAAAGTTAATGGTTAAATGATAAAGATAGTGTTGAAGACAAAACTTGTCACATTTGCACTTACCCGTAGCGAGAAACGTCACCGCGACAAACAGCACCGGCTGGATTTTCATTGTTCTATCGCTGTCTCGGTTCGAACTAAGATTCTTCACGACGCGCACGAAACGAAGGTCTAGAAACGCGGGTGATGAGTAATTTCGCAGTTTATTTTTAGATCCATTGCGAACTGTTGGTTGACGGTAAAGTCGAGTTTCTTTTTAACTCTCATTGGTCGAGAGTCGCCATATCGAACCGACTCACTTATTGCGACGGTACTTGGCATTCGGCTATCTGGTTTAAGATAATGGAAATGATTTCACCATCGTTTGATTATTTCGATTTTTTTACGTAAGTGAGCGCACATAAGATGAACGGCCCAATTATTTACCGAGGCCCAATTACTGTACCATAATCATATTATCTACAATAGAAAAGTCTATTTGTGTCCAGCATACGAACAGTAATACGAGTAGTTTCAATAGGGTAGACCGGCCAGTGAATGGACAGTTAAGCAGACGAAAAAGTCAATGAATAGACGTTTTTAATGCAAGTGCTCTTGTGGAAAGTGTCCATTCACTGGCCCTGTCCATTCACTGGCTGGTTCACCCTACCCTTACTATATTTGACAATCTTCTTTCATTGTCAATGCCACGCGCAGCTTAGGTGGTCAGTAATCGGATCGTTCACCTTAGCTTCCAACAAGCTCTTTCTCTCACCACAGTTGTGCAACTCTCTGCGATATTGATTAAGGCACACAATATTGACATTTTGTCAATATTGTATCGAGCGTATCGTGAAGATAAATTTAGATTTATACGGACATAATATCGTATTTTTAATTCTGTAAACATCCCCGAATTCATGTGGACTACATTTTTTTAAAATCATTAAGCATTCATCCATAACATAACATCCGACACTTTCGACCCAAAAATCATTGAACGACCGAGATGTACAATATTCTCATCCCTCAATATTTCCTTTCCAGGAAAAGCCGTACGTAATGGTGAGGGACGACAAGAATCTTACCGGAAATGCGCGATTCGAGGGTTTCTGCATCGACCTGCTCAAGTGGATAGCCGCACAAGTTGGATTTCAATACGCTATACGTCTGGTTCCCGATCACATGTACGGTGTCTACGATCCCGAGACCAAGGAGTGGAACGGCATTGTCCGGGAGCTCATGGAGAAGGTAACGCTCAAATGGAAATCACATGCAAAGTTTTAATATAAAATCTTCGAGATACTTGACAAAAAAAAGGTTGCGGGCAATTTCAAAGTGCCGAGAAACTGGAGCTCGCAATTTATATTCGAATAGAATTACTACTTACAGATGTTGCCATCTGCCGGAATATATAGCATGCATACAGCAGTTATATATTTCATACACCTACGGCCCGCGAACGGTATTTGAATTTCAAAACGATTTGTAATAAAAATCCATCTGGCGTAAAAATCCGTTACCGGCACCGAGATTTTATTTTTACTGGGATTTAATATAGCCCTCGTAACCCACCGAACGACAGCCTGACGCGGCGGAGAAGATATTGAAATTACTTGTCGATCCGTTTCTACCCGAGAAGTCCACGGGTTTTAGACGATGGCTCGAATAACATAATGGGAACTCAATACCCAATCTCCGGATATACTCGTGTACTCGGGCAGCCCGGCGTCCGTTATGCAATCCTCGAAGGCGTACATCCACGCTACTCGTGCATCGAACTTCGATGCACGACGAAAAAGAATAATCCGCAATTTTTTCTCGATTTTGATGTAATACGGCTCGTTTGTGACAACCGTAATATGACAGCTGTTTGTTTGTGGAGGCGAAAATATATCCATCGATTCAACCAAATTACAATAATTTTTTTACACGTTCGATCGAATTAAAAAAAAAATACCTGCCATGATGTTTTATTGGCAAAGTTCATAATTGTGTTTCCCCTTGGAATCGATAGACTCCGTCGAGCCTCGAGCTCGAAGAGCTTTGGGATAAAACCCACGATCATGCTGTGCCAAATTGATAATGTGCGATACAAAATTGGATACTCCAAGCCCGTGCTCGTTCGGCTTAATTGGCAGAATGAACGAGGCATTGGAAACTTCAAACTCCGCGACTAGTCAGTGTATGGAGTTTGAACAAGGACTGGCTCATCCCATAGTGGGGCTATATGAGCGCCGCTAGTTTCTAGCCGGATCGTTCGCACGTAGTTGAGAAACTTGGTGCACTCATCTCGTTTCTCCAGGCTTCGATTCGTTGCAACCGATGCATCGTGAACAAACGAGAAACTACTCGGCGCACTCGTCGTCGTCGTTTATTGCACCAGAACCGTCGTCAACGTCGTCAATCGTCAACCGTGGCAACAAAAACGTTCCCACTGAAATGAAGAAAAAAAAAATCTATACCAAGTCCATTCTTCATTGGATGAAAGATAATGACAACGGATTTGTGACTAAGTGAGCCGAGCCACCGGTTTTAATCCCAGCAGGAAAGTGTTGCGAAAGCGGAGCATCCCGCGATGAGTTCTCGAGATGTGCGTTCCAGATCTATGTATACAGATATAGCAAACATCAGGTATAAAGTACACCCACGTGTATAGATATAGGCGAGTGTAAAGGAAGCCGCTGCTTTCCCTCGCCCCATCAAACTCTCTTGGAGATGTTGCAGTTTCAGCAAACGTTTGCCTTGCAAAATAGCGGCATGAATTTTTAACGGCGACACGCCACCAAGTCGTCTCCATCCTGTTCAGTTCGCCCGGCGCGCAAGCTCGGTTTTACCCCAGTAACCGGCTGAGTAGTGGCAAGGCGGTGTGCATCCGCATTCACTCTCCTTGGATTCACGGTTTCGAGACTTCGGAGTGGGGTTTTCTTTTCTTTCGCCCACGAATCGCCTCGCGACAAGGATGATTGCTCTGAATATTTTATGCAGCCCCCGATCCTAGCGAAACCGGCACGAACGGATCGCTCTACCAGAGGTAGATTCATGAATAACACGGGTTTCTCAGATGTTCCCCGGGAAATGGGAAAAGTGACACAAAACGAGCCTTCCTCGGGGATATGTCACGGAGATGATTTTTCGGCCAATAAACGCCTCAAATTCCAATTAATGATAACCAAGCCTCTTGCAAAGTTGCAGAAAATAATACAAATATTGTTCACTGTCCGTTAAATAGTATACAAAACTATACTATACAATTGTCCGATCAATATTGATCGATCGATAAAAACGCCTTAACTAAAGAAAAAAATAAAAAAAAACCAACTTGACATAACTTTGTGATGTTAATTTTTAGCGAGCGGACCTCGCGGTGGCATCGATGACGATAAATTACGCGCGAGAGAGCGTAATAGACTTCACGAAGCCGTTCATGAACCTCGGCATCGGCATATTGTTCAAGGTGAGTCTGAAGTGAGCATTGATCTACTCCTACTCGTCTCAAAAAAAAAAAAAAAAAAAAAATCCCAAAAAATGTTGAATTCAAAAAGTTCAATTTCTTAACCACGTGGAAATAATACGATGTCGCCTTGGGCAAACGTGCGTCTCTGCAAGTATAAATTCATACCGCGATGCAGTTCCGTCTGACCAGTGCAGACGAGTGGGAAAACGGATCAAGCAGCGGGAACAAAAAATGTTTTTACCTAAAGTATGATTCGTTTTCAGCGCCCTTAATTCTCAAGGGCCTTTGGGCGAGGTCGTTTTAATTAAAATTGTAGCCTAACATAATTTAGGTACCGTCCAGCCAACCGACTCGTCTCTTCTCCTTCATGAACCCCCTCGCCGTCGAGATATGGCTGTACGTACTGGCGGCTTACATGCTCGTCAGTTTCACCCTCTTCGTAATGGCCCGCTTCAGTCCATACGAGTGGAACAATCCACATCCGTGTCTGGCCGAGAGCGAGGTCGTCGAGAATCAATTTAGCGTGAGCAACAGCTTCTGGTTCATCACAGGAACTTTTCTCAGACAGGGGAGCGGGCTCAATCCGAAGGTACATCATCGTCAGCGTCTGTGCGATCCTCGTTTACGCATGCGTACATGGATTCATGAACTCTTTACCTTACTTTCCATATTTTTTGTGTGCAAACCGTTTTCTTCATTTTTGTTTTATTTTTTTATTTTTTTTTTTTACGAATTCTCGCTATAAATGTTTATAGTAAATTCCAAGTCCCGCGTCCCACTTCCGGTATTGTCCCGTTTCTGCAATCGGTCTCGCGCCTCGAAGCGGCATCAACGACGCGGGCCTGCGGGAGGATGCTAACAGAGTGACGGAGAGAGCGAGACGGCGGGACGGTGTGCAAAACGCACCGTTTTATATTCCACGCGGAAAATTCAAAAAAAAAAAATAATAATAATAAATAAATAAAAAGTAAATTAATACAAAAAAAATTAAAAATTGGAAATGAAGGTAGAAAAAAGAAAACATGTGGCTGCTTCAGGTATCAGGCCGTGTGCCCTCTCGACTCTTCTCGTTCATGAATCCCCTCGCGGTGGAGATATGGCTGTCGATGCTGGGCGCTTACGTGATAGTCTCGCTGACGATATGGATAGTGGCGCGTTTCACACCGTACGAGTGGGGCGAACCATCGCCGTGTCCGAGCTGCAAATGTCCTTTGCAGGTAGGCTCCCGCCGGGCCGGTGCGAAAAAAAAAACAATTTAACAAAAAAGTAAACAAATTACATCGATCGATATCGAATATCGACAGGGCGGTCTTATTCAGAAAATTCTGGTCTAGATTGTGAAATGGCCACGATAACGTGGATCGTCGTAAAGAAAAATAAGAAGAAGAAACTTCGGCGTCGATCGGCGAGATATTCTATCAAAATATAAGCGTCTTCCACCGGGTCGGTCTCGATTATTGGATAACAATTTTTTGCGACTATATCCGCGTTCAACCCCGAGCGTGTATATCCATCTCTAGCGCCGTTCGTATCATCGTTTCTTTCCATTTAATTCTCGTTTTATACCGTTCGGATAGCCGACACGGCTGGTAAACAGTTTTACTCATCCAGTCCTCCCTCGAGTGAAAGCCCGCGGTGTTAGGCAGTCTGGCTGACTGGAAGCTGAAACACACACACACACATACACACACACACACCGATCCGAAAGCCCCCGCGAGCTTTACGCACACGGTATAACGTCTATTTCCATAAATTTCCATAAAAGTGTGATGAATGGGATGTACACCCGTCCCCGGGATACAATGTACACCGGTGTCGCGGGGTTCCCGGGAAAGGCGGGCTTCGAGCAATCTACCATTCTCTTACTTCACCGTCGATTTTTTTCTAGTCTCTTTTTGTTTGTTTTCTTTTGTTT
The DNA here is from genome assembly GCA_964017025.1 of Stenichneumon culpator. NCBI lineage: Eukaryota > Metazoa > Arthropoda > Insecta > Hymenoptera > Ichneumonidae > Stenichneumon > Stenichneumon culpator. The sequence goes on from OZ024776.1 coordinate 18,453,624, forward strand.
TTTTGTGCTATCTAGCAGATTCGGTCCCGACTGCTATTTGTTTTTCGCGCCTCGGAAAGCGAACAGTCATTCGCACAAGTATTACTGGAATTTTTTCCGTTATTAGAGACAAATCGTCTGTCGCACCGGTGGAAAATCAGATTGATCAGAGATTAACAAACAAGCGGAAAATTGAAATTGAATATCGCTTCCTCATAAAAGGTGTGATTGAAATTTTCATATGGCCTTCTCATAATCTTGCTTTATTCGCAATGAGAAAGCATTTTTTGTATTTTTGGCTTCCTCACAGAGGAAGCTTCGCGAATATTTGAAAAAACATTGATTAATAACTACACACGCCGTGTAAAATTTTAGCTTTATCAGTCGAGCCATTTTCGACTTACAGCGATTTGAGTTGTTTGCCTCTGATTCACACTCGCACACATAGATCCGGACATTTTTCCTAAAGATTATTTTTCGATGTTTCGGAACAGTCTGAACACCTTATTACTTAAAATCTTGAAAAAAAAAAAACATTTTTCACCAAAAGAAAGCTTCCTCTACGAGGAAGCAAGAGAGGTTAATTGCGTTTAACGTTACCGATCGAAGCAGTTGTGTGTGTGTTTTTTTTTCTGTCGATATTCGAAACGATGGTGAATTTTTCGGTGAACCGCGACGCGATTGGAAGTTCAGCCCGTGTAATTGTCATTATGATTATGCACCACTTGGCGGGGGCTATCAGGGCGGTCACGTCAGCGCCTTGGAACCGGACAGCGACGACATCCCCTTGCCGAGAACGTACAACGAGTTTACCCTGGCCAACAGCTTCTGGTTTACTGTCGGAACGCTAATGCAACAGGGAAGCGACCTCAATCCCAAGGTAAAAACTCATGTAACAGAGTCGGCAGAGCAATACCACGAGCTTTATCGAGCGTGTGAAAAATCCGTACAGTAAACAGAGAGCTAAATCGAGCGACTGGGTGAGCGAGTCAAGGGAAAAGCTGCAGCTGTATGTCAAATAGACAACCGATAGAAACAGGTTTTTTTGTAATATCTGTGGCACACGATGATGCAGACGAAGGTCCGAAAAAATATTCCCTTTACCGTAGATTTTAGATTTTTTTTTTTCGAATACCCAGAAAAAGTTCCAACAGGGAACAAATTTGCTTTTCTGACAATAAAATATTTAAAAAGCGAAAAACTTAATTGACCCATTTAAGCTGTCATTAGTATTCGTATTTTATAAAAAATCAAACTCAATTTTTTGGAAAATTGAGATTTGCCCTCACTGTCCCGTTTTGCTCCGCGCTCCCCTACCAGTTTAGAATACATCCTAATTTACAGTTTACAATACGATCCTGATTTACAGCTCGGAATAATAATTTTTTTTTATGTTACAAATGTTGCAAACTTGATTTTAAAAAAAATTTATTATATAAAATAAATAAATAATATAATATGCATCGTTGCTCGTAGAATAAACGCGAGGTCCCTACCCGAGTATTTTGCCGTGTATAATATAATAACAATAATAATAATAATAATAATAATAATAATGGCGTGCGAGAGCTGAAGATTTCGAAGTTTGTACGTGGTGATACGACGACACTGCAATTTTCCATAGCCCTTTAGAATATCGCCGGAAGCAGAAGACAGTAGCGCGGGCTACGATGTAGCACGGAGACGGGTTCTTATCCCACCGAAACGAGCTTGCTGAAGATTGTGGAGATCGCTTCTGGTGTTGTACAGTCTCGGTGTACGGTGTACCTACACGCGATCATGAATATATACATTCCTACCCGTCCCCGTGCAGCCGTTCAAACGCTGGAATCTCCGAGCTCCAAGGATAATACGTAACGAAGAGCGGACAAAAAAAACCAATTAAGTTTGATCCTACCCCATTTTAATATATACACTTTGCGGGACGGCGTATACTAATTTAGTATACTCCGCCCGGAGCCACGAAAGCTTTTTGCCCCTTTTTCAAATTCCGCTCTTCGTACTTCGCTTTTGATCAATTAACAATTTTAGATTTCTTTCTTTTTTTTTTTTGGTGCGCAAAATTCTGTGGGAAAACTTCCATCTGGCATTAATCGCTCAATATCAATACGTCGATCTCTGGTCTGACTGGCTCTCGATGACAGACCGTCAGAATGATTGATTTTTTTCTATCTTTTTTTAAGCTCGTTGAGAATGACTGGCGGCTTTAAAATTCCATATTTGTCAGGGTGAGCGGAGCTCAAGCCACTGGTCAGTCGTCCAGTATTTTTGTGCTGGTTGTTTACCAACGTTCCGAGAATTACAAAAATAAATAAGTTTTTTATTAATTGGAGACGTGTTGACGCTTTAATTAAACCTGCTCACTGGCACGAGAGCCTTTATCTGTTCTCGTTATTGTGAATTCTGGTGCGGCAATAAAATGTCAGTAACTGAAAGGCAGAATACCTGAAGAAAGCGAAGTTCATTCTCATTATTTCGCTTCAGCGGCTACGGAAAATGTCACTAAAGTAATTATGTCGAACGATCGGCTGGTTTCGGTGGAGTTAGGATAATTAATTGTAATTATCTCCGCTACTGCATTATTTAAAAGATAATCAATTGTATGAATATCGTTTAACATTTGCGTCACGGTGGGGCACCCTATGTCCCACCCTATATCAGGGTGTCCCACCTTCTTTCGCTCAGTTTTCAATTTCTTAAACTAATTTCATTATATGAGATACTAAAGTTTTGTTTTTACAGTGTCAAAATGTATGACTCGTCTGATAACTATCGCCAAAGAGCATTTTTACAACCGATTCTCCCTGTGTATCCGGTTGAATGAACCTTCGTATGTTCCGCTGTAAAGTCGTGTGCCACATAGCAAGTGCGGTGAGAGCTCGTACGCAGCATAAATTGCATAATATCCGGTACAATTTTTTTTTCAATGTATAGACTATTCAGGATTTGTTAACGAGATAAAATGTGAGATAAGATAAACGGTAGGATCCCGACGTTCAACAGTAGGTGGCGATAAAAAAAACATGTCGATAAGGTATAAGAAAAAATTAGAAACGGGAAAAGGATAGTTTTACAGCCATAGCATGCCACCCCTGCATGAATGTACACATATCTTCACATATCAGCAAAGCACCTTATGTTTTTGTCTTATCAACCCACACGGAGAACAGAAAGAATATGAAAAAAAAATCGTTTTAATTATGGATATTTGGTGAAGGCAGAAATCTGAATAACTTTTATAACTACATAGCCACTCAAAAGCTATAAATAGCTACAAAGTTATTGAACAGCAATAAATACCCATAAAGCTATTCAATGACTATAAAGTTATTCAATAGCTGTACAGGTATTGAATAGCTCTAATGATATTGAACAGCTATAAAGGTATTCAATATCCATAAAGCAATTCAATAACTATAAACCTGATCAATAGTGATTTCAAGTTATTTATAACTTTTTTCGTGAACCCAACACCTGTATATAAACTGAATCTCTGTTCGATACGCATACATTTTTTTAAAAGTCCGATCCATCGCCTGCAATTTGTAGCTGTGTCATTGTATGTTGTAATTTTTACTCCCCAATTTACAAAAAGAATTTATCGTAACTCTGGCAGCCAAGTATCCGAACAACGCGCTAGTTATTAATACGCTCGCCTCCATGGAACATTCCAGTATATCGAGGGTGTCAAACTATTGTTGTCAATCGAGCACTTGCCTCAAACCCGGAGCACGTGGGTGCTCGCAAATGCGATTAAACGTGACCGATTCGAGTCGAAAGCATCCGCTCGACGCGTTACTGCTATTCAGAGTGCGAGCACGTGCACTCTGGCGAGCGGCCCCGCTGATATGAGTGCGGCACGAGATACCGCATCGTTCGGTAATATACGCACGAAATCGGGACCGGGGAGGGTGATTCGAAGTATCGAAGCGTGTGGTAATTCGATGGACCTCGGTCATCGCGCATAACGCTGTAAATTTATACCGCGAATTATGGTGGGTTGGGAGAAACGAGCGGTCCGGCCAAACTCCGGAAACACCCCGTACTCTGCGAACACCGATTTTTTAAAAATTTTTATTTTTTTTTATTCCACTTTCATCCCAAGTGCGTGCGAAGTGTGTGCGTTCAGCCTGCAGCCACTCTGCACGAATCGCTTCCAATTACCTTTGTGTTCGTACAGTTAACTGCGTGCAATTTCACACACGATACAGAGAAAGCGCCCGACTGTCGATGCGGCTTATTCCGGTGGCGATAAATTATTATCACCAAAATCCGTTCGACGAGCATATCAATTAATGACTATCGGCGATTGATAAGTGCGGGACTCGGGGCTCGGCGATTAATCATCGTCGCTTCTGCCCGGTCCGTCCGCACGCGGACTCGATAAGATAAAGCCGTCTATTTCCGGTGCGAAAAGTACTCGTTGACTCGCCGGAGTTTATAGTTTTTATCTCGACTGCTGTAAATTAAAAACAAGAAAAAACATATTTATCGCAATGTTCTGCCTCAATGTCGTGTGAAATTTGTCGGTCAACCGACGTACTCAGCAAATATTTTTCATTCGTCTTTTCTTTTTCATTTTTTTAATATACGTTTTTTATTATTTCAATACTTTTTGTATTTGTATGTTTTCAGTTTTAGGTCCGCTCGCTTCACTCCGAAAATCACCGCTCGAAATTTATTTTTGTTTTTTTCCATTTCATCGCTGTTTGGTTTTTAGATATAGCTTTTTAGTACACGCCTCGGTGTGATCGATTCGAGAGAGAGAGAGAGAGAGAGAGAGCTATGTATACGGTGCTCTTACGGGTACAGAGATTAATTTTCACATCTGTTATTCTCATCGTCAATCTCGATCGCTCACGTGGTAATGGAAAAGTGTAAAAATTAATTAATTTTTTTTCCCTCGCTATCCTTTTGTTATTTCAATGAGAGTCCAGAAATTGTGGAACCGGTGGTATATGATAATATACATGTATATACACATATACACATGCATATATATATATATATATAACGCATTATATATATATATATATAACTGCGAAACAATTTTCCGCAAAGAGGAACGCCGTCGACGCGGCGAACAAAGAGACGTGTCACTTGAATATACCGAGCGGAGAGTTATTCTTTTCGCGTAATCTGAAGTGACGAGAATAGTTTTTCCTCGTTGAGAGCTTTAGCACCGACTCTCCGGCTCGCGCGTTTATTTCTATGGCTCTTTTTCGCGCAGTTTCTTTCATTCGCTCTTAATTTTTTTTTCTCTTTGTACTGCTGTGAGAAAGCGTACAGCCCGTTCGTCGCTAATCCGCTCGCTTTGTCACGATTAGAGGGAAGAACAATACGTAAAGTTTGCCCGATTGCGAGATCGGTTGAGAATGACAAAAAAAAAGAAAAATACTTTACCGAGTGCGAGTGGGCGAAACACGGCGTTAATCTACTTTCAGAAAAAAATTCGCGAGGATAAACGGCGACAAACTTTTTCGAGGGAAGACACGGACACCCAATATAAAATATGTATATATGTATATATATCCCCATTCGATTCTTGACACGGTGGCGAAATCTTTTTTATATTATAGGGAGATATTAATTTTAAGACTATATACGAGCGACATATGGTGCTAGCCGACTCTGTTGGCATGTGTGTACATGCGGGGATGACGTTGCTACATTCTTTCGGTCGTGTATTGAAACTATAATAAAACTTTTAATTATCACACTAACTCGAACACCCTTTAGAAAATACGTAATATATATTTTTTTATAAAAAAAAATTTATATTTGTTTTTCTAAAGTACAAAATAATTTAATACCTGCGAGCGACACACATAAGCTCCGTAAGTTTCTCGGGGAAAAATATTGAAGCTGCAGCTTCGGGTTCCGTACCGACTTCCTCCACTTCAATCTTTCTCCACTTTCCACGTCCCCTTCGGTAGAACCGCACGCTCGTTGTAACGTAGAAAAATATTCATTTCCTCCTGAAAAAAGGTGACTTTGAGGATGACGATAAGAATGGAAATGAGAATGAAAAGAAAAAGGTAGTCGGCAACGAGATCCGATGCACGAACGAGAGCTGCTCACATATTGCATTCTTTGAGTTCGAGGAAAAGAACAGCCGGCCTCGCGGTTTTTCACCCACGACGTACATATATATATTACACATATACGTACTTATATGTGACACACACACACACACACACAGTTATATAGCTATATACCGCTCCATTCCACCCCTCGATCCCGCACCCGAGGCTCGATTACAGATTCTGGCACGAGAATAGATAGAGGAAAGAGGCTCTGAAGTCTCGTACAGGCTCGAACATCGAATTCCACGTAGACATACCGGGATTCCAGAAATGCCGTAGGCTCCGCTAAACCTTCCCGGTTGTGGGGCACGTGTGCACTTTTCCGTCGAAATTTATATTTCTCTTGATTTTTTTTTTTTCACGATTGACATTTTTTTACCCTCCAAGTTCACATATCGCTATAAAAAAAAAATTGGGAGATTCATTCAACGGACTGGATTTTTTAAATGCAAAAATTGGTATTTTACATTTAATGTAGAATTGTCGTGAAAAATTAATATACTTTTTCATTCAAATTTGACTCTTTACAAGTATCGTAACGAACTTTCATCGTAAAATTAAAGTAAATTATAATAAAAAATAAAGTATGCGCAATGTTTTCAATACCCTGGACATTAACTTTTCATCACAATTGTACATGACATTTAATATACCAGTTTTTGCATAAAAACGTCCCGTCCGGTACATTCAATTTCATACGAATTTTTTTTTACATTCATCGTCACACACTCACCCTACATATTATTTTATTTTTTATTTAGAAGTCACCGATGGTCTCATTCGTGCATCGGATTTCCATTTGCAACATGAAAGTTTTAGATGAAAAAAAAAAAAAATACAAATCAAGTTAACGAAGTTGAATTTTAATAATTTCCTGTGATTGGATTTTACAGGCGACAAGCACAAGAATAGTGGGTGGTATATGGTGGTTTTTCACCCTTATCATCATTTCATCGTACACGGCTAATCTCGCCGCATTTCTCACCGTCGAGAGGATGATAACGCCGATAGAGAACGCGGCGGATCTCGCGGAGCAAACGGAGATAGCGTACGGAACCCTCGAGGGTGGGAGCACGATGACGTTCTTCAGGGTAAGTAGATCGAGTGTCACGACGTATTTCACACCTCCGTAGATCGATCTATAATGTTCTACATGGTGGAGCGTTACACACGCACACTTGGTGCATAGTACACATGTGTTGTACTGACTTTAGTGCATGAAACGAGGCCGGAGAAATTGTCGAGATTTTACCAATTGTAGACTTTATCGTCAAATAAAAAAATGGTGAAAATCGAGATTTTCACAGAGCTTCCGCATCGAATCTCGTTTTGTGTACAAAGCTTCTATGACAAGTAATTTTTTGAGGAAGCTCTTTACTGAATAGCTCGCGTTTTGAATGTAGGGGAGAGCGGGGCAAAATGGAACCCGGAGGCAGACCGAACTTTCTACCAGTTTTTCACAGGACAGAAAAAATGGTCTGCACTGTTTGGCACCGTAGTTCCATTTCACTCCGCTCTCCCCTGCACACTTCCGGTACTATCAATATTCCTGACTCGAAGCCAATGACTTCAGACCATTTTTCTTGACATTTTGGGTCTCCATGAGGATGATCGAGCTTCGCGGTTCTCGCATAAGATTGCTTCGATTCTCCTCTTTCATTCAAATTTTTCTTGCTGCTACACGGCGAAATGTTATTTATTTATTTTTTTTCATCCACTCTTCAAGAGCCGGCAGCTGACTGCTCGCGGATCTCTGCGGAAAACTTGCGAATCCAATCGTCGAAGTGCGTTTTGCCGCGTCACAACTCTCGCGTGTTTGTCCATGCAGTCTCGAAGTATAAAATATTCTACAGCGATTTCCCATTAGCCAAACAATTTCTATTGCGGCAATCAATCTTTCACGTACAAAACGTCGAACTATCGGTATTAATGTTGCCCTTCGGAGAGTGAGAGCTCCCTCAAGTAAATTCCGGGGGCCGCCCGCGGTTTTTCGATAAGCCGCGAGTCCTCCCTTGGGCCTAAAGAGGAACGCTCCAAACACCACGCAGGCTCCGGTTTCAGCTCAGAAAGGCCGCAACACGGTTTGCGATGTAGACGATAAACATCGAAGTTTCCACGGCTAATTACAACTGAGCAACAAATTTACATTTTACTGGGAAAAGCTTTGCAAGTGAAAATAATAAAAAAAAAAAATAGCGAGGAAATTTTAAGTGGAAAACTCTAAATAGCGATAAAAATGTTCCGCAAACTCGGTCGGTGACTACGAAACGTACTCGGTTGGTGACAAAATCTGTAATCCCCTTTTTTTTCAAGTGTCCGAAACTTTTTTGAATTAACGAACTTAACGTTGTGAAATTTTCAGGATTCCAAGATAGGAATTTATCAGAAGATGTGGAGGTTCATGGAGTCCAAGAGATCGACGGTATTCGTCTCGACGTACGAGGAGGGTGTCAAGAGGGTCCTCGAGGGCGACTACGCCTTCCTCATGGAATCCACTATGCTAGATTACGCTGTACAGCGGGACTGCAATCTTACGCAAATTGGTGGTCTGCTGGACAGCAAGGGATACGGAATTGCCACGCCCAAAGGTTAGACCACGTAGGACAAGCCTGACCAGTTAATTTCAAGCCCTTTATCGATCTGCCATCCTATGTCAGTAAATTTCGATAATCTCATTACTTTTAAGTTAAGGTAGTCCTTGCAAATGGTGTTGATTTCGCATAAGTTTTATAGAATTGAGAGGGAATTGTAAACACTTCTCGGTGGTATAAAAATCTGAAAAAATTAAGCGTATTAAAGATACCGAAAAGATTAATTTTGCATAATAATAATTCCAAAATGTTATTAAGAAATGACTGAAAAATAAAAATTGTGTAACAAATTACCCGGCAATCTATTTTTATTTGTTACGAAAAGGGAAATCCAGGGAAAGAAAATCCAGGGTGCCCATCGTGTTCTACGGAGAAAATACCCAAAATAGGGCCTTGTCCGAAGTTTTAGAATCGTTTTATCGTGCCGTTTGAGGACGTTGAAAAACGCAAAAAATGGACTCTAAAGGGGTCAATAGTTTAGCCGGCTAAGACGGATAAGCCGGTTAAAATAGTTTAGCCGGTTAAGACGGATTAGTCGGCCAAACTATAGAATCCATTAGCCGGATAAGATACTTTAGCCGGCTAGGCCGGCCTATTTGTACAGCCCTATTTTGTAGCCCTATTCTCGAGGGCTACAAAATCCAACACCTCCCGTACTTTTCAACCATCACTGAACTTGACCACTCGACTTTTTTCAATCTCTTTCTTCGCCCTTAGGCTCGCCGTGGCGGGACAAAATATCCCTGGCGATCCTCGAGCTGCAGGAGAAAGGCGTCATACAAATATTGTACGACAAGTGGTGGAAGAATACAGGGGACGTGTGCAACAGAGACGAGAAGAGCAAAGAGAGCAAAGCGAACGCCCTCGGAGTCGAGAACATAGGTGAGTTCCCGCAAGCTTACTCTACCGTGATTCCATTGCCGCTTTTGCCGTTTCTCCTGCCGGAGGCCCCAACAGCGGTAGGTGATATACGGATATTTTCCACCTTACCCGACACCCCTTGGCTACTATCCAGCGAATCCCGCTAACCGCACGCTAGAACTTTGGTCACTTCACTGTTTTATTTAAGTTTCCGTTGTTATTTTTTAATTTTATTTTATTAAATTTTCTAGAGTTCATAGTTTTCAAGCGTATTCGTAGAAAAACCGGAAGTTAATAGTTTAAACTCATTATTATAAAAAAATATTGAAAGGTACATTTTTGGCATCTTGTTGAACATTTTTCTGGGAACTTTGGTTTTTTTCACGACTTCTTCAACATAAAAAACGGCTTGATGAATCAGAATTATCCTAATTTGCAAAGTGTTTACATGAGTACTGAATAAGTCAATCAAATTTCAATTTCATCGGGTAAAATTTAAATTTTACTCGATGTCTATCAATGCCGCGAAGCTGATTATCTCGGTAGCACCGAAAAAAGCAATTAGTCGATACCTTCGCTCGAAGTTCTTCAAGTGTTTTCTATTCTCAACGCCCACTCCCCACCCAACTCCCACCTCCGAGAAGTTTTCATTAAAGAAGTTTGTCTTCGACCGAAATAGACAAATTTTCCTCGAGTTGATAATTATTCTTCCGGCCATCTACGCCGAGACATTATGCAGGAACGGAAGAGCTCCGTGTCTCCTTCTTGATATTACCCTAAGAGCGTGGCGCGTCATATAGCGCACTCCTGGTCGTCAAGCACCCCCGGAATTAACGAGACGCTTAACCAGAAGAAAGTCTAATGAGGAGATAAAAAAAGTGGCGTGCATATACCTCCGGCAATCTTGGATCCGCATCCGCACGAGACGACGCCCAGAATTTTCTTTGGTAACTGGAAGCAAGTGCGCTCGGTGCTCTTCCCACCCAGGATCCTCCGCATTTCCGTGGTTGAGAGTTGCTCTCAAAAACCCGCCCCGCCGCCGGCCCGGATTTCTCATGAAAGTCGCAACAAGTTTTTGCTATTGGGTGAGACTTTCTTTTACGTCTTCCGCGCAAAATTCGCGTGGCCCCGGCTCGAATCTTCTCCACTCTCTTCCCGTGTCGCTGCCATCCTCGTGCCCATTCTCTACTGACTCCAGGACTCTATATATTTTGTCTGCCTCTCGTCTCTTACTCCCGAATTTCTTCGCTTAAACCTTCTTCTACTTCTTCTTCTTCTCCTCCTTCTCTTCTTCTTCTTTATATTATTACGTTTCCACAGTGTAACTTTAGCGCGAGTGGCCACTTTACGGCACCGGCAAGTGTACTCAATGGAACGTCGCGGCTCCCTCTCGTCGTCGGGACGAGCACGTACAGTTTATGGAGGGAAACATGAAAAGCCGTGACAAAGGTGGAAAACGCTACCGGAATAGAGCAACGATAGCACTTTGGTGCGTTTGAGGCGACTCTGATTATGTCCCGTTATTTGAAAGCCCGAGTGTTCGCAGCCCCGTAGCAAGACTTTAAGTCGGCTCGCATGGGCTCACCAACCAGTGGTATTTATTTTAACAAAAAATTACTCGTCAACATACACTGCAAAAAAATTCGTATGAAATTTAATGTACCGGACTGGAAGTTTTTATGCAAAAGCTGGTATATGGGTGATGGGCGATGGTTTGTGTACCACATGGCCTCATCCGTTGACTGTAGAAATCGGAACGTAACTATTTACTCTTATAAACTTTCGGTAATTGCCGTCACCCTTTTTTGAAAGTTCAAATTTTGTTATCTTCGATGTTGCTCATTAAAAGCAGCAAAGTGGTCCGCGAGTGCTTTCAACGCCGAGAAGGGTTCGGTTCGGCGGGACTTCGATGTAATGGAATTCGCTGAAATTTTCGAAACGCTCGACACTGGTATACGAACGACATTTCCGATTGGCGAGCGAACGCTTTCGCGAGTTTATACACGGCAGATACTTCGCCACGGAACAGTGGAGCGCGACGCACTCGTCTTTTCGCAGACGTAAGAGTTTCGAGATTGCTCAAGTTGGTCTCGTTAATCACAGTTGTCGCGGTACTTCGATTATTTGTAGCAGCAGTGTGATGTGTGTCTTGGCAGCCGAGGAGGAGCCGGCGACGAGCTCGAGGGATGCACAGAAACTACGAGGGATGAAGTTTACCGGGTGGGAGCAAGACGAGGGAGAGCAGAGCGAGGAAGTGCCCGGAGATCTTGCAAGAGGCGTTCACGTCTCTCGTCATATACGTGCTCGAGAGTTTTCGAGTTTGAGAACGGAACTGAGGCGTCGATGGAATACGACGACGTACACAGACTCACCCTTCGAAAAGTCGAACCTGTCCTTATAGCGTGGAAACTAGTTACTTCAAAACCGTCAGCTGAAACTTTGATTCAGTATCGAAGCCGTCACGCTTTTTCGCTTATCTGCAACGATGCACTACAAATTTGTACAAATACATCCAACGAAAATCCCCGAAAGGTTTTAACTATTTGCGCACACATAGAAAAATAATTTATTTGCCGGGCGACCCGATCATGAATATTTATTTAAATAAATTAAATATGTATTTGCGGGTGCCTGTCAAATAAATTATTTTTCTAAGCGCATGTATGTGTCTCTATAATGTAAAAAGTTCTCTCACTCCGAAATATTGTAAGTCCTTGGCTCGAGGAGGGAAGAATTGGATCGAGGGAGAACGGACGTGTCACTCTAATTTCGTCTATCAATTAGTTTACGGATAATTCCATGTCCCTTAGCGCCTCTTCCCCTGGTCTTGATTATTCTCTATTCTTGAAGTCCCTATTCTAAGTAAGTTTTGGGGTTACGCAAAGGGAGAGTCCAACGCGCGTGAGCCACCAGAATAAAGGGGAAACTTAGTATATAGGGGAGACCAGGAAAAATGAGAGTGATAATCAGAATGTTTCGATGGGGCAAAATGGAGCAAAATGTGTTTAACCACTCCAAGATAAGTTCAATTTTTAGAATAATTTTCAATTTAATTTCTCCATGCCGATTCCTCGAGCTCTCGGTGTACAATTTCGTTAAGTTATCACCAGGGCAAAGTCATTCGTTGCAGAGTCTCCCTAGGGTGACGATAGTTTACAATGAGCTTGATTCATCGTCAGCGCGCGACACGCAAAGGATAAACTATAACGCCACCAGTCACGATGATTTAATTGGTATCCGGTAGCAAACAGTGATACTCGCAAATCCGTGAAACTCTCAGTGTAATCGCTCGTTGGTACGGATTAAACATGCTATATCGCCGGTGTAGGAAACTTGCCCGAACAATAATTTCTGATACAGTTATAACTCCAGAGTTACGCGGTAACTGCGCCCTACCGTAATTTCGCAACGACGAACCCATTAGTGTAGGAACCGGGGTAACGGCGAACACTTTAGGGAGAACTTATATATTTCAATTAAAAGTGTTCAGCATTAACCCTTCTTGTACTAATTAATTGTTTTTCAGACTCACGACAACTGCACATGTTAAGGAGGTTGGAGTGATTCAGAATGTTAAATGGGTGCTACATTTTGTTAAGTCGTTTATACAAACTTTTATGCATCTGTTCATTATAGTGGATGATTATTTTAGTACAGCAGATAATCTAGATAAATATTCATTGCAATGGATTTGCAAAAATATTAACTGGTTTTTGTCAACTTTCGAAAACGTAGATATTCGTTCAGTTTTTCAAAGAATGTTCCGCAATTTTTAATCAATTTTGATGTATTACGGCCCATTCTCCTCCTGGAAAGATGCGGTACGATTTCACAAAAAATTAACTAAATGAAAGATTATCAGCAATCAAAAAATTCAATTAATTATCAATTATCATAACTCAAAAAAAAAAAAAAAAAAAAAAAACATAAAACAAAACACAATCGCTCATACTTCGAGTGACGAAAAAAAGTCGTCGATCAACGGCAGGTTCTTCGTTAGAGTTCCACAAGTAGTGAGTCTGCGAACCGTATTCTGCGGAGCTGAGCTAACAGCCCTCGGGCAAGTTCGAAAATTGTAGAGGGAAGTAAATGCGCGACGGAAATAAATTCGGCGATGAGGAGGTGCGACGTGTCGGGGATGAAAGAGCGGATGACTGTCGGGCCACCGTCGACGCGTGTCCGTGTGTCGGTGGAATATACGACGGGCGCGTACATTCGGCGATAGTGTCGTATACCAAAGTTTCCGGGCAGCGTGGGCCAAGGGTGAAAACGATACCGCGGGCTCGCAGCAATCTGTATATCAATCGGTGTACTTTACCTTTCGCCGTTTCGGCTCGCGCTCCGCCCGACCGGGAGGGACTTTTCCCGGGTGTTACGGACGTCAGCTAAATCACGGACTCCCGTGGGAATTATGCAAATCGCGACGTCGAGAAAGCCCTCGTGCGTTGGGCTCGGCGAACTCGGTGAGAGTCCTGCAGGTCTCCATCGACGAACGAAACTTTTCGGTTCCGCTTTTCCAGCTCGCATCATCGTCGTTTATCCACTAAAACGACGAAAATTAAGTGAGGCACGAAGCTCGATGCCGAAACAGTCTGGCCTGGAACAGGGATGTTTGCGGGAGAGAGTTAACAAAATTGGGGTGAAACTCGTGTGACCGGATGGGGAACTAATTTAGGGAAGCATTATGGTTTGCAAGCAGATTTTAGCGTTGAAACGGATCATGCAGGCTTTCGCTCGGCGTTTAGTAATTTACTTATTTTTAGCTCTTGGGCACTTATTATTTGGCTGTCAGTGAATTAATTTCTATGAACTGATGGGTAAATGATTTTTTTTCTCACATTAACTGTATCGACTTATTATCTTGAATATCAGGAAAGAAACAATTATAATTATGTCTGCCTCTGCGATGAAGTTGCCGAGAGATATCAGAGTTCAACAAACCCTGTGAAAATATATATGTATCTCGCCGTGTATTCACCAAGTATCGTGGTCGGTGTCGAAGGAATCCTCGTCAGACTCGCACAGGCCAATAGTGCACGACTGTAGAAGCTCCTCGAGTCCTTCCTCCTTTCCCCGACAATAAGCCTCTCTCCGTTGATGGGCCCTCGAGGTCTCGATCGACTGGAACGTCTGAGTAAGTATCGAGAGAGGACCTAAGCTGGTCCCTCCTCCCCCGGCTCCTTTCACATACAGACTGGTACTTTAATAACGGCGACCATAGCTCCAGCCTTCCCTTTTTCAAGATCCTTAAAGAAGCTTACCACTATTTTCACCGTGTCACGTTGTCGCGGAAGAATCAATTAACTTCGTTGCCGGAAATGAAGAAACGAAGAAAAATTAGTCGAACTTTGTTCAATTAACTTTTCTCTCTCGTTCGAAATAAAAAATAACAAAATACATTCTTTTATTCACTTCAAATTGAAGCACGAATTCTATGAAATTCATTTTCGAACAACTTTTATACAACATCCGACAAAATTTGACTACATGTGGGTGGCAGGTCGAATACAAAAGTTTCATCGATTCTAATACATTTTTTTATTCTTTATTTTTTATATTTTGTTTTACGGAATTCTTCTTTTTATTACCTCAAACTTTACTACTACTAAAAATAAGAATTACCCACAAAAAAATATCAATTGAAAAAAGTTGATTAATTATTTGATCCGCTCAATATCCACATCGAGAGTGCAAGAATCTTCCATCAACTCGCTGTCCTTCCGTCTCTCGACTGTATCACTTGAAATTTTTTGTTCTCCTGAAGACCGCACATAGTTGCGCTGTGGATTCATTTCACGAACACGCGCAAATCCGGAAACGAAGTAGAGAGTCGAGAGTCGCTGTTTCAGCAGCGGGTGGATCTATAGCGTGGCTGCTCCTCGGCGGATTGCCGGTGGAGGAAGAGAGGATCCAGTGCGGGCGAGTTGGTCTCACGTGGAGAGCCCAGAGCTGAAGGAGAGATGACCAAGTTTTGATAAAGTCGCGAACCGGCCGCTCCCATGAATACATAGTGGGCTGTTCCTCGTCGTGTCGCGGTAGTCTCGGGGATTGTACGGAGTCTCACGTACACGCGCGTACACGCCTGTCCGGTAGCGGCAAAGTGGAGAGTACCACGGGGAAGAGAATTCGAGGCGGATCACCGAGGAAGAACCTCCGGCGGAACTTTCCGTACACAGTGCGCTATACAGCCACTGTATCATATACGGCACGACTTTTGTACTTCGGTGATCCGACTGCTGATACGCGCAGCGAATAAATTAGAGAAGACAAAAATTACCCTTTTTTCCGTAACTGACTGCCAACGCAGCTTTCGCATCAAAAATGTATAAAAATTCAAATTTTTGCGCGTGGCCTGTTTATATATATTCTGCGGTACCTCGCGAGGCCTTCGGGCTATAGCACAGGGTAAATAAAGAAGGTACGCAAACGACCATTGAGTTTTTCTTGTTGATTTTACCTTTTTGTTTAATTTCATAGTATTCATATTTCAAAAAAATGTGAAGCTGGGCGAACGAGAAATGTTCATTAAATGCACAGACCTTTTTTTTAGTGTCTATAACTCGTAATATTTGTCGGGAAATTCTATTCCATTGCGTTTTTTCATCAGCAAGGCTTCCACTAAAAATTATTAAAAAATACTTCTCTCATACAATTAAAATGAAAAATTGAAAAAATTTGCTATTGCGATTTCGATTGAGCCGATGAGCATCTTTAATCAATTTTTCAGTACTTGTATCGCAAATTACATGACCGTGCAAAAAACCACGGTGCTAACATTGTTGCAAAGTAGATTGCATGGAGGCAAACCTACCGAGCGAACGGTACAAGCAATTGTCGTGAACGAAACGGCGTTCGGCTATTTCTATCTCTGTGGGAAGCCTTTGCACTTTGAATGTACGAATGGATCTCAGCGGCCGTGACTTGAGACCGCGAATCTTCGAGAGAGACACGGGATTTTACGTGGATGTGTTAGGAAATTCACATTTCCCGACGTTGCAGACTATTTTAAGTACCCTGACACTAAAATCTCGAAAACAATTTTTTTTTACGAAAACATTGCTTAGCAAAATTGCAAAATTTGCAACAAGAAATTTAGCAAAATTGGAAAATTTGCAACAAGAAAAGAAAATATTGTCGACATTTTTAGACCAGAAACACTCGTTAAGTCGACCGAAGTCTCTGAGATTCGGCGAGGTCGCATCGACGACGAAAAACGGACGAAACTCGCCCATTCCGATGGAAAGTGGACACTGCCCTTCGGGGGTTTCGACATGCACGTTCCCAAAACTACACAGCAACTTACTTGTGCGCAGCGAACTCCGAACTTCCGCGAAGTTCGCCTTCGCCACACAGAAAGGAGTATCGACGTTTTTGGACCAGAAAAATCAGTTGAGTCGTCTCGAACTCTCTAAAATTCGCCGAGGTCGTATCGATGACGAAAAACGGACGAAACTTGCCAATTCCATCGGAGATCGGGCGCTGCCCTTCGGGGTTTCGACGCCGATGTTCCCAAATAAAACGGCAACTCACGCGAAGCGAGCTTCGAACTTGCGCGAAGTCCGACGCCGCCGCACAGAAAACCAGTAAGAAAAGATCGGTGGTTCGAGGGTCGCGCCAAGTTGCCCGGAGCTCCGACCGATTCTTTGTAAGGAAACTTTCTCGACGAGCGCCCCGCGTTTGTTGGATGCAAAAGGATTTAAAAAAAAAGAAATAAATGAATAAAAAAAAAAGAAACGAAGAAAAGAAGAACACGCAGCCAGGGCCGGAAAATCGTGCGCGCAATATCTAACGACCCCGGGCTTTGTGGGGGAATCCGCGTTGCGAACTCCATCGTGTCTCCTATATAGGTATATTAGCAGTGCGCGAGCAGCTCGCGGTCTCGCGAATCGCCAGTCAGGAACAGCGAGAGACTCGAGGCGGTGGTGGTCCTGTATAGCATGCACGCCCAAAATCCCCCAAAGGCGTTCAAAGTTTTTTCAACGGGAATAACGTTCGGGACCGAGCGTTAGAAATCTTTCGCGATATCGTCGATTACATCCCGCCGCTACACGCGGAAGACCGCGGGTCTCCACGGCCGCGGGTTCGGCTCAAGTTTTCCAATTAAATTGCGAAATATGAGAATCGACGGGGTGAAGGAGGGATTCAGCTGGGGGCGGAACGGAAGAGGCTGGAAGGGAAAGCACACTGGGCTATGTGCTCGGAAACGCGCTCCGATAGTGCTTCCTATATCTTTCAATGTATATGTGTATATATATATATATATATATATATGTATGTATATATATACACTTTTTTTGTTGTGGAATTGCTTCTCGTTCGGACTTTTTAAATATCGGAGTATCCCAAGCGGTACAGTGAAAGGGATGTGCTCCAGTATTTTTAGGAGAATTTTTTTCCACACTGAAACTTTCACCACATTACTCCCTCCGTGTGAGCGTAACGGGAATACTTTAGCTCAATTGGGTACGATATCATCCCCTTGATACTGTCGCGTCTCGTCAGGGGAATTCGATCGTTCGAGCGGAACTCGACTCCCTCACCTCCGTATCGACTCAATATTCCGATACTTCGATCTCGTTTTCATATTGTTTCTTTCCCGACGTCTTGTGTCTCAAGACGTTTCGACAACTCGCTCAGAAAATATTGATATGATCACTAAAAAAAAAAGTAATAACGCGAGTTCACTCGCAACCATTTACGATTCCTATACGACTAGCCGGAGAGCTTCGTATCATTGTGTCTAAGTTGCGTAAAGTGGATAACTTGTGCAGGGTCGTTTTAAAACTTGCAATGTTGAATCTGTATGGAAATAACTATAACTTGCATCTACACGAGAAACCCCGCGGTTGCCTGCGGAGTCTCGAAAAGAAATTAAAGAAGAGACACAGCCGAGAGGGGAGAAACATTACGAGCCACTTTATTCATTGTTGTCATTAATTTTAATTATACCTTATTTTTTCGCAGGAGGAGTGTTCGTCGTGCTGCTTTGTGGTCTCGCCCTCGCGATCCTCGTCGCGATCCTCGAGTTCTGCTGGAACTCCAAGAAGAACGCCCAGTCGAGCAGGGTAAGAATCCTTTCGCTACCTTCCTATCTCTCCAACACACACACGGTGTATCACGCATACGAGACATACTTATATCTTACACAACGCGTCTCCGCAAAAAAAATACTATCCCTGAGGTATTATTTTTTTCACGTATTCATCGATGTGTTTGAAAATTTTGTGCACGTTTTTTTGTCACGATTCTCTACGAATCGTTTATAACGATCAATGTGGTGCATTAAATTAATTACAAAAAATATTGTGCTATCGAGGAATGGTCGGAGATCGATGTGACGTCGTGTTTTGGTTGTCGAAACGCGTTAACTATGCGAAAGGTCGAAGGAGTAAAGTTTAAAAGACAAGCTAAAAAATATTGCCTCTCTGCAGAGTAACGCAATGTCAAAGAGAAGTCTTAGAAGTCTTCTTCTACGGTAAAAAAAAAATTGATTTTAGTCGTCAAAAAAGCAATTGTTCAACTCCATTTCGATCAAATTCCACTCTACTTCGCCTTTCGCCGTTCTCGCTCTTGCATGATACCGTAACGGCCTATAATTTCTTGTTTTTTGTACCGTGTTTTTGGTATTGTACTTGTTTTGTGCTGCTGCCCGTCCGCCGCACTACATCCGGGCCGTCTCGCGCTCTCGCCCTCTCTCGCCGTGTCTCAACGCTCATCGGACCCATTTCTACGCGCGAATCTCCCTCCGAAACTGTGCCCAACCCCGCTAATTACTACACCCCTGGACGAACTTCTTTCCCTCCCCTTGCCGGGACCGGCCGGGCCCTTTCGAATCCCTGGACACGTTTCATCCCCCGTTACGCCACCCTCACCTTCAACCCAACTTCCCGACCCTTTTGGAAATCCTGACTTTCCGCTCCGCACGATCACGGATACGACTGATCCAATACCTCCCCCATCGAACCGCGACCCCGCAAATCCTCGTCCACCGTGCAACCGTCCTGACGGCCAACTCGTCGATCGCATCTTCGGCTTGCGTCCTACCGACAACCAATCACGACCGTCCCATCCAACCAATTCATATCCCATCGACTCGAACTTGTCACTGTGCCCGACCGATACGACGACCCCGACACCGCACATGACCACCCCCGTCTCTTGCCTCGGCGAATCGAGGGCAGTCCCTGTGTGCCGAGATGGCCTCGGAGCTGCGGTTCGCGGTGCGTTGCGGTTCACGACAGAGACCTTCGGCGAAAGCACGATCCCGGTCCGTGGCAACTCCCTGCAGCCGTTGCAGTCCGCACTCCTCCTTCAGAAGAAGCCGCTACTGCAGCGGCAGCCAACACGAGGAGACAACGTACATACCGAGCATCGAGATACCTCGGCTAAATGGTGTAAGTCCTGTCCTGCATGACGAGCCCGTGGGTCGTTGAGACGTACGCACTTCCCGGAAGAGACTGTCGACGATCGCGTAGTTTCAGGTTTTTTACTCTGTTTGTGAGGTCGATGGGAAAGTGTTTGGTCACTCTGACTTGGAGGTTGAATCGTATTCTCATGGAAGAAGCTTTGCGATTGAAGGGACATTATGAGAACGCCATATGAAAATTTCAATTTGCCACTTTTATGAGGACGGTGTGTGAAAATTTGAATTTGCAACTTTTGGATTGGCGTTTGCGGGCAATAATCAGCTTTGGTGTTCGCTTGGCGAGGCCCGAGGTTTTTTGTTGCGCCATCAGTGAAATTGGACTTCAAGGTGTATGGGAATTAATTTTTATTTTTGATGTACGTCAGTGAAATTGTACGTCAAGGTTTATGGGAGCTTTTGAATTTTTCTTTATGCTTCGAATGAAATTACACTTCAAAGTATATTGAAATGTTTTAATTTTCTTTTGTGTCATGGATGAAATTACACATCAAGGCATACCGGACTGTACAATTTTTTTCGCAACACTGTCAATAATGAACTGCTTGAAGTCTGATGATTTAAAAAGTTCTTTAGAGAATAAAAATTTGCCGAAGATACTTATTAAAACAGTAAAAAAAATCTCCCATAGAACCTTTTAAGTTTGAGTGATCAATAACTGTACTTCCTTGCCAGAAACGGAGACTCATCACTTGGTGTTTCGTATCAGTCACTTTTGCAAAAATTAACTTCTTGGAAGAACGGTCTTTCGATCCCGGAGTTGAATTCTTTCCGCGGCTAACTTAATCGTCCGTGATGCGGCACTCGATAATAATATATGTCGCGATATTCCGAGCTATCGTCGAAATCGGTTGGTACATTATTATGGAGAACGGTCGATTTGTTGGCTTCATACACCGGTCAGCCGGTTTGTATAATGCATCGGTGCTTGCGGGCGGATACGAGTAGAGAGAGTTGCCGCTGCAGGAATTCGATCTCCAGGTGGCTCGATAATTCACTAATTATTGATAGAGGAGCGAGCGCTTCGGTAATTATCGGTTAACGAACCGAGTTTCTATAGGCATTTGCTTTACGCTCTGTATATGTGTATATAGTATATATACATACATTGCTGTACATTGTTCGCTCGAGGTAAGCGAGCTGCGCGCCGGAATACACGACTGATAGACCAAGGAAGTAAATGTGAGTGGCTCAATCTGAAAATCATCTCTCTCTCTCTCTCTCTCTCTCTCTTTGTATCTCTACACTGTAAAAAGAAATTGTGAGTTTAATTTGAAATTGGAACTTGACATTTGCTTTGAATTGGTTGACTTATTGCACGGATAATATAACTGGAAGAAAAATCTCTTTTTTTATGTAAAATTTTATTGATGCGTGCATATTTTCAGCATTAGTATTTGGCTCCGGCACCGCTCTGTACAATTTCAATGCTACTGAAATTATTAATAAGGCTGAAGCTCCCTCGCTTTACGCGCATTAATCCAACGGCCATGTGTGACTACGGAAGTAAAAAAAAAACATCGTTCACACTCGATCAGTCTTGCATGCCACAAGGTCCGCTTTACTCGAGTTATAATACATCATATTTCACGATACGAAACGAAGCTGGTATGTAAATTTACTTCATTTTCTCGCTATGACTAGCGTGTTCCAGTCAACAAGTAGTTGCGGCTCCGAGTCCTCGCTGAAGTCAGACCACACACTGGTCAACCGCAAATCTAATCTACATGTAATTGCAATAAACAATCATTATACTTTTCATTGAAATTAAAGTAAATTATTAAAATCAAAGTACTTTCATAGTAAAATCAAAGTAGATTATTGAAAACAAAGTATTTCCAACGTATTTAATACACTGAACATTCATTTTTCATCACAATTGCACATGAAATTTAATATACCAGTTTTTGCATAAAAACTTGCAGTCCGGTACATTAAATCGCACACAATTTTTTTTTTTGCACTGAGGGTTTAACGTTCGGTATCAATTGCAATTGTTGCAAAGGTTCTTCATATAATCAGAAGCTATCAGACAACAATTACGCCACGTTATCGTCGGGACACTAAATCGGGCGTAGCGTTCCATCAAAACCGCCTTTCCGATCAAGCGATCCATCTGTCCGAGGAATCACGCGAAGGCTCGACCATAATTAATAACTCCGAGTATAGACTTTGGTCGTCTCAGAATGCGATATTGCCCGGTGTTATTGACCAACCATACTAACATGATCGTGGTTTCCAAAGTTTTCCCGATCGCCCACAAGAAATGCCTTGCATCGCTCACTCTCTCATGCAGTATAAAAGCAAATTCCCGGTGATTCGACCCGGTCTGTCGGCCGGTTTTGGAAATCGATTCGGAATAATCAAATCCCAAGTAAATCCTCCCCAGTAGTGCATACGTTCGAGCTATTCTCCGAAATTACTTTCGTCCGGAGTACATTCGTGTATCGTGATTAAATTAGGTAGGGTAAATCAGGGTGAGACGGCCAATCGCAAATGTTCATTTATAGAGCTACATTTAAATCATGCATCGAAAATATCGAAAGTTCTGAGTGAATTACTTTAGTTCGAAGTTTCTAGAGTAGGTTACAACAAAATTTTTTAAGTTAAAAAATGTTAAACCTCCAATTTTCGTTATTTAAAAAACCATGGCCATATCACCCCAACTTACCCTACTTGCATGGAGTTAATAGAACCCGATTCTCCCTCACTCACTATCGGCACCGGTACCGGTATCGGCTTTTATTCCCCGAGCGTTTTCCCATTGAGCCGAACGAACACAAGCGGGGAACTGAAAATGGTCAGAAGGGACCCTCGCCAATGCACAAGCCAGGGTGCCGAGAACTTTTCCCTCGTAACGCCCAATGCCAAATTAGTTTCCGGCGGTCGCGGATATTCGTATCGCGCCGGAATGTATATAATATCGTAAATTTAACGGGATTCCACCGCGCCCGCCGCGAGAGAGCCGGAGTTGGCCCGTGGCGATCGGAGCTGAAAAAGTATCAGAAAAAAATAAAACCGGAAGGAGGGGTTTCCCTCCCTCTAGATCTGGCGATTCGTCGGAAAAGGGAGTTAACTTCGATGATGGCTAACACGCATCTATCGCAATGATTAATTCAGCAGGAGGCTGGTGCGTTGCCGATGACGGAGATGAAGAAATCATTGAGCTTCGATCAAGTGGGTCCGTGCCGTGGAGGGAACACCTAGCACAGGCCTCATGCCCAGCCTCCTCGTCAGCTACAGCAGCAGCAGCAGCAACAGCAGCAGCAGTTGCAGCAACCACCGCCGCCGCCATCGGCGTGTCGGGTCACTCCCACGCACACACATCACACACACTGCCACTCCCATTCTCACAGTCACAGTCACACGCACAAACATCAACCCCCACCTCCGAGGACGAGACGGGGTTCTTCGGGCATTATTCTGGGTCAAGGTAGGTCGATTATCTCCACACGGAGAAAAAGAACTTGTTGGTGCAACAATATTTTTGTTACCAACAATGTAAAATTCTTGAAAATGATTTGTTATTATTTTTTCAAATATCAGACCGTCAAGGACTAATGAATCTGTTCAAGTATATCGGTAAAATTTTTCATGAAAATTCATCAAGCCATTTTTGAGATATCAGACACCGATCTTGAAAATGACGTTTCGAGAAAAACGCGTTCAATGTTCGGCCGCGCTGTTCGAGCGCTCCGCCAATTTACACACAACAGTCTCTAACTTTCCTAATTTGTTGAATTTGTTGACATAAAAATGTGACAGAATATTCTTGACACCATGAACTATCAAGTCGGTTTTGCTTCGTGGTTCCCTTTCGCCCCGCGATACAGCGACAGGCACAGATAGAGAAATTTTATTCGAATATTGGTTGAAAAAAATATTTTTCCAGGAGGTGACCATCCTGAGAGCATTCTGTGGAGGTTCGATTGCGATCTCGCGGGTGAGCCGGACGTAGTGATCTCGCCCCCGCCGCCGCCTCCTCCGCCATCGGCCGCCGTATCGAGGACCACGACCCTTTGACCAATACTCGAGGAAGTTCCGACCGGGGTGCCCGCACAGAAGGAACTCCCTACCCAGGCAACCGTTATCGTCAACGTCGACCCGAAGGAGACGTGCTTATAGCACACGTAATTTCCGGCGCGGATCGATGCCGGAGTCGATAGTTTGCTCCCATCCCAAGACCATTGAGACTCTAAGCGCGCGCGTTACGAAAAACCCGTCGGCAAGATTTTTATATCGTAATTAGAAGAGATATATTAAATCGCCGGCTAAAGTATAATAGAACAAAAGTAAACGCGAATTTCTCACGATCGCATTATATAAAACAACAAAATTTTAATAAAAACAATTGTATTATGCAGTCTCGCGCAGACATTCAATGTCTCGGACCAAAAACCAAATTCTCATAAATCGTCACTGCCATAAAAAAAACCACTCACACGAATCTCTATAGCATAAATCGAAGTATAATCGTTGCGTAAATTTCGATGCGATTTTCACGCGAATGACAGTGATCATAGATGAAGAATTAAATATATATATAGGACATATATATTTATATTATATATGTATGTCAAGTCATCGACTAGGACCGCGACGGTCCTCGTACGCGAGTTTCTCGAACTCGTACGTGTAAATTCTGTACATTCGTGTAGAGTTAGTTAGAAAAGGGAGGAAGAGAAAAAGGGGAACGATGATTAAACGAATAATTGAGCGCGTGACTGTGAAAGCGCTGATTTATAACATTTAATTGTAAAAAATAAAAGCTCCGATGTGATGAGCGCGTTTCGGCTCCCGCGATGATCGTCGGGAGCTTATCGAGATAAGAATAGATAGGCGAGAGATTTTTTATAACGAATGTAAGTAATCCGGTACAAATTCACACTTCGATCCTTCACGTACATCTCTATGCAGCGTTACAATGTATTACTTGTTTGAGAGACAAAAGAGAAAAAAAAACGTAACAGCAGAATCCGACCAAGCTTTTTAGCGAAGCGATTCGCTACACTATAGGCAGTTGGCCACTTTCCAGGGGACCTCGAACGATCGTACTGCCACATTGGGAAATTACGAGTGAAATCCTTCGAGTCCCGTTGAGAAATTTTAGCAACGTGCAGCATTTCTTTTTTTTTGCGACAATTTTAAAAAATGAAAATTCTTCTTGACGATATGTAATTTTCGAGGTGGAAAAAATAATTAGTATGTGAAATGTATGGATTTTTTTTTTCGTCATAGGGGAATCTATCCATATTGCCTTTTCGACTCACATCCGGCAATTTTTCAGGGCCACTCTTCCCACGTTGGTTCCCCAGGCCTACATTTTTCTAGAATAATCAAGAACCAGTCAATTCGATACTAAAATAGGTTTTCGCGGTGTTCGAAAAAAATTCAGCAAAAATAAGAAAAAGAAGAGATTTTTTTTTTCGAACTACCGACAGCCGATCGTCGGCTTCGGTGCCCGGCGAGCGAGGGCGAAAAGTAAGAAAGCAAAAGTGATAAGACGAGAGGGGTGACCGAATTATTAAAACTGAAAAAATTAAATAATTAAAACATTGCGAAAAAGTTACATCACGGCCTATTATTACAGAGAAAAGTAAAATCAGTTTATATTATTATCTCGGCAACACCCCGAAGAGTTACGTGCAGAGTCAACTTTGCAAACGATACCGCCGGTTGACAACTGTTTCGATAAATAAAATTAAGTATGATTGCGTGTATAAATACTATATTCAATAAAAAAAAATCGAAAAAAAAAATTTTAACCGTAAACTGTACACATTACGAATCGGTGTAGGTAACTGAGTATAATATTTATTATGTATGTGTAGAAACGTAAGAGTCCCCAGTCATATTTTGACACGAGCAAGACAGCGATACTGTTACAAAAAAAAAATTATCATTATTATCGTTACAAGTATTGACGGAGTTGAGAAGATAAATTATTTCGTTTTGACGACTGAGTGAGATCGAAAAATGGAACGGGGGTGTGGGGGTAGGCGACATTTTTTTTTTTTTTCGTTTTCTTTAATCAAATCTCCCACCCGCCTTGAAATTTTTCGTCGGATATATTTATTACGCGGTATATGTGTATCGAGGAACTAATACATATATATTGAGCTGCATATATTATATATGTGTATATATTATATTAAATTTGTTACCTAGATCGTATTATGTCGTTTTACAAATTTATTGAAGAGTTAGCTCGCGCGATTTAACGATATGGGGGGGATTTTTCTCCTTTTTTTTTCATCGATGAGCGAAAGTCGCGCGCGCGTGTGTGTCTGTTTAGCCAACCGAATAAGTTGTATTATATGTATATCGAGAATTATCGATGCGCGTAAGATACATTGATGTGAGTGTACGGAGGAAAGAAAGAGTCGACATTTGCCAAATGTAAACAACGCCAAAGAAATTAGAATGAAAAAAAAAAAATTAAAATAAAAAGAAACCAATCTCATGCTGCCACTGCACTGGAAAGCGATAAGAAATGAGGAACGAGTGTGTCTCTGTTCGAACTGCCCGCTGTTAGAGCACGATATTCGCACTTCCCGAGAGCTCGCGGTCAGTCCGTTGTCGGATCTTGACTCGCACGGTCGAACACGATCGAGTGTATTTCATGCATTATTAAAATCCAATTAATTCTCTTCTCACAGAACTGTCGCCGCGGCTAGCGCAAGATTTTCGACTTTAATTTTTCGCTTACACGCGCACCATTTCGTCGATCAATAATTAAAAAAAGCGTTTTCATGGATATCAAAGACTCGCGATTGGCAGCCGTGAATGAGTTAAAAAAAATCATTTGCAACAAATTGTAAAAATGTTAATAATCAGGGACCGTAACGAACGCGAAGATATCAACGTACATTAGCAACGAGTTTTATTGGTGTACAATCGAGATGTGATTGTGAAAAGAGTGTCGAATAAAAAAAGAAAAAGAAATATGTTCGCCGAAAACAAAAACCCTGGATACTTTGTCTATGTCAACAAATACAATGAAAATACGTAATAATAAATCATTTCAACATGAATGATTATCGATTTATTGGGTAAACATCATTACTATTACTAGCAGGTATGCATACTGTGTGAGCATCCTTGAGTATCTGTGAGAAATCTGTGAGTATGTGCGAGTATCGATGGGAGCATGTAATCTACATGATCTTTATTAATACGTAGATTATTGCTTACAATTAAAAATATATTTTTATCCCCTCAAGCGAAATATATAGACGCCTCAATGTAAAACGATTCATCGACGTTGAAACGCTTTGATAAGCAAAATGAGATACAATTATAATTCAACGAGTATCGACCCATTATCCAATACACAATAGCGCGGCTGTCTGCATTCTTTCTGCAAGAGCAGCGACAATCCGACTGCATCAGCAACAGCACTCCTTGATTTGCTCCTAGAATTCTATCGGCGAGACCTCTCACAGCCCCGAAGTACGACAGTCTATTTAAAAGAGAATGGAATACGTAAAGTGAGGGTGTCTCACGAACTCTCGATTTCCGCGCTTTCCTCGAAGGGCGAAGAGCGGAGAGAAAAAAAAACAGATCGCATTCACCGAAAGCCTGAAACCCTCTTGTTTGGCAATGAATTCGAGCTCCGGGGCCCAATTGTTATTTTTTCCCTTTTTTTCATCATCTCATCACCGTCTCAATAGACCTTGCCTCGCGTTTCTTCCTCCCTCACGACTATTCTGTCGCGAATTAAAGAGAGGGGTTTTTTTTCGAGGATCCCCTCCGCTCGATCGACGTGTAAATTAAGCCGTGAGCCTCGAGGCCGGACCGTTGCCTTCGTCGTTATTCTCCACCTCTTCATTCATTCCCTCTCTGATCGAGCGCCGAGCTTCGCGAGAGGGTGAGAGAAAGGCAAAAAGAAATTAAGAAGAAAGAAGCTAGCGGTGAAGATTCTTTTTTTTTCTTATTCTTCTTCTTTCCTCAAGAGAACCCGAGAGAGATTCCTTCGTCTCGGGAAAGTTAACGGCCAATGGCGGTATTGCCATCCACTTCCTTCTGGCATTCGCTGATTAATTCAGCAGCCCGGTCAACTCTCGAGAACTTTTTGGTATCTCCCTTTCCTCGCGACGATTTTCCTATCGAATCTCGCTCCAATTTTTTTTTTTTTTTATTGCCCGTTTCTAATTGAGGTGCTTTTTTCTACCTGTCTTCAGGACCGACGATACGGCTGGACGGACTCGATCGCTAGACGATCCGCTTTCCGAGGAGTCGCGGAAGTCGCGACAAGTGTAATCGATCGATTATCGTGCGAATAATCGATGTGTGAACAGCCCCGCAGCAAGGAGATTAAGACGACTCCATCAATCACCGTCGCTAATTCCTCGACACTTTTTTTTTCTTCTCGCAGCTCCGACGTTCCAGCATCCAAGGCTTTGGTCCTTTCCGAGGACATCAGACCCTCACCTTTTTTTTACATTATGTTATTTATGAAAATCTCATTTTCCTACCAGCCAGCCACACTCGATTCGGTGAATATATGTATATTCGTATTATCCTGTAGACACACCGAGAAAAATGTGAGCCCGGTTTCTGTCATGTGCCACATACTGGAACAGCTGAAGCGGACAATGCGGCTGACTGAAGAGAAAATTTAAAAAATTACTGTTCTCACGAAAAAAAAGAATAAATCCACTAGAGTAAAAATTACTTTCGTAAAGTAGAAGTTTCGTGAAAATAATTTTGTTAAAATAATGTATAATCTTCGTAATGTATGTGTTGTAACGTAAGAGTCCCCAGTCATATTTTGACACGAGCAAGACAGCGATATTGTTACAAAAAAAAATTATCATTATTATCGTTGCGAGTATTGATCGAGCTGAGAAGATAAATTACTTTATTTGGACGATTGTGGGAGATCGAAAAACGGAACGGGGGTGTTCCGGGGCAGGCGACATTTTTTTTCGTTTTTCAGTGAGACTGATCCGCATAACCCGACCCGCGTTATTCCCGCTTCTCCCGACCGCATATACTTATCCATATACGTATGTGGATCGAGGTTTTCGTGTGTCTATACTCGACGAGTAGACACATAATACATATATACCCGCCTTTGGGTAGCGCTGGCAAATTCACTGAATTATTCGTCTGAGGAACCCGTCGCTTGAACGCCCTCGAGTCCTCGACGACCAAGTATAGCATGTGCACCCTTAGCGATAAGTGACAGAGTTGGCTCCTCCGAGTTGGATGCCGTTAACAAACTCGTTATTCCAAGCTACTCGGAGACCGTTCCTCCAACTGCAATGACATCAATTGTTTTACCAAGTTCTCGTTCGAATGACGAATACTAAAAGGGTTTCTATATGACAAAACTCAATTTAAAAAATGCGGCACATTGGCCGATTTATCGTATAGCGCTCGTATCGAAATGTAATATTATGTAACTCATGCATGAAACGCGCCACTTTCCGTACCTGCCGAGAGTGGCGTAACTGGCGCTTTGTAGCCATGAGTTTAGTAAATTCCCGGCGCATGTGCAGTTTGGCTTCCTTGCATGCGAATTTTTTTTGCGTGCGATTTCTGGAAATTATTGCACGCTGCTCGCAGCGCCACAATCAGTAGACACGGAGTAGCGCTTCTCCTGCATTCGTTACATAAAATAGTATGCGATACTTGTACGTAAAAGCGGATTCCCGACGGCGGTTGTGAAGTGGCCGCACTCGCCGTCTCTCGCGCTACAACAGCACTCGGCTTCGCCTCGTGCTGTTGTAGCGCTTGATCCGGCTCGTGCAGCCACTTTTCAACCTTCGTCGAAAGTCCGCTTTTACGAACTCGTATCGCAATATACTATAAGGCGATTCCAACGATTTTGTATTAAAACTAAGTCCTGATGGGCGCTGTTCGACTCTGCTGGGGTGGGTGAAACTACTCGAGAACACCAGCACACGAGTGGAAAAAAAAACCGCACTTCAACATGCTCAACGAGTTAACGAGAAAATTAACGCACTTACTCACTTTCAGTTATTCTGAGTGCTCGTTATTCCGAGCTACTCGGGGATCGCTTCTGCAACTGCATTTACATAATTCTTTACCAAGTTCTCTTTCGAATGGCGAATATTAAAATGGTTTCTGTACGACAAAACTCTAATTTAGAAAAAATGCGGCACATTGGCCGATTTATATTTCTGGTGATTTATTGTATGTTCTTTTTATTTTGTTTCTTGGGGGAGCAAAAAGTTCAGTGAACTGTCGAATCGCTTACAGTTAACGGAATTTTTTTTTTCTCCGTAATTGACTCTCACGAACGTTGCACAGCAAGTTCGGTATTTATAGTTTTTCATATCGCCTCTCGTTCCTCATTGAAGCGCGGTGCTGATAGCGTAGAATGTCGGAGCCGAGAGGACTGAATCGTCGACGGAGTGCGCAATCGTTCCATTTCACAAATTGCATTCGTTCGAACGTCGCTTCAAAGGTACAGAACTACGACTACGGCTGTTAAAATCCGAGCCATTTGTCGCCTTTTAGCCATAGGACACCGCACTCACCGCTCCCAAGAGGCTATGAAAAAAAAAGAAAAAAAAAAGATTGGCTACGATTGCTTCGAAGCGCTGTACCGACTCTTCGGGAACGCCGTTTGAGGATCTCTGCACTCTGGACTGTCTCTAACGAACCCATGCATTTCGCGAACAAGAAACAGAATTGTGAAATCGATAATACGATTGAAAAATAAAAAAGAATGTAACTTCTTATTCAGTGGCCGCTAAATGAGAACTCGAATAGCGGGTATTATTCTTTTTTTTCGTTAAAGTAGAATAGGCTGTCGTTAATACTCCTGCCAATACGTTGAAACCAAAGAAACTAGGTTCCAGCTCCCTCCATATTTTTACACCGCTGCGTTTTCTCTTTATTTCGTTTTTAGAAAAGCGTATAGTACTAGTTGCCTCGTTAGCTGATTGAAGGGCTCCACGTCGTCTTGCTGAATCACTCGGTGAAAATGTAGCAGCGCTACAGTCGAATCTCTCGCATGTTACTTTCAATTATCGGTTGAAATTTGTTTCTTATTTTCTGAAGACTTTAAATAATACAATCGCAACGTCATCGAAAAGAAATGTTTTTTTTTTTAAGACCATCTCCCTTGCCAAGATAAAATTTTGGTTGTATCAATATTGTCAGTATCGTGGCATTTTCAATCTGTACGATAGTTCCAGCTCAAAAAATAAAAATAAAACAAAATCATGCTGGCATGCAATTTTATGCTGGAATAACGTTTCGTGGATTTCGGAACAATTTTCGATTCCTTCACACGCCGCGCACCGTGAATGGTACATGGAAATCGAAAATAACTGTGGCATCGAGCCCGACACAGCGTCGACCACTTCGAATTTACATATTGATCGACAAACACACGTGACGAAGAGTAGATAGACCCTCGTGATCGCCGAAAGCACCCGATGGTTTTGGTACACTGTATGCTCGGTTTCTCTGGTAACAATACCGCTGAATTTGCTTTCACCTTGATGCAGGTAATTGACTGATTGGAGGGCTGGAAGGCAGAAAGCCAATCCTTGCATTAAGCATTATTATATTGCTCGGTAGTGGCGCATAGCGAAATCGTGGACAATATTACAAAGAAAGAATCCATCGAGATTGCAGCGGTCGATGGACTGAAATGTTTTTATTTAAAAGGCGACTGCGAACGATCAATCGGCACATGAACCTAAGCTGCAAAAAGAAAAAAAAATCAATTGCACTGTTAAAGGGAGCTCATGTAACCGAATCTTTCGAGGTTTGTGATCGCAGATCGAAAGCTACTTGTTTAATCGAAATAAGACTGTACAGTGAAAAAAATATTTGTCCATTTAACATAGAATTTTCATGTCCAGAAAGACCCACAATTTTTTTTTATCGAGACATTTTTTCATTACATTTTTTCTTGCTGTCAATGAACTGTACTTTTAGGTTTAAAAAATCGTAAAGTTGACAAGAAACGAATTGCGTAGGGTAAAAGTGGTGAATATGGCCCACCTCGATTAACACGTAAATCAATGATATATGGACCGGTCCATATTCCCCACTTTTACTCTAATTGTCATGAAAAAAATTGTGGGCGTTGCTGGCATTTCGAACCGCTCTGAACGGCCTTTAGTTTTCCTGGCTATGTGGCGTGCGTACAGAGATTAGCAATGGAGTTCTCATATAAGTATGCTCGCTAGTGCTGTTTCAAAATGCGCCGTCCGAGCGGAATCGACCGACTTAAAGATTACGCATTTCGGTACTTAGTTGTAGCAATTAACTATAGATAAATACGACGTCAATATACTCAGGGGCTTTAACGAGGATTATGATGCGATGGTAAATACGGTGGATTTTCAGCATTACGAAAAGTTTGCGATCACGACATTTCCGTCGAAATTAGATTTTTCGATTATGAAATTGGCGCTTCACAGGTTACGAAAACCGTAGTTGCAATTTCTTTTTATTTTTTTATCATTTGACTACAAATACGACATACGCAAAAAAAAATTGTGACGCGTTGACGAAGTATTCGTCAGACAGGTAACACAGATGTCGGGTTGAATGAAAAAAAATCATCATACAACGCGCGCACCGCGAAAATGCACTTGCTCATTTTTTTTTTTCCAGCAAAGCTCAGTCATTTACGAGATGGAGTACGCTGTCCCGTGATATTCCGTATTCCCTCAATGGAACGCCTAATTGATCCAGTCGTTTGCGCTCGTATCTGAAACATCGTATGTATTTTAATGCTCTCCCCGCCTCTTGCTCCGAAATTTGCTTCAATTTATTGATACTGAAATTATTTTTCAATGTTCCAATTATTATAATATTTTATTTTTATAAATTACATATAAAATATTAAATATATAATGATATTAAACAATAATATCATTATAATTTCAATCGATTTTAGCAAGAACTCTCTGCGGTTTTTCGGTGTCAATAATTACCAAAATACATGATTTCGCGAGATAGAAAAAAAATTGAATTCGATGAATTGATGAAGTATTTACCGACAGTCGGCAAGGTAGGTCTCGCACGACGCTGTGCGCTATACTACAGCGGATAAGAGCCGGCTGTCGTTTGTTAGCTTACCCGCTCATGACAACTTTGTAGCTTCGCGGACGGCCTTTCGACAGCACTCTATCCAGCAGCTGGTACAGCCTCGCGATGGTATCGTCGGCCGAAACGTAAACCAGGAACACGGTGCTTCCGTTCATGGATCTTACCTTCAAACGGAGCTCACCCGGTTTACCAGTAGACTCGTTGATCTCCCGAACTATCGGCAACTTCAATCGGATTAATCGATTAACCGATAGCCCACGCAATTTGCAAATACCGATGATCATTCATCAATTTAATCGATTGATTAATTAATCAGTTTAATCGATTGATTAATTGACCAGTTTAATCGATTGATTAATTAACCAGTTCAATCGATTGATTAGTTAATCAGTTTAATCGATTGATTAATCAATCAAATAATTTTTATTTAGTACCTCGTTACTTCGATCCAAGGTCGCCGATCTGGTGACTCGCGGTTTCGTTGTTCCCCCACTCGTAGCGTAATTAAAATCTTTCGTCGGAGCGTCATTACCGCTAATAGCGGACAGTCTGGAACTCGATCGAAGTGGATAGCGTCCGCTGTTCAGACTCGCCGATCGCGGCCGCGATCTTACTCCGGTGGCCGGACAGGCTGATCGACTGAATAAAAATATCGTTCTTCAATCAAAGTATCATCCGTATTTCGTTAATAAAAAAACACCCTTGGAATTAATTGAGGCAAAAACATTAATTGCGGCAAAACAACCGATTTAAAATTTTTCGATCACTCTTGACTGATCGTAGAAGTTAAAAGTTGTTTTTGCATTCGTCACGTTATCTAAAATCCGTTTATGGAATCTCGTTCTGCAAACATAGTGGCGTTAATTGCAAAGATATTCAACAGATCGGTAATTCTTTCATTATACCGAGAATTTGCGTGCGCCTTTTTTTTACCCCGCGGCAAAGCCTGTACTTATCGTGCATGATTGGGGCATCTCTGGAACGAGATTTATGCAAGCAAAGCGTAGAGATTACACGTTGGATAACCTTGGTGACGATCCCAAGGCCTGTCGCTCTGTGGAGCCGTGCTGGCTTGTTCTACTTCTGCTTGAGAGGCGAGCCGATTCCGAACGCGGACCTCCTAAGCTGAGCGATTTCTCTCTCATCGACATGTGGTACTCGGTCGTTTTTGTCGCTGGGGTTCGTTTCTTTGAATAAAAAAAAATCATCGTGAAGTTCAAAATTATTGTGATTCTCCATGGATTTCAAAAAATGAGGTTTGGACAAAGCTATTTCAATATTTCGGCAATTTTTTTACTAGTCAACAACCTTTCCCAATTGAAAGTAAATGTACTTGTGAAGTGACTTATGACGAAAAATGTTCAAAAAATGCCACTGACGTACGATTCATATTATAAATATCCAATATGAATTAGATATTTGTCAATCCTCACCCTTTCGCTGCGACTGGTGAGACCCAGTTCCGCATTTATGTGAGACTGAAGATGTGTGTCGGAGCAGTTGTTGTTGTGGGAAGCGAGAATTTGTGATCGAAGATCGAACAAATTGAATGACGATGGATCAGAGTGGAACTTAGTCTTCGAAGCTCTGCGCGCGAAAACAAAAACGTTGCCGAATAATGAAGAGGTTTCGAAGAAGTGGATGCCTCTTTACCTGGCACTCGAGGGAACCGAAGGTGTTCCCGCTTTAAAATTATAACAGCAATGTTTCCTGTTATCGCTGTTACCGGCCGGACACTTGGGTGATTGGGCGGGGGTGGCAATTATGGTTTTTGGAGTTGTTGGTGAAGATCGGGGACCGATAACGGGTTGCTTTCCCAAACGATAACCGTGTCCCGGAAAGCCCGACCCCCTTCCCATATAAGTTTCCGTTCTGTGATCTTCCACCTGTGTAATCAGCAACGACGACGGACGTTATTGGCATTACGATTAGATAAACGGTTAGATGAATTTTCCGGGATTTCGAAATTTTTGTATTTTTCGTTTGACACGAGTTAATGCACCAAATGTAATCAGCGGATAAAATACATTAGACCCAGCCTCAAAATGACAAATTTCACAAATTTCAGTAAGCAATTTTCTACAATAAATTTTGCGGAAAATTTTAAACGTCTAAATTTTATGAGATGTGGAAATTGTGTTATCTTGTGAAAAAAAGCGATCAACGAACTTTCCCACGGCGAAAGCTGTGCGCGAAATTATAATAAATGAGGACACCATGTGCAA
This sequence comes from Stenichneumon culpator, assembly GCA_964017025.1. Taxonomy (NCBI): domain Eukaryota; kingdom Metazoa; phylum Arthropoda; class Insecta; order Hymenoptera; family Ichneumonidae; genus Stenichneumon; species Stenichneumon culpator. The sequence continues at coordinate 18,488,836 of OZ024776.1, forward strand.
ATTATTTCGCAGTTTCTTAACACCTTTTGCGGATTATTATTATGCAAAATACAAAATAAATTTAAATTGTCAATGAAGTCATTAAACATAAATTCAGTTTAAATTATAAAATATTTCTGGCATCTCTCACAGGTTTGATTTCTTAAATATTGTTATCCCATTGGAATGTTCGAGTGATACATCCTTGAAGATAAATACGCTCAGGAGTACTTACTTTAAATGGCACACCGTTTGGATAGCTTCGCTGCAGCTCGGACGGGAAGTAGCCATCGAGAATATCACGAATGAACGAGCAGGTGTTGGGATTGCTGTAAGGCCGCAATTTACCTTGCCCGATAATCATTCCATTCTTGTAGAATCTTAGGCTCACGCACGATGGAGTCTTAAATTTAGAGGAACAAGCTTTGACTTTAAATTTCATAATTGACCAATCTTGTGAGACTTTGTTTTTGATTTCTTTTACTTTGAATGAAGCTCCGCCACCGTCCTGATTGCGCTGCACGTGAACCTCACCCTTCCCCACGGACATGTTCAGCTCCTCGATGTTCGCGGTTAACTGGGCGTAACAGTTCTTGATCAAATCGCTGAAAGGTATTGATAACTAGACAGTGACATGGCTAAATTGTTCAATCGTTTCGCTGCACAGTGTACTGGAATTACTTGGGCACCGTGTCCGGGCGTTTGCCATTTTCGGTCCCCGAGTTTCCTACCCACACCAGTCCGTAGTCCGACAAAAATTTCTGCAAGTCATCATTTCTCACTGTCAAAGACGATCCATCAAAGTTTCCGCCAAATTAATTTCCAATTTAAGGCCTTACGCCACAGTAAAATCTCAATATTTTTTCTTTTTTTTCTATATAGTTTATAGCGTCAAGAATATTCAGTTAAATTTGTATGTCGATATTCAACGAATTACGAAAGTTAAAAATCGTTATGTGGAAAGTAGCGGAGCGTCCGGCAGCGGCGCGACCGGGCTTTGAACGTGCTTTTCTGAAAACGTTATTTTTTAAGGATCGGTGTCCCTGGAATTTCAAAAATGGCTTCATGGATTTTTGTGAAAATTTGTGTCGACATAATCCAACAGATTCTTTAGTTCTTGACGGTCTCGTTAAAAAAAATGATTCAGTGTTGGAAAATGGTTAAAAATCTACTTTTTTCAAGTGGTCGCCATTTTTACATTTTTTATCCTTTCGTCAAGGATCGCGTTATATAATTTGTTAAGAAAATCACGGAACATGTATGCGATTTAACCCATTTACTGTGGCGTAAGTTCTTAATCTATGGTCCCGATCGTTACCTCCATTTCGAAAATCTTGTGCTCGAGGCTCAAACATCTTCGATAAAGATACTGCGAGTCTTCGATCTGTATTTTTTTCTGTTGCATCTCCTTCTTGTGAATCAAGTCTTGATTTTTGCTCTTGGCCTCCCAATCTTTTACCTGATTGGACGTCGCATCTGGTAGTGGTTTGAATTGAGACTTTCACGAGGAGGGTGTAGGACAAAACGGTACAGCGATCGATCAACAGATCTTTTGATTTTTTTCCCACGTCCCGACAGTTCGATGAGCAACGGGGCAAGATGGACCAGTGTCCTCCATCAGAGATGAGACTTAAATAAAATGTAATATAGTCCTATTTGCCCCGTCCTATCGTACAGTCACAGTGATTTACAATGATGTGCCAATAGACTGTACCGTTTGTCCCAAATACCTTTCGCTTCAAACGTCCGATGTCTTGATCCTTCGATCTCAAACGATCCTCGGCCTTCTTCAATACCGACTGCATCCTCTGCATCTGACTTTCAGCTTGATACAACTGCCTCGTCAACATGCCGATCAAATCGCCTTCTGCACTCAACAAACAAATAAACATTATTAAACAATAACTATCAAACAAATAAATGTATTAGAAATTAATAAACCCTCTATTATGTTATGAAGCAAATAAACATTTTTCTTCGCCCTTAATAAATTTGATTTGATTGGAATAAACTTTTTTCTGGGTGTGAAAGAACGAATACATCCGAGTAAAAAAAAATCCAATCAATTTTTTCCAACAACGCAAACGCACGTTGAGTCTGATTGAACGATTGAGGATACAATTTCGCCAATCAGTGACAGAACAAACAAATTTACGATTATTATTCGTGATTATAGCGTGCATTCGTGACGAGAATTTTACATAACGAGGAAAATTGACGATAAGGAAAAAATATATCTATGAAGTATCATTGAAGACCGATCAGTTTTCATCGACACATTGTCGGCGGATTTTAATTTGTGCAATTTAAATATTTAAATGAGAATTGCCCGAGGGCGAGTGATTGCTTATGTCAATACGCGTCTACAACGCGAGTGGAAAAAAACTTGTTTTACCGGTCAGCCGAGGATCCAGTATACTGACACCATCAATTATCATACGTAAGGTCTGATTAGTAGCAGTTTCGTGCATTTTCCTTTGCGAAGTCGAGAAACTAATGTCCATCGATCATGCAGATTTATCATTGTTACGCGACGACACGCTAATGACACTTGGCAATTATTAAGCAATAAAAAAATTCTCATGATGTCGATTTATCAAAAGACACAGTAAATTAATTTATTTGACGGGCGCTCCGTAAATGAATAATTATTTGCTTCAAATATATATATGTATTTGGATCGAGTAATTAATTATTTAATTTAAATAAATATTTATTTAATTTAAATAAATATTTATTTAATATAAATAAATATTTATTATCAATCAAATTAATATTTATTGCCCATCGAATAGATTATTTTTCTGGGTGAACCCCCACCTTTCTCATCGATGTTCGATGGCTCCGGGGCTATTGATTTTTCCTCAACCGTCGCGTTATTTGATTTTTCATCCTGCGAGTTCGTGCTTGACGCTTGAGTCGCAGGAAGCTCGATCTCTTCGATTTTATTGCTCGATCGTGGCTGAACCGTCAGATGGAGCGATTCCGGCTTTGCTTGATCGCTCGCCCTGTCAGCCTTCGCTGTGTGCAACGGGGTCGAAGTGACTCTTTTCGATCTATCGAGATACGAAGAAGAAATAGCTACCGAGGTAACCAATCTCATACCGGCGTTATAATCTATTCGAGTCTGCCCATTCGGCAAAAAATAATAAAAATAATAAATTGTAAATTTAATGTACCTGTACTTGAAATTGGCTTACATTACTTACGTTGATTGAACATTAATATGCGTTTTTTTTTGTAAAATAAAAATACCAGATGTTAAAATCGAAAAATTTTCTCCTGAACTTTACAAAGATTTTCATTAAAAACATAAATTTTTGTGTACAATTGCAGTGCACATGTCGATGAAATTTCAAAACAGTTTACTTAAATCAACTTCCAATACCGTTCATTAATTTTCGAATAAAATTTTTTACAGTCATATTTTTGTATTGTAATTGTGTCGATACACCGATCCCCTAATGGTCACGGGCTCCTTGACTTTTCTCTCTTCGCCTTCCTTATCCGTTGTTGCATATTACATTTACAATTTTTTTTAACAGTGCACGAACATTTTTCGACATCGACCACTGTCCGACTATCTTAATTACACATATTTATTTTTTCTGTATACTTCTCATTGCTGTCAGGCGACGAAGCGACCGGCTGCGGAGCTCCGCAGGGTTTCTTCCGCGACGAGGATGACGGCCGTCGATGGCTCATCGTGCAACATGTGCCGTTCATTAACGAGTTGGACAACATTTACCCGATGATTTATATTGTCCGTTCAAACTTTATCGAGACATTGCGTTATTATTATTATTATTATTTTTTACAAATAGTAAAAAGAAAAAAAAATGATTTCCAGACGTCGATGACCGATCAGGTTTTGCCGAAACTGATGACAGTCCGAGGGAATATTTGACAGATGATCGACGTCGTTCATTCGTCACCTACTTCGCGTCGAGCCGATTTTTTTTGTCTCCCTGTTCCGTTTAAATGGCGAGCTCGCAAGTGCGAATAACAATTATTCTTGCGAAGGCCGTCGCTCGACATTCATATATGCACAAACGCGAAAAACAGAAAACAATACGATACTCTGTAATTTAGTGAATGACGCAAAAATAGTGACCACTTAAAGGCGTTCGGCTGCACGCGATCGCGATGATGATTCACGACCAAGTATTGATTTATATAATTGATTTGTTCTTTTTTTTTTTGCAAGCCACGTAAATAATTAGATAAGTTTCTTGTTTGTAATCCGAGAATCGGAGACGGAGATTTGACGGAGATTTTACATTGAAAATCGGGGACGGAGATTTGACGGAGATTTTATATTGAGAACCGGAGACGGAGATTTGACGGAGCCGGTTTTCATATCTTGATATGATTTCACATGCATATATATATAGATATTGGCACGATGATGAGGCCACTGCATCCACGCGGTACGTTTGGCGACGAGGTTTGTATGTAATCAAATCATGTTTCGAGCTGCGCGACTGCGTAGAAAATGTTATGTCATCCTCGTAGCCTATCGTGACTATCTAGACGACTTTTGTGGAGACAATATCGAGAGATTCAGTCACGGTTTTGTGATTGTCGGCGTTGGTTGTGTCGGAGGTATTGACCCACAAAACCTGCACATTAAAGGGTCCTTAAGGCGGAAGAAAATTTTTAATTGCGGAAGAAAATAACAAGATAGTCCAAATGCACTAGTTTTCGACGCCGTTTTTGCCACCTCCCGATATTCGGCCACTGTATGTCCCGATCTTTCGGATAATCATAGATCTCGAGAATTCTGATGTACGAACTCAACTAGTCTACATTGAGTAAAGAATTTCTTTCCTTTTTTTCTTTCATCAATTAATTAAATCAGTCAATTGAATTAATTCCTGGGACGTGTTCGAGGATTGGTACTCTTGCCTTTCGTACCCAAACTTTCCTCGATGCAAAACTACGGTCATTAGCTATGACAAAAGAAAACAGTTGAACAATGTTCAAAAGCGCGTGGTGTGGCTGCGAGTCGCGTTTCAATTTGGCGCCCGCAGCGGTTCGAGCCTCCTTTCTCGTTGGAATTGATCGGCGCGACCGCGCTCCGGTTATCGCCACTGTGACGCCGACGACCGGGGTATCACGTGACAAGATGACGTCACCGTTGAACCCGAGGTCGAGGCTACATCGAGCGGCATTAAACGAGGGTCCGACCCTTGCCGACTGCACGTCCGCGCTCGATTCCCTTAAATTCGCCACGTCGATTCTGCTCGCTACACGCCTTTTTTTTTAGTTGAAATTTGTGTTTTTTTTTCCTTCCGGTTTTTCGTTAATCGCACGCGGGCTCAGTGAATTAAAATATCACCGTAAAAGCGCGAGACTCTCGTTATTTCCTCCGCTAAATTGTACACCGCTCGCGAGTGGCCGGCTTATTAGTCAGCCCATGAAAAAAAAATGCTGATCGATTGAGACGTTGGGCTGTCTCGGTGCCGCAAACGCCCCCCGCAATGATGAAGGAGGTGAAACAAGTGCCTGGCGGATGTAATCTGGCGATTCGCCGAAACTGCGTCAAGGTGAGGCACAACATTCACTTTTTCAATCCCCGACCCACCATTGATTTCATCATTTCGAGTTGTTTTTTTTTTTTTTTTTCTTCAACCGTGCCATTGACAATTGTAACGTAGCGTACGCTGGTGCGAGCGATAGTGGTCGAGAACGTGCTCCTGTCTTGCTAAGTCGTTACCCACGCGGTCTTGCCCCAGATACGGCTGATTCATCGTCGAGCTAATTAGCCGCCTGCTTTACCCTCCCGCCCGTCAATCGGCAGTTTTCCACTTTGAATTGAGCTATTTTTTAACATTATAAATATCAATTTTAGGTATTCATAAAATGGTATAAATGGTATAAATGGTAGAAATATATATTTGATGATACAATATTGATATAAAAAATGTTAAGAGAAAAAAGATGGGGTGGTTATCCGGAGCTTCGACCCGAGCGCAGGTTAGCTTCCGGTCTCTTTCGCCCTTATCGCCGATCGAGAGTACATTTAAAAAATGCATAATTTACAAAAGTCCAGGAATTAAAAAAATATATCGAGAGATTTTTTTTTGTCGTCCTTGGCGATAAATTAGCTTAGCGCGGATGTAATACGTAATGACGAGAAGTTAGACACACGCCCGGCAATAATGTTCGATCGTATACCGACGTTCGACCACGTCGCTAGTAGTTACGCGCATTCGTGACCGAAGACATCGCACGCGGGTCGTCCGAGGAGAGTTTCGAGTCCGAACCGCGAGCCGTTCCGTCCGACCGCGCATCATAGTGAGCCACGCTGTGTTGGAAGCACGCAGAGAATCAGCACTGGTGATATGTGCCGCATGTGTTACGAAAAGCACGTGCGGTACTGCATCGAGTCTGCGGAAGATAAAGATTGGAAACTCCGCGAGCCGGCACGGAGCACGCCGCGAGAGGCGAGAACCGCGTGAGCGAGGAGAACAACGAAGGAACGGGTGGGTAGTGCCATTCGCACCGGGGACCTTGTTACTAAATTCGTACGGGAGCCTCGCTCTGCGCGTTCCACATTCACGAAAAAAATAAAATGCCTGGGGCTCCCCGTTACTGACAGTCGGTATAATTCACACGTTTTTTTTAAACACTTTAAAGCAACTCGTATGGAAGAAATAATGAAAGGAGAAAAAGTGATGAAAATAAAATCATTTTAAAGAAGGAAGAACATTTTTTGCAGCTAAAATTAATTATAAAAGTATTTTATAATTAATTTCTACCGAAATGTTGAAAGAAGATCAATCAATGAAGAATATTTTACAGTCAAAATTAATCATAAGAGTATTTTATAATTAACGTAGTATAGAAGCAGTTTAAAAAAAAGATTGAGAAATTCTCGCCGCAACTGATTAACGTTCCTTAATGCAATCGAGCGGCAAACAAGATTGTTGTACCGTTAATATTTTTTATTTCTTCGTCACTTAATTAATTACAGCCACGCCCGATCAACGTTCGCTATGGTAATTATTGTTCGTATTTCATTAGACTTGAATATGACAATAACTTAATTATGCGTTCACGGTTGGCCGGTGTTAAAGCTTATCTTAATTGTGCGAGGGTAAATAGAAAAAAGGATCGATATGTGTGTCAGCAACATTACGTAGCGTGCACGCTGACGATCACTCTCCTTATCAGGTCCGGTTACACCCAAGGTCTATCATCGAAGCGTGTGTGCCTTCTCTTCCATTTCGTTTCCTTTCAGCGCCTACTGAATTTACGATTGCAAGTTTGTTTAAATTATTTAAAAGTTTCCGGGAAATACCAAACAATGGCGATGCGTCGTGTAATCGTCGCCGAGCAACTGCAACGGCGTGCAATGAAAATTCAATGACACATCGCTGTAACGTTTCTATAGTCTGACGGTAGAGCGTTTTATCGATTCATTTTTTTTTCGTTAATTCGACGGCGATAAGTTCGCGCACTTATCCGACTTCACACTGGAAAGTTTGTAAAGGTGATATTTAAAAAAGATGTTAATAGTACAGCAAAATTTTCCGATTTTTTTTCACAAGTTCCCTGCGATTGTTTTTAGTGTGCAGCAATTCGTGGAAAATTATTGGTGTGTTATTCAAGAAGGAAACGTTACCCATCGGAATTACCAGAGATTGATTGCACGAGTTGCCATCTGTGAGGACAACTTTGGCCGAGAATTGCGTCACCGGCACGAACCGCAGTGCGAATACTGCACTACAAGTGATATATATCCCTATAATATCTGCGGCGCGAAACCGCGATTTTTTAAAATTATTCATTTAAAATCGTCCAGTCACCGAGGAAACTGCGGTTTCTGCCATATTGCTCGGAAATCTCTCTCGTGCCAACCTTAACGCTAATTGTCTTTTTTTTTCTTTTTACTATGTGCGAAAGATTGTCCGTAGTCGCAGTTTCGTTGTACACGCGCCAAACTTGTTTGTCCGATATCGATTCAACAAAGAGTTTTAATATTAACCTCATAGAAATTCAGGGCATTGTGGCTATAGCGAGCCTAGGTAATGCATTTTTAATCTGCGACCGGAGGTGCTCCGTAAAAAAAAAGTTTGTAAATCTAACAAACATTTATTATCCATGAAAGTGGACTATATTTTAATTTCTTAAAATCCTGTCAAGGAATAATATGTCGACCTTTGTGGACCTTTGATCGTTAAATGTAAAATTCTTTTTCGCCATGCAGTGTTGTAATCGTATTTTTTTAAACCACAATTCCCCTTGGAATTATTTTGTCTTGCAGCGTCAAAGCTGGCGCGCATTGCATAATTCATTAAATTCGTAACAGTTCGCATCAAAGTCTGAATTTTGTACGTCTAGCACATAAACTAGTGTGCGTAGAATCTTCATATCGCTCCAATAAATTTCGATATATGCCAATAAATTTGATACGTTAATCTTCCGGTGGACTTGGCACCTCGTCAATATTAATCTCTTCGCGGATTTTCTATGTGTCAACTCGATCGTTTCTCAAATTTCATTATTCGTATCGAGTTGCAGAAACCGGAGAAGTCGATAAACCGCGATTTGTGCGACGGAATGGATTCCCTCGATTTTTCATCGCATTACTCGGACGTCGATGAAAACAAGTATCTTTATGTTTTTTTTTATCGTGGTCCCTCCTCGCTCCCACCGAATATGTCGACCCATTCCGCCGGACACCACATGCGAAGCCGTCTCGTGACCGCTTCGTTCGTGATCTCGTCACGAACCACTTTATGGTACAATTCCACCGGGACTTGTAGACTGCTCCATCGTTCAGTGCACGCGTTTAACGAGATCGATTAGCTGGCAATCTGCTGAGAAACACGACGAAAAACTGTCGTTGAACTTTCATCCGTGCCTCGTCATCGTATAATTATCGTAGGGAGCTCAACATATTTTTGAAAACAAAAACGGATCTTTTCTTTTATTTTTCTTTAACTTTATTTCATTCGAGAGAAGTGCTATTTTTTTATAACAGAAGAAAATTTATTTCTAATATCCGTATCGTTTTTGTGCTCAAAAGAAAGAATGGTCGTTTGCGATCGGCAAAAATTCTCCGGTGTTGAAGCTCTGCATGGTTTTCCGGTCCAGCGCTGAAATTGCATCAACGACTTCGATACGAAAACAGTCACCAAAAATTGCTAAAAAAAATCTGAATTTTATCCGACCGATCTCTGACCACCTTAAGATACGAGTTCAATAGCTCCTCTCCGACGTAGATGGGACACAGTTGACGGAAATAAAATGCTAAGGCTTTATCGCAAGAACTTGCGAGAAGATGCGTCTCGCCACGCGCGCGTGACCGAAGGCTCGTATTTGCAGGAAAGAGTCGCATTCCGTCTGGACTATCGATCAATGAAAAGTCCGTCACGCGTGCCCCGTCGATCCTGCGATCGCGAGCTAACCTGGGGACGCTATGGTGGGGAAAAACGACGCGAAGATAGTCGACGCCGCGTGGTCGGACCGGCTTTCAGTGTCGATAGTTCTGTCCGTTCGGTTCTGTCGGTAAACCTTAGTTTTGTCTATCGACTCGGAAAGCGTTCCTCGGTGAAGTGAGATTTTTTTTTTCGTTCCAACTAGTGTCGAGTGACAACACTGAGTACAATTTTTTTTCAACTGGACTGGAGGAATCGTAAGTTATGTTTGTGAGATGTACACCCAGGAAAATAATTTATTCGACGGGCGCTCGCTATTAAATGTTTATTTGGCTTAACCAAATTTATTTGACTTAAATACTACACATTTATTTGATTTAAATAAATATTTGATTAAATTAAGTGAATAGTTATTTAAAAGAAATAAGTATTTATTTAAATCAGATAAATATACATTTGCGGGGCGCCGACCAGATAAATTATTTTCCGGGTGTAATAATTTTTTTACTTTGTATTTAAAACTGGACAACATATAGTGTTCACGTAGTCTCTAGTCGACGGTATCGTTTTTCGAATAATTCTAAATATTCATAAGTGAGAGGAGCTTGGAGCACGACAATCGCTTTGGGATACGATAACGTGTCGACTTGTCGTCATATAATGTCAGGTTTTTAATTCAATGCACACGGTAAAAAAAGTGTGTAGATTTAACAAATATTTGTTGGGAATATTATGATTTTGTATACTTCTTTCTTCCTTTTGTAATTTATTTTGTTGTCGATTTTACGATCGCTTCCCGTGGAGCGTGCGCGCCGTTAAATAAATCACGTTCCAATCGTCGATACTCTTGAGTAGTTTGAATTTAAGTTCCGATAGACAATCTTAGCGAATCGATGAATTATTCCAAAATTATTTTCCTGCTTTTCGTTTATCCTGGCAGTTGCAGTCGCAGTTTATTTATCCTCATCGAGCTTTTAATTGCATTCGAGGCAGTTTAACGATGCAATTGATAGATTGTGGTAAATAAAAAAAAACCTTTTTTATTTCGTTCTCGTTATCGCGATTGTCATTAATGCGCCGACGTATCCGTTCGTTGGCAGAAACCAAACACTCGGCTCGATACGTAATCGGCACAGTTGGCCGAGTCATCGTTTGTCGGCAATTTTGGAATGTCACAATGGCGTATGACCATTATGCATTCGTGCATTCAGCGATGCATAAACGCGGATAATTTTGCACCGCAAACATCGGCGCTTTTAGCTTCGATCAACCCCGGCCGGTAATTGAATGATTTACTGTTTTATCGGTAAAATCTCTGTACAATTCAATTACTCATCAATCACCCGGACTCGTGTCTCGTACAATTTGGCTCGTCTGAAATTTGTGGAAGGGAACCCGCACTTTCATCTAAATTTATTTTCATCTTAAGTTCGGTGGTAAAGTCGGTTAAGTTCGATCTCAAGTTCGGACGCCACTTCGATCTTAAGTTTAAACTAACGTCTTGAAAATTCGACCCTTAAGGCGATTGGGCCAGGTCTGTAATAAAAACCGTAATTAATTTTTTTCAACGAGGTGCCAACAATTTCTGGTTAATAAGAAAAACTTACATGAAAGGGATTTCGATTCAGGATTATGTAACAAAATTCTTTGGTCCGTAAATGGTCAGTATCGTTAAAAAAAAATTAATTACAGTTTTTATTACCGACCGTCGTATTTTATGTGCAGTTAAGAGATATAGCACGGCTAATTCGTGTCTATCGGTATCAATTGCATATCTCTATAGTGTACGCAGTTGGCTTCAACCGAGCTCTTCAATTGTCATTTGACTAGAAAAAATTGAAAATAAAAAATTAATAAAAATTCCTTCAACGGAATACCGTTCGAGTTTCCTTGATGCATTCAATCCGCTTCATTACCGTCCTCATCCCTCGCGGTATTGCGATTTCACCCACGCTTCACCCTCGAGGCATACAAATCGCTGTCGGTTAGCGAAGTCCTCCTCCCACGAGCATTCCCTTCTCCTGAAAACGTGGGAGGCTCCGATATGAGTTTTCCCCTCGGAATTTTTTCATTAATTCCCAGCACCGACGAGAAAACAAGTGGAGGGGTCCGCGATGGATGCATCTCCACGAATACCGGGCGGAATGCAGGCAGATACGGGAATAATCGTAGGGCTCGTTCTTGACCCACCGACCGCGGCGCTAACTGGAATCCGGTTCTGAGTTTTTATTTTCCAATGTTTCTTTTTTTTTTATTCTTTTTTTTGTGCACGACAGAATGCGGAGTTTCGTTACGAGATTCCTAGGTATGATACTGTGCAGAACAATTTTCGTCGAGATTTCTTCGGGCTCTCGAGAAACTTCGATGCGTCCTCCATTCACAGTGCATCTTCGAATTATTCAATTATGAGCGGTGCGAATAAATGTACGCGGACAAAATTGATCATTTCACGATTTATCTTCAAACCTGCACTATTCATGAGTGCAGTCGCTCATAATCATACGCGCGCTCATGCATCCTCGATTCGCGGCACATCTTTGAATTACTAAATTACGAGCGGGACAAATAAATGCGCGAGGAAAAAATTGAACGCACTGTTAAAAAAATATTGTATTTGATGTACCGAAGCGAAGGTTTTTATGCAAAAACTCGTATATTAAATTTCATGTACAACTGTGATTTAAAAATGAACGCACAGTGTATTCTAAGACTTCGGAATACTTTATTTTTTATAATTTACTTTCATTTTACTATAAACGTTAATTTCAATGAAAAAGTATATAAATCTTTCATCGCAAGTTCACATTAAATTTAATGTACCATTTTCTGCATAAAACCTTCCAGCCCGGTACATTAAATTTACATTTTTTTTTACAGTGGCTTCCGCGTCACGATTTATTGTCAAACCTGCACTATTCATGAGTGCAGTCGTTTGTACTCATCGCGCGCTCATGCATCTTTGATTCGTGGTGCATCTTCGAATGTCTCAATTGACGAATGAGCCAAATAAATGTACGAGGAAAACATTGATCGTTTCGTGTCGCGATTTTTCCTCAAACCTGCCCTGTTCGATGAGTACATTCGCTCATAACACGCGATTACGTAAGGGAAAATTGGATGGAATGTCGGAACCAACAGGCTCAATAATCACGAGAGTACGCAGGACGTAACACTTTGTCGTGCGATGTTGCGTTGCTCGTTGGTCGCTATTATAATTACTCAGGTGCGCCGAAGGCATTTCAGGATTTTTTGCAAAAAAAAAAAAAGTTCCATGACCATGACATTCGCGCGAGGCGGATGTACGTGTGGATTAATCGATCTGGCATTGCCCTAGAATGCCGAGGATGCGTGGTAGAAAAAAAACTGCAAACAATAAAACTCTACAGGAAAACCACATTCTTTTTCCTTTATTTGTGACGTTGAGACACGCCAATAATACGACAGGTTAACCCTTCGCGATTAAGAAGAAAAAGTCCACTTTCCGGCTTCGACATACAACGGTCTACTTTTCCGCGCTCAGACGCATTTCCCATACGACTTTGGTCGTGAGTTCCTTTTAAACATTTTATTCAAAGGCTTCGGTTAATAATTGAAAATAATTTTTGGTTTCAATAATTTTTTTTTTAATGGATAAGATTTTTCTCTCTTATCTATTCGATCTTGCATAAGGATGAATATGCATCTATAAGTTATATTATATTATATTATATTATATTATAATATGCCTGACACTGTAAAAAAAATATATCTCATACTACAAGTTAAATTAAACGTTAATAATAACTATTATTCATATTAAAAATGAACTTCGGTTGGTTCATTATATAATTGTGTGTGTATTTTTTTTTCGAGAGTTATTTTGATCGATGTGCTGATATCGTATTTCGTTTTTTTATTATGCAGAATCCGAGGTGATCGCGGCTGAACGTGTCATTCTGTCCATACGGGACAAGAACAATCGGTACGACAGGTTTCCATTGAATCAGAACAATGGAGGATACACAAAGGTGAGAAACAAGAATACGCTTGCACATTGTCGAAAGTGAGGAGCTCGTCGATCGTGAGCCGGTAAGCCAGACGAGCCATGTGCATACACAAACGGTTATGCATCGACAGGGTCTTTGGACTTTGGAAATAATAATAATATTAGCGAGCAGCATAGCGATCGATGACTATTGCAATAATCGAGTTGCGGACTATTAAAAAATCCGGTTTTCTGTAAACATTGATGAGATAAAAAAAGAAAAATTACTGTAGATCTCTCTTTTGCAGGTACGAGAATCCAGTGGAATACAAGCCGTCGACGGGATACAGTTTACGAAGACTCGGAGGTGATTATAAAGGCGAAGTGAAAGGAATGGATAAGTAAAGTGGACTCTAGCCAGTCGTGACAAGAAATATTTATTGCCTATTAAAAAGAACGCATATCTGTATCGCACAGTGCCCATCGAGTTAGCTTGCCGTATAAGCACAAATGTTCCAGCAACATTAACTTTTCGTTGTGCGGCAAAAACTTATGAAAATTTGTCGCCTGCAATTTTTTTTGTCTAAATAATCTGCAATCTTTAAGTGTAAATATTAATTGTCTGTTAAAAAGGACCGATATATGTATTGCATAGTGCCCATTGAGTCAGCTTGTATAAGCTCAAACTTTCATAGAACATTTACTTTCCTTTATGCGACAAAAATTTATGCAGAAATCGCGCGTGACATTTTTTTTCTGTCTAAATCATCTACAATCTTTAAGTGTGCATTTTTTAAGCTAAAAATAATATCGTTTCCTTGTTATAACGCAGACATGGTGCCGGCACGAGTCGTACTGTATATGCTGTCGTTTTCCGGCTTTCTCGTCTCGTTTATGATGCGAACTGACATCAACCTCGCTATGGTGGCAATGGCGAAAATTAAGTCAAACGATTCCAACGTCACGGTTTCGACGCATTGCTACGCAAATTCCACCATCGCCGGTTCACCCAATTTTACTGTGGACCATGATCAGGTGAGCTACAATTTTTGCCATATCGAACTTCGATTAATAAAGTAAAACAATGATTTTTTAAATTTAAAACAAAAAATTGTTTCACGAATCGTAAAGAATGTTCGTCTTTGACGACTCGTTGAATATTTTACTCGAATAATTCTTCAGCAATTGCGCATTGTTACGAAGTCAGGGAATATTTATTCGCGTACATAGCGTCAGAACCATTATGGGAGCGACGCGTTATACTTGGCTAGCCTAAAGGATCAATACAGTAGTACACATAAGTGAGAGTTACCACTGTAATTACAATGAGGCGCGGCTTACGATCAAAGCGCGCGGGCCCAGCACCGCCGAAAGGGCGAAGATTGAAATATTAACGGAGGGACTTTGACACGATGCAAACAAAGTCGTAGATACATTTTGTAAATGAATTTGTTAATTAATTTTTTTATGAATTTTTAATTAATTTCTTATTCATCTGTTAGTCAATCTTTGTATTAATATTTTACGCCTTCCCGAAGTTTCATTCCAGAGGAGTTTAATCACCGGTTCATTTAATTCAGAGATAATTTTTCCTACTTTCCAGCAGGACATTGGCGAATTCGATTGGAGTCCAACCGTACAAGCGGCCATTATCGGCTCGTTCTACTGGTGTTACATACTGTCGCAAGTTGTCGGCGGTGTATTGACCCAATACTTTGGTACGAAAACTGTATTCGGCGGTTCCCAGCTGCTCACCGCTATCTGCAGTCTGCTGATGCCAAGCGCCGCTGAACTGCACTACGGCGCTATGATTGCACTGCGGAGTATCCAGGGAGTCGCTAGTGTAACAATCCAACAATTCTACATTTTTTTCTTTTTTTAGTTAAAAATAATAATATAATTTTTGTTTCTCGTTCAACAACTGTGAAGATATTTTGGAAAATTCGAAGTTTAATTCACTTGGATTTAAGAGCGGCAACATTAATTTCCATCGTCAAATCGATCAGGAACAATTGTTTTGATAGGCGCATTCGAGGCGTTGCCCGAGCTTGAAGATAAAGTGCTTTTTGTATTTTTTTACTCCATTGAAAAAACCAAGTCCACATGAATGGCGACATTCTTTAACATACTCGTTCTACTTGCGGTAATAATAAAAAAAATATTGTTTTTTTTTTTACAGGGCTTAACGTGGCCAGCGATGTACGCTATAGTCGGCCACTGGATACCACCCGTCGAGCGTTCGCGCTTCATGTCTTCCTTCCAAGGTAAGTAATCGATTCCCAAGGCGGTCATGCAAATCGTGCATTATTAAAAGACTAAAGAAAATGTTTTATGTGTTACAGTGAAACTTCGATACGCTCGCCTAAGACTATGTATAACATGTGATATAAAGTTTGCAATTCCTTTACGAAAAACTAAAACAAATTTGCTGTGCACCGTTTCCTTTTTGTTTTTTATTTATAAATTTTTTTTTTTATTTTTACTATACAATTTTAAACGAATCAATCCCTAAGTCTGCTGTTCGTTTATTCATGTCAATTATACGTTTGTGATACATTTTTTTCATATTTATTATCGGTATACTAATGCGTACTTCTTTCAGTAATGTCAGTATCAATGGAATTTCGTTCGTGGCCGAGATAAATCGTCATTATTCAGTCTCTTTTTCAGTTAAAAATTTCGCTACTGCGTAATTTTATATATCCTCGAATAATATAATTATTACCGTATATAGTATCGATTATATACTATGATATATAATCATATGCCGCAAAAATAATATCGTTTATGTTATTATTATTATATACATGTGTACATAATCCGTTGCGAATGATAATCAATGTTTACACTGAATTTTCGTTGATTTAGCTCCACGTATACTGGTTGCATTCGCCGGACCGCGGGGTATACTCGATCAGCGACCGCTCAACAGCATGAGAACGGCAAGAGTATACTTCCAGCCTGGTTGAATCAGCCGGGCTCTCTCACGTTACACATATATCGTGTATGCCGCTATACTCGATTGTCATCGATGCGTTAGTCGTATCTTTATTATAAACAACACAATTATTATAATCAATCATCGTTCTACGATGCGACACTGAAAATCGATTTCGTCTACCAACGATTTGTACGTTTTTTTTTACTGTGGAGATTGCAGACAAATTCGAGCACAAAAATTATTTTTTAAAATTTGAGAATTTGATGTCTCATAGACAGTCTTATAAAGCGATATAGATTTTCGTACGAGAAATTGTTTTTTTTTTACTCAAGAAGCAACTGGTCGCTTCGTTAATGATTCTAAAATTCGAATCTTACCGTATAGAGGAGAAGGGGCTAAATGGGCTTCATTCGACATGAGAAATTTTTTTTATCTCGCAAATGACATAATACTGAAAGCGGGCCATTTTACCCCGGCGTTCCATTTTATTCGCCAACGCCATATTTTTCAAAACAAAGTACGCAACAGTAGCTCGCAAAAAAAATCATTGGATCGCGTTTTTCACAAACATAACGAATACAGTTCGACAACCCGTCCTTAAGTTCGCTCGCTCCAAGTGAAAAAAACGTACGATCGTCGAATCGATTTTCTAGGTCAAACGTATTCATACGTTTATCACTTGCAGGGCATAGAAGTTTCATTGTCCCACCATAAAAGCTTCATCGTTTGCAGTCCTCATCCTCTCATACTAAATATCCATTTGAATCGCATTGCAGAAATCCCGAAAGAGCAAGGATTATCGGCGTTACCGGGATACGAGAGTGCCGTTACCGATCCCGCTCGTCGATCATCATGTTTCACCTTCTACCGGGTCGTGGGGTGAGCTACGCCTAACGTCTAGATTATCTATATTCAGGGTTCAGTTTCGGCATCGGGATAACTTACTTCCTGTGTGGATTTATCATCGCTCACTCCGGATGGCGCGTTGTCTTCTATACGACCGGGAGCATCGGCGTTGCATGGTGTCTCGTATGGTATCTGCTCGCCTTCGACACACCCGCCACACATCCGAGGATCTCCCAGCAGGAATTGCGTTACATTCAGGGAAGCGTCGGAAACCAGGTCGCGGGTAATGAGGTACCTATCGATTTCACCGAAGTTGTCGATCTATGTCGCCCGGCATTACATCTCAAGACTGAACAATAATTCATCTCTTTGAAACATATCCAAAGTGAACTATTCGCAATGACTACCATTAAAAAACATGGAACGAAAATCAAGGCCAATTAAAATGACACTTTTATCGCCTCTTCATACATTTGTCTTTCAATAATGAAAAAATAAATAAAATAAAAATAAACATGTATCAAATTCTAATTATCACATTTTCGTAGGATTTACGAGTACCATGGAAATCAATTTTGACATCGTTGCCGGCATGGGCGATCGGTATAACGACCTTCGGCAGGATATGGGTTCACTATGTATTCATCATTCCCGGCCCAATGTACATGAAGACCGTTCTCGGCTTCAGCATCCAGACCGTGAGGGTCGTCGGAATATTAAAATAATTATATTGGCGCATCGTCGGTATTCTATATTTATCCTGTTATTATTTTCAGAACGGTCTCTTGTCGGGTGCACCGTTTATCTGCAGCTATCTCAGTTCCGTTGTGTTCTGCTACATAGCCGACGTTCTAGTGACGAAAAGGATAATGTCTCTCACTAATGTTCGGAAGCTCTTCACCGCTATGTGTGAGTATTGGACTCAATTTTTTTATTGGTAACGCGATACATCTTTATAGAGGATCGACCATATTAAAAAATTGAGACGACAAGTTGAATTTCATGTGACAGTCGAACCTCCTTAATCGCGAAAAAAAGTGGAACGTTAGATTAGATACTTCTTTATGTGTCTCGTAATACAGATAAGAAATTAACGATCGTGTTTTATTTTTCTTCATTTTTTAATCATTTCAGCTCAAGTCCTACCGGGAATTCTCGTTTTGCTTATCGGCTATTTGGGATGCAGCATCGTCCTTGTACTTATCGTTTGGTTCGTAGCCGTTACGCTCATAACAGCTGCGTATGCGGGTGCAATGGCGAACATAGTCGATATAGCACCAAACTTCGCTGGTAAGTTTGCAAAATCGTAACTGTTCGAATAAAAGAACAATGTGGGCTGACGATTGACTTATCCTATCGACTGGCGCAGGCCCGGTACTAGCCTTCGCGCAGACGATCCACATGACGGCCAGTTTCTTATCGCCAATCGCAGCTGGTCTGTTCACTCAGGAAAGCGTGAGTACAATCGCAAGTGTTTTATGTACAATAGAAAGAGAATATTTTTTCTGTTTCTATTATCGTATATTAATCAAGGTAAAAAGGGGTTAAGATGGCCCACTCGGATCAGCGTGTAAATCAGCAGTAAATCAACGGTGCATGAAGCGGGCAATATTTACCCTTTTTACCCTACCTGCTTTTTTTTCGCGAAAGTTGAAGTGAAATTCAGAGATCTTGCACAATCCATTAATGTACAATTTATCATAATTGTACATTAAATTTAATGTACCAATTTTTGCATAAGAATCTCCAGTCCAGTGTATTAAATTTACAACTTTTTTTAACAGGGCATTTTTCTGTGCCTAACTTCAACATTGCAGTGATATTACATGCCAATAAGGTCAAGAGATTACACATTGAGCCTCATAATTCAATGACACATTGCACTCCACTAGTAACAAACGATAAACTAATGGATTTTTACAGTGAAATTAAAGTAAATTATTAACAGTAAAGTATTTCAAAGTCTTTAATAAACAGTACGTTAATTTTTCCTGTACGTCAATTCCTCTCTCGAACTTAGGTTGCGCCAGACATAACGAAAGGACTACCTTAACCGATAGTTTATTTAACTTTTTTATTTCTCTCAACAGCAAACGCTGGACGCTTGGAGAAGTGTATTCGGTCTGACGGCCTGTATAGCCTGCGGCACGTACGTAATTTATCAAATATTCGGCACCGCCGACATACAGACGTGGAATTATCCGGACCAAAAGTATCAGCAGTCCGTCGAAGAAGACTCCGCACCGTTGAACGAGTCGCCACGAAAGAACGGCATAATCGTGCCGAGAAAATCGAGCCAGTCGGACGAGGCGTAACGTCAGTTAAATCCTCAAACTTTAACTAAAAAGCCAACTGAATCGAGATACGCGCCCACATACGAGAGTAGTTTCGTAGTCTCTCCGCGATAAGTTTCCATACTTTAAACGAGATACGAACGATATGGCACTTTAGACGTTAACGGTATGTTGATAGTTAATGTAAAGAGAGTATTTTTGTTAAACGGGCATCTCAGGAAATCGTTAGTCGCTTCGAGAGTAATTCCTAATTTCCAAACGGTTGTTTTTTTTCTCACGAAACCGTTGTTAAAAGAGAAATTAAAAAGAAAAAGAAAGGAGATGGAAAAAAAAGAGAAAAGCACAAGAATCTCGCGCGCGATTCGTGGTTTTGCTTCTCTGCAATTCTGTGATCGAAATTTATGTTACGGGAACATATTTAATTAATCACTAGTTAGTTAACACGGATCTCATAGGAGTATTTGATAATTATCGTATTCGTGATAATTAGATTCGTACGTAGTTCGAGGTAAAGCAAATGATGACGAAAATTACCCTAAACAATTATATCAAAAGTGAAATTAATCGCGTTCACACAATTAATACCCATAATCGCGATGAAGCGATGACATAAGTTTCTCTTCGTCGTTTTTTGTATTTTTTTTTCTTGGATTCCCGAAAACAATCCAAGTTCCGTTGATTCTATTTTGTAATCATGAAAAAAAAAATCGTTTCGCGCGAATCGTAGTAGAACTTGTACACAATATTGTTATCAGTGCCTTGCAATATTCGAGATTTCACCGCAGCGTGGATCAAAACAACTAGCTCATCGTAAATTATTATTCTCCGAATAGAATTCCGACTCTGAATTTTGCTCTGTCAGTTGTGGATCCGACCGTTGCAGAGTTTATCGAGTTGTCGGACAGTACTTATCGTAGTAAAAAAAAAGATTAGAAATTTTAAAAATATTTAACAAAATATATATATATAAAAATCACTACAATTCCAAGTTCCGTGCCTCGTGTTAACCATTGCCATTGGCGTGACCACCGACGTCGCCACGAGGTCGTGGATTTTTCGACCGATCAAAATTCGTCGCTCATAAATTGATATGTAACTTTTTTTTTAAATCGAGCATAGCGATTTTGTATTGTGAAACAAGTGTATAGAAATTTCTTTTCTCACTGACGTCGTCCCGCTCTACGGTTTGTCGAGAGGAATAACAATATTGTCGAGATATGTAGCGACAAACACATACTGTCCACCGTCATCGAATCGCTACTGACACACACGTTGCACGTTATGCGTGCATCATATAAATAATTCCGTTCGTACACGAAAGCGCGTAACCGACGAATCGTCGTCTGCTCATGCGAGTATTGTAATTTTAAATATTTTTATACTAATTCTCATGCATACGAATCCCGATTACATAATTTTCATTTGTTTTTCGTAATTAGTACGTTAGTAAGCATATAATAATGCATATGAATCCGTCGACCTAATTTCCTGGCGTTACATCATTCAATGTGAGTCGACCGTATATAAAAATAAAACCGAAGGAGCAGAACACAGTGTTTCGATCGTGATTTGAAAGAAAAGCAAAGATGTCGAAATTTCACATCGCAATTGTCAACCAATCGCTTATATTAGATACCATCGGGAGAATGTGATTTTTATTTTATTTTTCGAAGGTAAGCCTTGAGCTTAACTCATCTCCGATCAGAGATGGGCGTGCCGATATACTTATCGAATAATTTCGCTCAACATTGATTGACGTAAAGATTACCATCGTCGACGTATATGTTTTCCCACATTTCTCCCAGATACAAAATATGTACTTTAAGAATGTACTTATATATATATATATATTATACATATGTCGATACTGTATAACTACTTAAAAATTGCGGGTGAATGCACGTATATAATTTTCTTAAAAAAAAAAGAAAAAACTGTCTATTAATTTTTCGCAACCCTAGCGTGCCAAATTCCGTTAACGAAAAGACATCCGTGAAAGCGTTATCAGAATTCCGTATCGAGCTTCGGAAACACTGCGCCGCAATGTTCTAAAATCTTTATTGTGCATCGCCTCGGAGGAACTCGTTCCGCGATTGCAAACAGATGATACGAGAATCGGTGGGTCGCCATTCGTAAATTACAGATGCGAACGCTTCTCTGCCAAGATAATCAAAGATTTATTGTGCCGTGCGTCAATGGGGACCAACATGAAGATTCAGCGTAGCTCATCGAAACAAATGAGACACCCTCGTCGTCGGTCCCGTTAAGGATGCATCACATATACATTCCAAAATGTTAAATTCGATCAGAATTTCAGTACTCCGCGATATAACAAACATTTTGCATAATACTTTTGCCTTTCAGTTTGCATAATAATAATACCAAAACGTTATTAAAAAATTATTTGAAAAATAAATGGTTTAAAAAATCAGAAAACCTTCCATTTTCGCATTTAAAATTAATTCATTGATTTTTAAGAACCTATATAAATTTTTTCAGAATTTTCTTACATTTCAATTTCTTTTTTTTGCAAAAATTTGGAAAATGAATGTAGGGGCACATATGTCGGATATGTTTCCGTATCACGATTCCACAGTACACATTATCATTATGCAAAGTCAATGTTCTTGCCACCTGTAATGCAGTTCAGAGCTGGGCAAGAACCACGCAGCGTTCAGTACTTCAAGTACTTGATAGTTCAATACGTACTGCAAGAACTTAGGGTACTTGTCCAGCTCTGATACAGTTGACTTTTTCAGATTTTTATCCCAACAGAAAGTGTTCGAATTCTTACTAAATCGCACTTTTGGTTCGAAATGTACGTGTGAACGATCCTTAAAGTGTCTCGCCGGTTCGAATTCTCATGTAAGCAAAACAGCAACATTGTGCGAGGTCGTATTGTTATCTTATCCAGCAGGAGTCGGCGACGCGGCGTAGATCGCAGTCGATAATTCAGCTCCGTTAGATAAGTGGCGACTACAATAGTACTAAAAAAAAAACCAAACCACCAAATCCGAAATGAATCTGTAGCGATTGCCAAAGCGAACTCTGAACCTTTAAGCGCAAAAAAAAACAAAAAAAATTAGAAACTGTACGACAAATCGTTGCTTTCCTTGATCAAAGATATCATCGTTCCACATCAGTATCAGCGATTGACGTGAAACGCGAGATAAACCTCGGCCAATAATCCCCTTGCTTACACAAGGATTCTCATCGCAGACTTCATAAAGGTTGTCGTTTCGCCTCATAGCTCACTGTTTAGTTTCTAATTGGCTCCCGGTGAGTCCGTTGTTCCTCACGATTGCCGAAAGCGTTACGCGAGCCCGATTATCGAGCCGTTTCGTGTTAGTCGCGTTTAATCTTATTCGGCCACACGGTATTTCTGCGATTGCGAGTTCGCGATGAGGTGAGTTTTTCCAGTTTGTTTCCGATTGTTTCCAGTGTCAATCCTAAGTAAGATCGGTTCGTAAATTGATTCGTTGGATCTTGCTCGTCAGGCTATTGGTGGCAGCGACGCTGCTTCTGTTCGCCATTCTGATAGTTTCGGACATCGCCTCGGCGAAAAAATCCAACCGAGGAGAATCCGGGAAGAAGAAACGCAGCGCAGCCGTTGAGGAAACTAATTATCGCGATAAGTGAGTTGTTGCAGAGTCGTTCCTTTTTTTAATCTAGATAGAAACCTTGATTGCTGTGGAAGGATTGAGAGGTAAATTGGTTTGTTTCGCCACGACAGGGATCGTTCGAGCGACCATGAGAAGAGAAACAAACACGGGAAGAGTCACGAGAAATCACGCGACAGGAAGCGCCGCTCGATCGACGAGGTCGATGCCGATCTTTCGACGTCCGAGGCTACTTCGAGAAGCGACAGACGTTCGGAGGACGACGAGAAATTTGAAAAGAAATCACGATCTCCCGGACGAAAGAACGAAGAAGCCAGGAGCGGAAGGATGAATCACGATCGCGAGGAGAAATCGTGGGAGAGTCGGAAGGCGGATAAGCAAACGAAACGATCGGACTTGAAAACGTCACGACCGGAAAAAAAATCGCGCAAGTCCGTCGACGAACAGTCTCTGGATGATTCATGCGAGTCTCGCGATGGCGGCGATGCTTCGGGTTCGAAAATGTCCTCTTCGAGTTCTGGCTCGAAGAGGGAAGAGGCGAGAAAGAAGAAAAGCACTGAAAAGTGTAGAAGCTCGGTGAAAGATGACGAAGCGGAAATCGAGTCCGACGAGAGCGCGGAGCGAAATCACGCGAAGAAGAACTGTGAAAAGCGTTCCTGTCGAAGATCTGAGAAGTACCGTAAAAAATCAAAGGAGGAAGAGAGTGAATTGGACGAGAGTGAGGGAATTGAGGCTAAAACGGAACAGCGATCAACATGCTCGAGGAAATCGAAGCGCGTCAACGAGTCGGAAAAATTGAGTTGCGAAGAAGTCGAGAAAGGGAAAAAATTGGAAAAGGGCTGTAAAAAAAATTACGTCGATGATTCGAGCAAATCGAGGGGAAAGATCGACGAATCTTCGGAGACTGACGAGACATCGGAGACCGAGGAGGCGGAGGACGAAGACGGGGAAAACAACGAGTCACAGGAAGAAGAGAATCTCGTCACAGGTCCTACAACTAAGATCGACGATGAGTCGGTTGAAGATTCGATAGACATCGATTGCAGTGTCTGAGAGTTTTTAATTATTTATTGAATCTTATAAACGTTGATCGTTCTGTAAGACCGAGTGGAGTGCGTGAACGGTAGGCCTATTGATCTCCGAGTCAGGACCCTCGATGGAGTAATGTAACAACAATGAAAAGAGATTCAATGTTGGATTTATGATGCAAAAATGTTTTTTTTTATTCATGTACACTGTTCGAAATATCGTCGTTTGTTAACTTAAAAACTATTATTCCCACATTATATCCTTTACTTAATCTATTCAGTATGCTATTCTAACGGGAATATGCCGCCAGCTGTGATAGTTGCTTTCGATAGGGTCGTCTGAAAATAGTGATGGGATTTTCATTTTTTATTTTGTTTATTAATCCAGAAGAAATAGCTTCAATCTGAAGAGAATTGATAATACTCACTGCCTTGTAATGACATGAATCGAATTACCCATCCAGTGCCACCGTTGTTAACACTCGAAACGTAAGTGACTTTGACTGTATTGGTAGTGGCTCTGAAGGGCGCAGGTATTTGCTACAGATGAGTAAAAAATTGCTATTACAATTTTTATTCAATATCAAGAGTGGATGCTTCGATTTAAGATGAGGAAAACATTTATTTACCCCCGGGCAGTAAGTTTCTTCACGTCCATCGTCTTTGTTCAACTCTGCAACAACCAAGTAATCCGTAGGACAAATGTCGCTGGTTCCAAGATCGAAGACATCGAATGCCAGAGCTACTTGATATCCTCGAGGTACGCTTATTTCCCACTCACACGTGCTACCGTTTCGATAATTGGTCGGATACATCGGCGACGTGAAAATACCCTCGTAATTGAAAAGTTTGCCACCGCAGCCGCGACCTGTTGAAATCGTCGCAATTTATCGTGGTGTTATTGTATGATCGGTATAGTTAACATTTGTTTATTGATAAATAGAGAAGATTTCATTCAGCTTCGGGTTACTTACCCTTATCGGTGGTAGTGTAAAGAATGTCATAACCCTGGGAACCGAAACTCATAGCGCTCGATTTAGAGTGAATACTCAGCGCGTTACCCGAAGTGAAAGTTGGACTGGGCTCAGTCAAGCCGCAGAGAGTTTGAACAACCGGGCTCTTAAAGTCACCGTCGTGTACCTAAGTGAAAGAAAAATTAGACATGATGAGGAACATGAATGGAAGCAAGCAGTTACGCTACAATATCTAAAATGGTAAAATTCTCATCAATTTTTTCATATTCCAATTGACAGTTTGAATTTAAAGTCACACCGATGTGCACAACAAAATTGAAGTAGACACCAACCTGGACGAAATTTTCAGAGCAATTTCCATGGTCGTAGAAACGGAATCGCTGGAAGTACAGGGAAATCGTACGATTCGTCGGTGCCGTTATCGTTGTCCAACATTCACCAACGTTTTGATGCATTATCCTGCCCTGCTCGGCAGTGTAATTTCGATTGCACGATGCCTGGGCGACATCGAACGTGAATTTTCTCGGTTTCGGTAAATGGTCCGCCGTTGATCGCAATGCCACGTGGATCTCGTTGGAATTACTGTAAATCGTTGTTAATATCATCTACATAAATTACTTTTGAAAAATAATTAGTAGTATCGTTTATGGTAAATTAATTTCAGCCAAAAAATAACTAGACCATAGAAAACCCATAGGTGAATAGAAATATTGGCTGCAAGAACTCGCAGTTGCTCGTAGAACCAATGTACTGAAAGGCTCAATTAATTACTCGAGTAGTTTAAGAAGCAAACTTAGACGTTCACCACAAGTTCAAACACTTGCACAGTAACGTCACTTTCGTTTTGAAAATCGCAGTTTTCTACCAGAAGTGACGTCATATGGAAAACGTCACTTCCGATTTGGAAAACTCATTCGACACAAGTGATGGGTTTTCAAGAAGACGTCAGTTCCGGTTTGAAAATTTCAGATTTCGAACGGAAGAGACGTTCTTTTAGGTGACATCTCTTCCTTTCGAAAATTGAGATTTCCAAACTGGAAGTGACATTTCCCATGATTACGTCATTTCCGGTCGAAATTAAGATTTTTAAATCGGAAGTGGTTATTTTTGCTTGAACTCCTTGTCCCGAAAAAGATAAATTTGGTGCAAAAAAGCCTTCCAACGTCATCTATCGCATATGCGATATATATACATGCTGTTTCACCAATCTATTTACTCTTTGGCCTAGATGAGTTTAACGTAAGTGATACGTTACTGAAAATATGAATTCAATGACTGTTTTCTTTCAATCGTGAGTACCTGTGATAGTCGACTCCGCTCGCTTGTCCGCAGTATTTGTACGACGAAGAGCGATGATATCTTCCCTGAAATCATACAAATTATCAATGATCGCAATAACGTCAAAAATGATTCGGTTTGAAAAAGGAAAAAGTTGTGGCATACGCGATTACGAAGGGCTCGAAAGCTTACCCTTGAGTAGCTGCGCTGTCGAGTTTTCTTTCCATTGAATATAAAGTCTTCGCCGAAATCTTGAAGAATATACTGTCCAATCTGTAATCGTGATAGTTATGAACTGACATTCGAGCGGGCATCACTGACTGATTGATACGATTAATAAAAAATCAGTATCAGAATAATATGGTTTGTCCATTCAAAAAAGACGAGAAGCAAGAATTGCCGAAGATCGCTTTTTGAGATGCATAAATCTTCACGATCATAATCTCATGAATTGGCAACGGTAATTAATCGATTGATTAATCTAAAATCATGATTCACCTCGTCGCTCATTTCAAGATAATCCCCATCGCAATTCTCCGTGTCTTCCATATCCAAAGTCTCCATGTGAAGACGAAGTGTTAAATACCGATCGGCGTTCTTGAAGATCCATCGGCACTGTATTCCCGCGGGAAAATCTGCTGGGTATCCCGGTGATTTGATGATTTCAGTCTTGTTACCGATTTCATAAATATTTTTACCGCATGGAGCTGAAACGTAACATCCGAAATATTTTTCATTTCATAAATGACAATCAGTGGCGTTGTAAAGAAAGGCGTACAATCTATCGGGTCCAGCGTGGCCGACACTCCTTCGCCTTCGAGCGTGCTGTCGGTGAAGAGTCTGATCCAGAGAACATTCAACGACGACGTTACCGGAAGTGGCACGACGTTGCCGCAGTACTGGCCGATTATTTCTCCGAAGGGACCTCCATCGCGAACCTCCAAGAAATCGCCACTGCATCGTCCGTCGGCGTGTGTACTGTTCGTCGAGTTCTTCAGATCGATTCGATTTATCGTAAATTTCACGTTCTTTCCCGGTTTCACTGTAATCGTCCAGTGGCAATCCTCAAGAGGCTCGTACAACGCCCCTCTCTGCGTCGAGAATGTTTTCGAATTTTTTAGATCGATTTTTCCGCCGCATCCACTTGCCACACTATTGGCGAAGATGATCTGCGAACAAATATCTTTCGTAAAGTTTTTGTAAATTTAGAATTAATCGTGTTATAAAAAATCATGGTCTCCGTACCGCGGCTTTCATGCCTCCGTATTCGTTGCTACCGTCAGATTCAAACATTACAGTCATCACCCTACCGGCACTCTTCACAGGAGGCGGCAATGGATCCGTCGCGTTTCCGCAGAGTTTGGCCAACCTCGTTCCTCCCTCCAGTGTCTCACCCTCGACGACCAAAACTTTATCCCAGTGGCATCTTTGAAAAGGAATTACTATTTCACTATATTGATTCTGGCGGAGCATTCGTCTATTCGTTAGGAAAATAGTGTTGCATCCTTAGTTTTACCTCGAACTCCACTCCAGGTGGAACTTTTCGAAACGTAGGACAACGCTCTTGCCTTCCGGTGCTCTGATGACCCAGGTGCAATTCAAACGTCCAAAGTATTCGCCAGTTTTCTTGGACGGTGGGCTTATCTGCGTCGGTTCCGTTATCTCGCCACCACATTCTGCAGCATGTGAGATGCAGGGTTACGAATCTCTTCTTAACGATTTAATTGCTTTTCATAATTGATTGCTCTGCTTACCATTCAAAAAGTATTTTAATTTGAAACCTCGCTTCTGGACATAACGATCGGTCCGAAATAGAATGCTTATTTTCTTGATAGCATGAGTGATGGGCGGTATATGATTGCCGCACCATACGTCTTCGTGATCATGATAAGTGTATCTCGAGATCGTGACGTTGTCGAACTTGCAATCTCCTTGCGCTGATACCGACAAAAATGAAAACGAAAACAAAATGAAAAAAGGTTTCAAAATTAAATATAGCGCATAGAAAAATTTCAAGGCACTCACTATATTCCAGTTCAAAGTCCAAAAATTCTACCCAAATTTCTTTGTCCGACGGTGCTATGATCGTGTAATTGCACACCGAATTAAATGGATATTCGTCCGGATAAAACGGCGATGCGATATATTGAACTTGACCCGTTGCCTCGAATATACCACCACAATTTTGTTCCCATATCGCTCGAAAACCGTCGCCCTGTACGGCGTTATTCGAACGGAAGAGCACCTTCACGCGGTTCGAGGTCGAGTTGTACGGTGTTGGGATGTTCCGACCACAATACTTCGGACCATCCTTCCATGCTCCGATTCCATGATTGTCAAATACCCACTCGGACATCTGCAAATTCGGGTATGAATATTGGTCCTATTTTCATAGGATAAATTTAGGTACCGCCGCTGGCCAATTACCTGAACAAAATCGTTTGTACAGTCGTTACTCGTTTCAATGCTGAACCTGTCCACAAACACCAGTCCGACCCTGTACCCAGGGTCTGGCGTGATTTCCCAAGTGCACTCAGCATTGTTGGGATACGACTTCGGGAAACTGGAAAACGAATTCGCCGTCCGGTCATTTTTCTGTTTCCAGACACTCTGTATGGTACAATAATCTTAATTAGGAAGAAACATAGTTGCAAACATTTCGTTACCCTGGAGAAGTGATCTGTTTATTGGTGCCCTGGAAAACGCCGCCGCAACTTCCACTCGGGGAATTGATTTGGAATTGAAAGTCTCCTGGCGCCTCTGCAGCCCAGTGTTCTATCCACAACTCATTCCTTGAGCTCGTTATGTTGTGCGGTTTTATGTTACCACAGAATTTGCCGATTTCCGGACTCATTGGTCCACCGTTCCTATATTATTTTTTTTACAAATATTATATTGAACACAATGCCGTCATATACATATTTTTACAATCTATGAGACAATTACTTGACGATGATGTATCCCTTGTCGCAACTTCCCAAATTCATCCGATCGAATGTCATGAATACAACTGCATCGGGATCATCAAATTTCACATGCCAGGCGCAACTCCTCGGATAAGCCACATTTAATGGAGAACTTATTGTGTGCGAGGGAGCAGAGAGGATACCTCCACAGGCCGTCCACTTGTAGTGCATATCAAAGTTCATACTACCTTGCATTGTACCATTCATTGCCTGTCGAATGAAGAAAAACAAATCAATATTTTGTAAAAAAAAAAATCTTCGTCTTAAGAAGCTCTGCATTATAATCGCTCACCTTGATGACGCTATATGTGGCTGGGGACCTAGCCACGTACGGTTCATTGGTTGCATTCTTACCGCATACTTCGCCATATACATTCTCGCCATCTATAAATTAAAATATTACAATCAATAAACCCGTTATTTGGGACTGGTATTGTTATCTTCGACAGAAAAAATATTGTTCGTCGACCAACCGACCGTTCATTTCTATGTATTTTTGTTTCTGCATTCGGGATTTGCATACTCGTGAACGCTCGAAATTGCCAAGATTCCCGGAAACTGTGATAGTCAACGTAGATCCAGTTCGGTTGTGTGGATCAATCATCGTTTCCGGTAGTCTGAGCTTCCACTCGCAGTAATAGGGTAAAGCGTCGTAAGGCCTAACGGGTGGAAGCAAAGCACCCTCGACATCATTCACAACACCACCACAAGCTGAAACAAATATTGCATTACATAAATCAACGACTGTTTGATGACAGCATTCTTGTGTGAAACCTCTTTGGCAGGACTCCTAAATAAAAACTGTTCTTAGAGTACATAAAGTCGTGCTTGCAACTTTTGTACTTACGCGCCGGTGCAACAGCAGTAAATCTTGCCTTCAGTCCACGACGAGCCGAGTTGAACCAAAAATTAATTTTCATGATATTCGTCGTACTGAATATCACATCGGGATAAGGACTCTTCCTAACAACCCTGATCAGTGCCCGACTACCTCTGTCGTTGTAAAGCTAAGGAATAAAGAGATGTTCGTTGATTACAGTCGTTCTTTCTTCGGGCATATTTACACTCAGGTATGTCTCATGCTCAATGGGAGAAGAATAAGTTGAGTGTCTTACTCCAAGAAAACTTCCAAGGGCCCCTTCAGGCTCGTCATCAGTGACGTCTAGATCCAGAATCTCTAACTTTACGTGACTCCCTTCCGGCACTTCGATTAACCATTCACAATGTCTATCGATTACGAAAATCCAAGTAAAGTACGGTAAATGACATTAAATACCTCACGATTCAAAACTACAATACCAAAATAGGTATTTTTTTGTTGTTTTAAGCGAAGGTTTGTGATGAATGCCGACGAAACTCACCGGGAACGCTTGGACGGATTTGGATAGCCGATAGATTGGAATTCTCCTGATACGCCAGCAAGAGAACCTCCGCACGCTGGAAATTAAAGACGTTTTGACTTTGTTCTTCAAACAAGTAATTGATTTCCAATATATTTCCGAGTCTCAGTCACCTTCTTTACTGGCCGTGAAGTTCAAGCTGAATCCTCGATAATTGATGCCCGTTCTGTTGTCACTGGTGAACGCAATTATCGCTTCGTTCGAAGAAGTCTCGATTGGAGCGGGCTTAGTGTTTCCACACCAACGTCCCAAAAAGTTTACTAGACGGTATAAAATCATGACTGTTTTCAACAATTTCGCGAGGAAAAAATACTTTTGGCGCACGGAAAAGCTGGTGAAAATTCGTGACAGAATGTTTGCAATAGCGTCTGTATTGTTTACTTGAATTCTCATTACCCGATCGCATTATATCGCTGGTACTGGCATTGGCGGGTGGTCGTTCACTGATTACCACATTATCGGTATTTTTGCAGCGTCTCAGACCCGGCAGGTGAATATCTGTGAACTCGATTTTCAAGGTGTGATCGACCGGACCAATTATCCACCAACCACACACCTGATCGATCGGATACGTGTTTGGATAATTGGGCGATCTTACGACACCCGTTTTGCCTCTTATAATTCCTCCGCATACTTCTGTAATCGTGGAAAATATTGACACACGTTTACATCGGCAGTTTGAAATTGACGGGGCAAATAACACCCTCGACACGACAACAACCACGTTTTCACTAACCTCCAGTAGTAATTGTCGCCTTGAACCCGTTCTTTGGATCAGTCATTTCAGTGTAAAAGTGAATGTAAATCATATTACCGGTCGTCGTCATGCTGCTAGGTGCAGTTGATCCACAATATATACCCATTAATTGTGAATGCTCTGTACCCCCATCTCTTATCTCCACATACTCCGACGTGCAGCTACGGAAACAAATATGGTACATCGTAAATACTTTCCGTTACAAAAATTATAAAATTAAATCCAAACGTCGTGTTTATGTATGTTAAGTTGATCGACTTGCTTTGCACTTGACGACAGATCGAATCGTTCGAGGAAATGAAGTGACAGTCTCTCGCCAGCTGGTGCCAGATACGTCCAGAAACATTCCGTGTACGGTGGTGGTATGTTCGGATAATTCGGAGTCATCACCAATGTTTGAAGACCAGTCTCCCCTTTGGTCAATTTGAATGAACCGCCGCAAGCCATGCTCTTTTCTCTATACGTCATCTTGAAGTTTATCTGATTTTGTAAACCCACAGCTTTCAGATAAAGTTTATTCCCTATCGTTTCAAGAGTGTTCGATAACGGGTTCGCACTGCATATTTTACCGGCACCAAGAAGCGGAGACTCAGGTCCGGCACCGTTTTTCAACTGCAATTGATCGCATCGATGTTTACGAACGTGATATTACGACAATTACATCAACGAACAACGTCTCTCGTGATTATTCCTCTTACCAAAACGTAGTTGTTGTCGCAAGCATTTCCTTCACTAATAGTGGCATCGAAGCTCGTAAAGTCCACCTCGATAGTTCTACCGGCCTTCACAGTGATGTTCCATTCGCAAACATAGCGATAGGTCATAGGATTAAGCATACTCTTTGTTGTGTTAAAGTCTATTATGCCGTTTGGACCACTCAGTTCTCCACCGCACTCTGATAGTGATCGAAAATCAACAATATAACTATAAAACAACCATTTAAGATGCATCAAGGTGAAACGTTGATTTATGTTTTACTGTTCCGTAAACCGAAGCTTCTTTTAACTTCTACTTCTTTGCCATTACAACGATTGGTATTTCATGGGCTTCAGCCTCAATCCACGAAACAGTTCACAACTCCAAAGTTTCACTTTGGCATCAGTGACATCTGCAACGATATCGAAAGTGACGAACCTCGTCTGACCGTTGCCCGAAAGCCGGTTCCATTGATGTAAAAGTCTGATTTGAACTTGACGGTCATGACACTTTTTCCTACAATATCCCGGTAGGTTTCGTTGCTCCAGCAAACTTTTCGTAAAATCTGAGAATCATCGAGTGCTGCTGCCAAACCGTTTCCGTTGTACACAGATACAAAGTCGCTGACACAGTTCCAAGTTTCTTCGAGATCCATGGACAAAAATCGCAGAACGAAATGATAGCCCGGCGGTGAGGTGAAGAGCCATGTGCAATCGAGATTGTCATCGTAACCATCGGGATATCCGGGTGACTCGAACGTCACCGTCCTGTTTTCCACCGAAGTCATGTCGTACTCGACCACGCAATCCGAAACTGCAAGGTATCATTTAAGGAAATAGATTAAAACCCGATCGTTCGGGCTATGAAAAAAGCCAATATCGTACGACTGCGAACTCACATCTCGTCACGGTATTGCCGATCTCCGTCTCATCTCTCGGCACTTGATACCAGTGAAGATGGAACCAATTGCCCTCTCTGAAGAAACTACCGGTGAATTTGATGAAGGCCACGTTGCTCGAGGAAGTAATTGATTCTCCGGGTGGTGACAAGCCGCAGGCACTCGACAGTTCCGGAGCATCGGTGTCATAGCCATCGTATATCTGCGAGAATCATTTATCAAAATTTAGCAAAGGTAAATCGGAACCAATAAAAAAAGGTGATTGAATAAAAAATAATTAACCGTTACGCTGGACGAACAGTCACCGAAATTTTCCATATGAACCTCGTCGTATTCTACGCGAATGGCCATACCGAAGCCTACAGTTATCCGCCAAGTGGTGTCGCCGTCTTGTTTCCAAGGATACGGATAGAGCGGCGAAGCGATCTCGCCGTTCATACCGGTCAATTCGTTGCCATGAACGAAGGTGTACTCAGCCAGAAAGCCCTTGGCAGTTCCGCTCTCGTCGGACCTGAACTTGATCCACAATTTCTTCGAGGATTCGATCGGCGCCGGTGTTGCATCGTTACAGTAGGTACCGATCAGATTACCGATGCCCGAATCCTCGCGTATCTCAAGATAGTCACGATCGCAGTTCGGACTGTTTTCCACATCGAAAGCGGTGAAGGTTAAGCTTATGCGATTTCCGGGTGATGTCTTGAGCAACCATACGCACTCGGCGTTGGTGGGATAACTGTCGGGATAGGTGGGAGATGCGATGGTACCTGAAGCGGAGAGATGTTCGCCACCGCAGGCTACAATTCGAATAGAATACAATTTCGATAAACTTTTATCACCGCACCTGAACATCGAATTGGGATCGGAAGCACCCACCTGAATCGATTACGGAGTACGTAGCTCCAAATCCATCGGTCGACGTCCCGTATTCTGCATAGAGATGAATCGTCAACGCATTGCCCGTACTGGTTATAGGTGGTGGAGTTTTGTTGCTGCACCACGTGCCACGAACCGGTCCATCGGTCCCGTCGCCCTCGTAAACGCGCACGTAGTGTGAATTGCAGTCATCATCCCAGCCGTAAGAATTTGCGAGGTCCATGTGGAAGAAGTTCAAGGTTACATGGTCCGCTGTGACGATATCATGGCATCATAAACGCTGAAGAGTTCACACATTGTTTTTATCGACTAGGACCTTTACCCGCATCTCCGGCAACAACGATCCAAGTACAATTAGTCCCATAGTCAGCCATGTGAAGAAGCGAAGTAGTCTCGATTATGCCAGTGCCATTCGTCACGAGACGCGCGCCGCATGCTTTCATGAACTGGGCTCGGAAGCCTTTTGACGTTACGAGACTGTCGCTCCTCATGACAACCAGCATCGAATCTCCCGTTGATAAAATCGAAGGCGGTAGATCGTCCTTACAGAATGTTCCAAGGACTACGGCATCACGCGTCGCTCCATCGAAGACCTAAAATTTCGAATTTCAATTTGAAACAGAAGTTTCGAAAACATTCTATAGTAAGTGCAGCGAAGTTCAATGAAGCGATAAAGAAGAATCCTTTGAACGTTTTTACCTTGACGTAATCGTCGGTGCAATTGGTAGTGTCTTCTATATCCAAATCCGTGAAAGTGATATTGATGACATGACTTTTGTCCACCTGGATAAGCCACTCGCAGTTCGCATTGTTCGGATAGTTGAACGGATAGTTTTTAGAGTGAATAACACCTTCGTTAGCCCGGAAGCTTCCACCACAGGTCAATTCTACGCTTTTGTATTCGGCCTTGAAGCCTCGTCCAGCGAACGAAAAGTCCGACGTGAACTTGACAAATAATTTGTTCGTTGGACTCGTGTATTTTACTATGCCGTCGGTATGACACAATTCGGTGAGTCGAGGAGCACTCGCGTCTTTACCGCCGTACAATGTAACTTTGTCGTATGTGCATCCCGACATTTTTTCAGTGTTTACATCGAGCAGAGTTATCTCCACGCTGTTTCCATGGTCGACCTCGATGAGCCATTCGCACTCGATGTTGTCGGGATAGGCATTGGGGTAACCAGGCGAAGTGATGCTACCCGAGGGTCTGGTCAGGTGCCCACCGCAACCTACCGATGACCACTCGAGACGAAAGCCATCCGAAGCAAAGTACTGATCGGTCACGAAATGCACGAATACTTGATGCTGCGTCGAAGATATACGGGCGGGAAGCGAGCTAGAACCACATAGAGTCGCGAGCTCCGAATTGGGTTCGTCGTTTTCGCCTTCCTTGATCGCAAGATAATCGTAGGAACAACCCTTTGACACGGAAGGACCCTCCAGCTCGAAGTGGGAAAATGTCAAGTTAACTGTATTGCCCATCGAGGCTTCGATGGTCCAGGTACAGTTCAAACCACCTGGATACTTGTTCGGGAAGTTGGGCGACTCGATCACACCGTTGAAACCATGAATTTTGGTGACGCAGTCTAGTCAATAGAAGAATAATTGAATTGTATCGGAAATTTGGTACCGGGCGGGACATATTATTGGTAAGCTTGTAAGAATCGACTGTTTGCGCACTTACTTGTTTCATATCTGATCCGGAAACCACGTCCGGCATTCGTGTAATCACTTCTGAATCTAATGGTCGCTAGATTGCTGTTGACATCGATGAAAGATGGATAATTCGTGCCGCAGTATCGGCTGCCTGCTCGTCGGTATTCCTCCACACCAGTAGTTACCTCGATGAAATCGTAATGACATCTTCCGTGATCCTCAAGATCGAAATCGACGAATATGAGACGCAAAGTGCTACCCGAAGTGACAGCGATCTTCCACACGCAGTTGGTGAGACGCGCGTAAGGCTGTGGATAGTTCGGGGAAGTTATTTCACCTTTGTATCCGGTGAGAGTTCCCCCGCAGCCTGGTGACAGATACGATATTCGATGTTGGTCAAAAATTTCTATTACAGCAAATTACAAAGTTTTTTTTTTTGTACCGAAAGTGGAGCTGTCCCACGTGATGCTAAAACCACCCATTTGTCTCGATGAATCCGACACAAATTTAAGATAGAGTTGATTCGTCAAACTCTTTATAGCTCGCGGTATAGTTGTGCCACAGTATTTTCCAATAAGTGGCGAATCTTCGTATCCACCGTTTCTGTAATTGTTTGAGGGACATTAGTTTGCGATTTTGAAATGTTTGGAAAGGCCTATGGTAGTTCTAACTTGCGTAAATTTTTAGCTATCATCCTAAAACTGCACACACATATATTACTATGATCAAATTACTATGTTCAATCTATGCAAATGATTCATGCTATTGTGATTTTTTGAAAAAAAAAAAACTAAAAACGGTGTAATTCGAGTAAACATGAAAGTAGCAATCTGAAACTTGGCTCATATATGCACTAACACTGTACATTGTTCGGCATTTGGCGAAAATGGATTGAACAGTTTAAATTTTATGATTTTGGCATTTTTTAATTTGTCGAATAAATCGTACCTAAAATTCGACACGTGTTTATGCATCAAATATTGCTCTAGGAGTAAAATAATTTGGAGATTCGGCGACAGTCGGGAAAAGAACATAAGTCATGGCTTTATAACAACATACTATGCAAATTTAAGATGACTATTTTCAACAATACATGTTGCCGTACCTTTTAACCGTTTCAATTTTATGAGATGTGAAATTTTTTAATGGGAAAAGCTTCAAGGTACCTTGTACTTGCCTTCCTTATTTCTTACAATTTTTTTCCATAGCTTATTATATGTCGAAGCCAAAAATCATTCTGCGAACTTTCTCATAGATAAAGCTATGGGCAAAATTGTAAGAAATGAGGGAGCCATCTGGAATTACTTTACCGCTTTTTTTGTATTTCCTATAAATTTGATCATGGGTCTTAATGAATGTGTTGCATTGTACTGCAATTAGCGAACCCACCTTATTTCTAGATAATCGAAAGCACAGCTGCTCAATCTCTCCAGATCGAATTTCTCGATTTCGAGATTTATCTGTTGCTTGTTAGGAGCCGTTATTACCCAAATGCATTCTCGGTTAGCCGGGTAACGATCGGGATAATTGGGCGACGTTATTGTACCGGTCGGCGTGACATAATGACCTCCGCAGACCTTCGACGCGTCGATAAAGAGATAGTGAGCAATGAAGCCTTCTTCAGTTACACCACTGTCCGTATGGAAGACTATCGTCATGCTTTCTCCCTGGGTCATCAGTAACGGAGGCTTCTGGGAACCACAGTACCTTTTCGGATAAGCAAAAAAGAAAGGGAAATCGTCAACTTTTGTTTCTTCCTTTGCAGGTAACGCTTAGGCGTGGCGTTTATAATCACCTGCCCATCTCTTGGCTCTCGACGTTCGCGCCATCGTAAATTGCAACGTAATCACTCCTGCACCGTGCACCTTCCTCGAGACTGAACGTCGTGAAGGTCAGTTGGACAATGTGTCCCTTCGGGGCTTTCAGGGTCCAAGTACAATCCTCGTCGTTGACGTAGTTTGAACCCTCCGTGTGGCTTTGAATTATTCCAGTTGGGGCCTTCAAGAGACCACCGCATCCTTAAAAAAAGAAAGCCATCATCAGTGCTGAACCATATTAAGAATTCAGACATGAGAAACGCGAATTGATAATGGTAAGGCAACTTGTTGCGCAGGTACTTTTTCCATGACTCTGATTCGGCCGGACATTATTTTTAAAAATCCTTAACGATACTAACTGCGATTGACGGTTGTGTAGTTTGCTAAAAATCCACGATTGTGAATGCTCGAGTCGGTGACGAATTTCAAGTACATGAAATTGTGGGTTGAGTAGTAAGGCTGACTGGGCACACTTCCGGCATCTCCGCAGAGCGTCGCGAGAGCCGTAGAATTCTCGTTGTCACCATCGTAAATGGTGAGACGATCGAAGTAACAAGAATCACCGATACCACCCTCGATCTCCATGTCCACGATAGTGAGGATGATACCCTTGCCGGGTGGCTGTGCAATCTCGTAAATACATGTTCGAGAAGCAGGATAACTCTCCGGATAGTAGGGTGACTTTATGACACCCGATGGCTCGTGGAACTCGCCGCCGCACAAAGTTTCGTATTTCAATTGAAAGCCTTTGCGTTCGAGTGACCAATCGCTCCTGAACACTATCAGAGCGACGTTCGAATCTAGGACGACAGATGGTGGCAAATCATCGCCGCAGTACCTACCAACCAGCGGTGATTCCGGATCCGGTCCACTAAATACCTGAAATTAATTCGCAAAAAGAAAATCATATAATCTCCACCACAATATTCGATACATAGTCAATTCATGTACCGGATTTTACTCAAGCGGACAATCAGAAAGAAAACGGAATTGTAAAAATTCCTACTTGAACCGAATCAAATCTGCACCGCCTATGTTTCTCAACGTCGAATGCCATCCAAGTCAAACGCATTCTCTCGCCCCTCGGTAGTTGTATCTTCCAGTCGCAAATCATACGCGACGGATAGTTCGAAGGATACCCGGGCGTTGATATTACACCATGATCGGTCGTGAATACGCCACCACAACCAGGCGTACCTGAAGTCACATAATAAACAGGTTAGGTCAAAATCATGGTACTCACTACCTGAGATTATGTTGCTAAAGAAATGTTAACCTTCGACGGTGGAATAAGTTATCTGGAAACCCATGTCGCTGCCAGCGGCATCCGAATGGAAATGAAGTTTTGCGAAAGCACCGGAAGTCAACAGTGGAGCTGGATGAGTATGATTGCAGTAGAGCCCCAACTGGACGTCTCTGTTGCCAATTGTTTCGTTGATCTATATCATAAAAAGTTTCCTTTTTTGATTCCCCTATTTGAATTAAGAAAAACGAGCTCTGTTATAAAATACAGCTATCTGATGTACCTCCAGATAGTCGTATTCGCAGGTTGGATGTTCCTCGATCATCACAGCGAAGAAATGAAATTGTATTCTTTTGCCAGGTCTGGCCATGACCTCCCATTCACAGTCTCTGTTGTGAGGATATCTTCCGGGCGAACCTGGCGAACTTATGGTTCCGTGATCGTTGGTTAAGAGACCGCCGCATGTGGGAGCCACGGAATCCCAATGAAGGGTGAAACCACGATGAGCTACGCTGCTATCGCTTCGCAACCACAGATAAACGGCGTTGTGCGTCGTTGTGAATGATCCCCCATGGGGCAAACCCGAGCCACAGAATCTTCCCATCGAGTGTGCCCCGGCGTTCGCTCCATCGTGAATCTATCGTAGTCGAAACAAGAAAAAGGTGAGTCAATACGAGCCATCAAAACATATTGTCGATCGACGGAATTGCAAGAATGACATGTGCAATCTTACTTGCAAAAAGTCGTATCGACAATTGTGCGAAGATTCGATGTCGAAATGCGTGAAATTGATACTGAGGACGCTGGTTCTGTTCGTGATTATAACGAAAGCGCAGTTGAGACCGTGTTCGTAGTTCTGCCCGTCCGGTGGATAGACCAAAGACCCGCTTGGATTTCTGAACAAACCACCGCACGATTGTCTCTGGGTTTGGCATCTGGGACCAGAAAAGTTGCTGGTGCACTCACACGTGACCGTTCGCGAATCCATTGATTTGCAAACTCCGTCGTTCTGACAGGGATTCGGCGTGCACGGATTAACCTGACTCTCGCATTGAGTTCCTGATAAATTCAAAACCAATTGAAAAGTTTGCATACCATTTATCTTAGTTATCATGTATGGTGCCGCTCATTAACTCCTTCACTGTCAGAAAAACGTATTTCCCTATACGTTTTTGCCCCTATAGGGGCGCTTGAAAGTGAAGGGGTTAATACCTGGACGATTTTGATAGAACTACTGTAGGGGAACAGACCAGGCATTGATGAAAAGCAATGTACAATATCTTCGAATATTAAAACGACTTTGTATGTGTTTTCATCATCTCACCGGTGAATCCCGGATTGCATCTGCATCTGAACATGGAACCGTTGGGTTCGCAGGTGCCGTGAACGCAAGGATTAGTGGAGCACGGACTGATCGCGTCGACACCGGGCTGACAACCCTGCGGACCCATGCCGTTACCGTGATAGCCAACTGGACAATTGCATTGAACGAATAGATTCGTGTAGCCAGGATTCTCCACGCATGTCGCGAGTGGATGACAACCACCGTTGTTTATCCTGCAGGCACCGACGTACGTGCAAGTTACACCATTGCCCTCGTAGCCAGGTGGACAGGAGGCACAGACGCGAGAACCCATCGTGTTTATGCACTGGACTCTCGGTACGGTGCTGCAACCACCGTTGTCTACCGAACACTCGTCAATGTCGCTGCAGTAATAGCCATTTCCGGTGTAACCAGCGGGACAACCACCACACGCGTATCCCCCAGCGACGTTCACGCATGGGACCACAGGGTTCATCGAACATGGAGGATGCTTTCCCGCGCATTCGTCCACGTCTTTCCGGCATGCTGGGTCCGAACCTTCCGATGTCCATCCCTTTAGAACAACAGATTTGAATATTTAAAAAATTGTCTCCATCGTCTATGGTTTGAAAATCCATACCACCTGATTTGAAAATCTTTATTTATTACCGGAAATTACGTTCTTCCGTATGATCTCACTACCGATCGAAAATCGAGCTTTTCCAATGGGTAATGACGATCCTTAGTATGAAGTGACTTCTGATTGGAACTGAGATTTTCAGAAAGGGACATACGTTTTTATCTGTGACGTTACTTCCGGTTAAAATTGGAGATTTTCAAACCAGACATTATATTTTCCCTCACAACGTCAACGAGAATGTTTAAAACAGTAGTGACTTTTTTACAAAGTGAATATCACTTCCGGTAAAAAATTGTAAGAGCTAAAATGCGCAGAGACATGCTTGAAGAAATTAAAAACCGCGTACAACAATCAACTTAATATTTTTTTAACGAAATTTTGCAGAAACATTGGCTATAAACCACGCATGCTGTGTGCGAAATTCCAACTTGGGCAGTCAGGGCATTCTCGAGTTATAGCGGTTCAAATGTTTCGCATCCGATTCACACATACATCCGGAAAAATTTTCGAATTATAATTTTTCGATCATACGGAACATTCTGAACGCGTCTACATTACAATCTAAAGCTTTCTCTATGAGAATTTTGGTTCCTCCATGAGAAACCAAAATTAAGATGGTTATAAAATACTTATAATACAAAGCTTCTCTATGATTACCTGGTCGCAAATGCAGGTATACCCAAGCGTGCTTCCCTTCTTCGGCACGCAAGTTCCATATCCACATAATTCATGCGAGTCCTGAGCATCGCACGCACTCGTTTTGGACATGCAATGAATTCCGAACGAGCCGGGAGCACAGTCGCAGCTGTAAATCAACGATTGGGCGAGATATTATGTCCGTCAAAAATTTAAACAACCCCACAGCTACGAATCCTACGCGATTCAGTCACTTACCGATAAGAACCGGGTAAATTTCTACACGTTGCTCCATTCTGACAGCCCAAATCCGTATTCGCGAATCTCGCGCATTCGTCAACGTCGACCGCACACTCTGGGCCCTGCAGATGAAAAACGTTTATCGATTGTCCTAAAAATCTATAGCAATTCTTTCTGCATTAGCGCTATGTTTTTTTTACATCTGACCTCCCAAGTCGGCGGACACAGGCATTGAAATCCATCGTAGAATCTGATACACGTACCGCCGTTCTGACAGGGCACACTAGCGCACTGGTTTGTTCGTAGCTTTACTCTAATTAACCGCAGCATACGTTCTAATCTTTGTACCTTTGGAAACAAAGAATATCAGATCTGTCGTCGACGCTATGACTATAGCGACTGGATGCCTACAAGTTTCGATCGACCACTTACCCGGGTAGTTAATCGTGTCACAGAAACACTTCTTGCCGGACCATCAATCGTGGAATTTGACGTGGTATTAATTCCCGATTGAAGCGCGTTCAATCTGCGTTCTAAACCGTGTGGGCCTTCGACCTTAGTGATAAGTCGGTTCATTAAAGTCGTTAGATCGTTCAAATAGCCGTCCTCCCAATTTTTCACGAATCGGGCTGCTTTTAGGGCCTGACAATAATTGTAGGATATTATTTTTTTTTTTTTTTTGCTGCGCTTCGCGACTTTTATGAAATTTTTAATTCTTCTGCCTTTCACCACTTACATTTTCCGAAACTTCGATCAGATTTATGTCGTTGATGTTTACGATGCTCTTACCGGACGTCAGAAGCGTGATGTTTCGATCTTTGGCACTGGCGATTACGAGGTTACCGTTCCGCGTCTCCAAGATTGGCCTGCGAGCAATTTGTTTATTTAATCGACATCCGTAATGTGTTCGATGCACTATAAACAAATTTTAAAAAAAGGTTCCTCGAATTCTCAAACTCGTTACCGTTCTTCCAACCATGCGGTGCAGACACCGAGTAACAAAAATACGGGCAACAATGACCGGATGGCCATTTTGCTCGTAGCTTTGTGATTCGCCTATTCCTAATTAACAAATAACTCCGAAGCGACAGTTAAAAAACTATGAAACAACGTATCTCTTGTATACTCGAGAAAAGTGCTCGTAGCGAGAGAGCTCTTCCACTAGGACTGATCGAAGGTTCTCTCTGAAAGAATTATTGAGCTGTTAGTGGGCGTGTTTCGGGCATTTATCGACATCCACCCAATATCGAATTACTACGATTACTCGTGGCGATTGGAAACACCCTCACCTAAGCCGGTATCGAAAGCATAAAAAATAATATATTTTCAGTTATTTTCTACTTGTTTGGAATCGATAGAGTTTTGTAACTTCCTTGTAGAGGAAGCAATGTTTTCGTGAAAAAAATATATATTTGCGATTTTAATTTCAGCGTTCTACAAATGGTTGAAAACGACAAAAAATGTGATTTTTAGCTGGCGTCCGAATGTGTTTGTGTGTGCGCGTATGCGTGTAATTTTCACAAAGATTGAGGCCCTTTTCGAGATATTACACGATTTGGAAAGCACGAGAGTTGAACATTGAAATTTTCATGACGCTTCGTTATAATGGACCTTTATTTTCATATGATTTCCGTAAAAAAAAAAAAAAACTTGGATTTTCGAACCAGAAATTACTTTTATTCTCAATGACGTCATTTCGCTATCGCGTTTTTACATATGAGGACACTTCGCAGTTCACTTATTTTATTAATAAATGCTACCAGTCTTTTTCCTTATGCGCCTTCATCTTCCCAAATTGAGATCCTCCGCCCACTTGCGAATATATGACCTACCTGCTGACAATTAACGCAGAAATCCTCTGCCAGGCATCTTGCGTGGCGGTTTGGCGCCTGTGGCGAAGACGTCACCTAGTATTACGGCTCACCTACATTCCGCCAGCAGGTACCGTTCAAGCATCCATTGGTCCAGAACGCGTACAATGTAATACGCGTATTTGCTTCATCAACAGTTAACCCGCATTCTCGTGAACGCCTATGTAATGCAGTTTACAATTGTTCGCTCCGTATTTTTATAGGCAAGTAGACTCTGCGCTGCTTAAAACTTTTTCTCTGGCCAAAGTAGATTTATGTTCCAAACATTTTTCATATACGCCGTACTTTCTATTAATGACATTCGAACCCGTCGAAGAGGAAGTAGGTAATAAAATGCTGGATCACAACTGGCTGTTCTTACCGGAGTGTACAATGTAAAAATAAATAGTAAATTTAATGTACTAAAACTTGATATTTGCTAACATTACTTACAGTAATTGAACTTACTTACAGTATTAAAATTACAAATCTTTTGCTTGACATTTTCCAAAATTTTCATGAAAAATACTAATTTTACTGTAAAATTGCAA
Organism: Stenichneumon culpator; assembly: GCA_964017025.1. Classification (NCBI taxonomy): domain Eukaryota; kingdom Metazoa; phylum Arthropoda; class Insecta; order Hymenoptera; family Ichneumonidae; genus Stenichneumon; species Stenichneumon culpator. Next base: position 18,532,675 of record OZ024776.1, read on the forward strand.
CGCTTTCGATCGGATTCGTCGCCACCCAAGAATATTGCGAGCGAATAGCCACATACGCTGTCGCTTTTCGCAACGCACGGTAAGTAACGCACCGACGGCCGCTGCGATGCAAAGGGTCTGGCGAACAGATTCCTTACCTACCGCGACAAAGCATTTGCCCGTGGGGTTTCAATCGATCGCGTGGAACTGCATACAGCCAAAGTACAGAGGGGTTAGCGACAGAAAAGGCGGTCGTAACAGCCGCTACCCTTTGTATTGCCCCGATCAATACTGAATTTATCACAGCCGGCACGAATTTAATAGTTTATTTATTTATTTATTTCAAGTTCATATCTTTCATCATTGAGAATAAATCAGTGCAAAGTTGAGAAGGCGAAGAAAAATTGGACGAGCAAAAGTGACGAAAAACCTGCTTGCTACTGCTTTATCCACCGACACGTTGCTCGCGTGTCTAGGGTCTTTCTGTCTGCGTCCTGGTGTCAGTAGTAGCGCTGCGGAACGTTCGGACTGGCCGGCTGACCGGGTACGCTGTCTCCACTATCCGATATAAAAGTAATAACATATTAATCGTAGAACAATCGTCAATATTAATGTATCTAGATATATAATTTGAAGTAAATGCACCGCTTTTACGCATGATTATCTGTCGCGATAACGCGGTTCGTCCCGGTTTCCATGTGCGACGAGGCTCGATTCTGAGCTTGCTACTATCGCGGAGAGACAGCTCCGACAACGCGGATAACGCCCCAACCCCTGCAGGACTATTAGCCAGGGGTTGGTCGAACGCCTCAGATGAATTAACCAAAGTTTCCGACAATCTTCGACGCTTTGGTTATCAGAATTTGACATTGCCGCTCGATAGAAGTGTCCCTCTGTTCTGCTAAAAACCATCCGAAATCTTAAATATTGTATGTTTCGAACCGTTCAGCACTCAAGGGGCCGCCTCTGTTACTCCCGAATCCTGTGTTGCGCGCTGTAATCAATTAATATTCAACGATATTGTTCCTAATAATTGTAATCGAACTCTCACTTGTCGGTAGTTCACTTCTTTTTTAATCACCTATGTTAGTTGTTTCTTCATCATTTTTTTTTTTTTTTTTTATATCTGCTCGTTACGACTGTTGAAGCGTTGGTGTAGAATTGTAGGTAGTCAGTAGTAACAAAACAATAAAATATGTATGCATTATAATAAAACTGTTATAATTTTTTGCGTATCCTTATTTGCGACGCGAATGCGTTAACGCCAGTGACTTCGTTGACGAAAGGGGAATTTACAGTAAAAATGCTCACCGGGCCGTACTAGAGATGTATGTAATAAATTGCGCTCATACAAGTTTCCGGCCGTTGACAGAATCACTCACGCTCGAGCAAACACAAATAATTTAGTTACCGGTTCACTTGCGTTTACGTTTAATTTTCTTTGTTAACAATTCTCAGTGTAAGTTTGAAATAGTACACAATAAACGGCTTATAATCTACGTTGCTAAATATTTATATATTTTTTCATCAAATATTTATAAAAAATTTAGTATTTATTAATTTTTTTATTAAATCCAAATGCGCGTTTTTTAGATTAATTGATTCATACTTTATGCACAATCCGTGTAGCTCGGATCTTTTACGGGGGAAAGCAATCTGCGATTTTCTTCTTCTTTTTTTGGGACGTGTTGTTGACATTTTTTCGACTTATTTTTTCAATTATCGGAGCGTTCGTGTAGAATTGCAGGTAGTCAGTAGTGACAATCAGTATATGCATATAGTACAATGCAACTGTTATCATTTTTGCGTATCCTTATTCGTCACGCGTATGCGTCAACGCCAGTGACTTCGTTGACGAACGGGGAATTTACAGTAACAATAATCACTCGGCCATACTATAGATGTATGTAATAAATTGTGCTCACACGCGTTTCCGGACCATTGACAGAGTCACTCACGTTCACCGGCATACGCTATACCTAAGCAAACATAACTATGTAGGTACCGCTTCACTCGCGTTTACGTTTTCTTTGTCAACAATTCTCAGTGTAATTTTGCAATAATACACAATAAATGGCTTATCTATATCTATATCTACCTTACAAAAAATATATATATATATGTAAATTTTTACTAAATACCAATACGTGTTCTTCTAGATTAATTAATGTATACTTAATTTGTTAATGTATACTTAATGCACAAACCGCGCGGCTTGGCTCTTTTGAAATTTAAAAAACACTGATTGCCATCAAAGATACCGTGAAGTTTTTGGATTAGATCTGATCGTGAACACTGGGCTACCACGTCTCCCCCCATATAGTAAAAAATAATTTCGTAAAAATGGAATACGAACTTTCGTAAAAATATTTTTTTAAAGTAAATTTCAAGTTCTAGTATATTAAATTTACATTATATTTTTACAGTGCAACAATCAAAAAATTGTGGGCGTGAACAATAAGTTGTCGTACAAAGTACAGACTTCTTTTACGATGCAAGATCGCTCTTCACCGTTCGATCATTCTGCATCTCGTTCTCTCTCGCGTGCGAGCTCATTCACCTCAGTCCTTGCCACTCGACTCCCACTTTTCTCCAGGCTCCCTCTCGCTGAGCCCGTGTTATACGTGCGCGTTCCACTCGCCGTGGCGCCGTAATGTGGTACAATTTTCGAGACGCAGGTACCGTTCGTCAACCTTCTTCGTCTCAGATGCTCAAAGTGCCGATCTGTTTGAAATATCACTCGAGTTTTTTTTTTTTTTGCGTTCGTCTTCTTTAGCGCTCTGTTTTCTTTCCAAATGCGCCAGGGATTTTTTCGTCGAGATATAAGTACCGTGGCAGAAAGAGGCAAAAAATATTTTTGGCCGCCATTAAACGAGGGAAAAAAAATGTCGGAAGAAAACAAATATTTATTCAGTAGTTAGTGCTTTTGGGGACGTCTTGGCTCGTCGCCAATTGCGTATCGATTAGTCCCTCTTGCGTGCGTCGTCCGAGACACTTCATCTCTATTATGTTCGAATCACGCACCTGGGATATTCTGTTTTCTTCGCGCTGACCAACGAGTCTCCGATATCTTCCGAAAGACCGTTAAATGAGAAGTTTTTGAGGCAAAAGAACGCGTTAAGTTGCACAACGCCGCCAGTTTTTCGGCCCGTCTAGCCGGTTGTCTCCGATTGAGCAATAAAATTCACTGTCGGAGTCGCCTCGAACCAGCATCCCTACGCACGGAGAAAAATGGCTTAGCTACTCTAAAAAAAAATGAGTTTTGCTGACAATGACCTCGTTCCCGGAGCAAAATGATTAGTAAAAGCAGAAAAAAAAATTACTACGTGGAAGCAATTGATTTTTCTATCACGACAAAACTTTCTTGTTACTGCGACGATTTAGTTTGCTATGAGGACAAACGATGCCTGTTGTCATTTGACGGCTGAATGATGACTGGTAATAGGATAGTTATAGATACGCACATACATTTATTTGAAGATTGACTCAACGCGTTTGTATTTAATCATTTTATTATATTGAAAATAATGTCTGTATTTGCAATTGCGAACTCTTCAAATTTGCTGTGTATGGATGTATTACACTCCGAAAGGTATTACCTTTGCAAATTTCAAGAGTTCGCAATTCCACTCTATTTTTAGTTTTATTCAAATGCAAGGGAACTGTTTCCTCGCGTCTCTTTGTTTTAATTTTGCGCGTCGTTCGTGTCGAGCTCGTCGTAGTTGTTTACACATATATCCGCTCCACTGAGTCATATAACAAATTTTTTTGTTACACTAATAAAGGCTGTTTTGTTGCGGTAGCAAATCGCTCCAAGTGAACAATTTTGCTATGATTATAAGCTGGCTTTGTTATCCCGGTATTAACAAACTAAATTTGTTACCTTAACAAAAATCTTGTAACAAACATTTTTTTTGCTCCTTTGCTGAGTTCGATCCGCACCCAGAAAAAAAGTTTATTGACTAGCCATGAAATCGGATAATTAGCATAGTTTTTATTTGAATTTACTATAATTTTATTTGACTCAACGATATTTGTACTTGATTCGAGTAATATGGTGTTCACCTTAAAAAAATGTATTTAAAGCATAGCTGTGCTAATTTTTATAGAGTAACGAAATAGTTCATTGGACGATTAGGAATTGCTCAACGAAAACGCACCTTCAATAGATATTTTTTCCCTGAATAAGCTGTGACATTTACGTACGCGGCGTTGAATATTTATTTCTTTCCGTTTCATAAATAATTTATTTGGCTCGAGGAAACATTCGCCACATTGTGTCGCATTGTCTGGCGGCCGGGCGACCACCGGGGAACTTTCCGAGCGATAATTCTCGGGTGTTGTCAATGAGAAGACAAAATGCATTCGCTCGAAATCAAGATATTTTTGCATAACGATATTAATCGAATGTCTCAATGTCGAATAAAAGTATCGAACAATTTGGTGCGACGTAATATTCAGCAAATAAAAATAAACCTTATACGAATAATGTATTTATTCAATTTAATGAAATACAATTAGGTAAAACTCAATGCACGATTAGATAAATTATTTTGTTAGATTTCAATAAAACTCTATTAAGCCCATGTTCAAATGAGAAATTTTATTTGTTTAAAAAAAAATGTATCTGGTTTGAATAAACATTTTTTTCTGGGTGCGAGACGAAAAAAAAACAAAAAAACTTGCAAAAGCGAGAAGGTCGATGCATCGGAGGGAGGATGTCGGGTCTCGTTCAACAGAGAAAGTTGGCCGGAAGTGACGACCTTGAGTCTGTCCCGATACTCGGCGCAGGGGCTAATCAAATATTATCACCTGTGCGCCCATAGTTTATGCAAGGCAAATGTTTGATCGAGATAGCTCAAAAAAGAAAAAGGCACGCGAGGTGTTCTCGTAGGTGCGGTCGTGTCGACTCTGTCGCCTTTTGCCAATTTGCCGACGGGAGAGTCGCGAATAAAAAAGCTCCGAGGCAACATAGGTTGGTGCAGACTGCAATGGAGACAGTACACGTGTTATGGACGAGTACTAAGTCTCCGCCACGAAACATAAAATTCGTGATTGTGCAATCGCCTAACAAGGCATCGAAGTCCGTGTCCTCAAACACGCGTCTCCTAAAAATACGAAAAAATTGCCACCGGTACAGAAAATCGATGCGTTTTCAAAGTAAGTTTCTGACGAGAACGTCCATAGTAAACAATAAGAACAGATTCCAGACCCGTCCATTGTTTTTTGTATGTACAAGAAAAAAATCCCCGACGCTCACCTCACAATCCCTTCGAGCGCGGACGTGCGTTTGGCCACGTTAACGAAGCTGTCACCGATGAAACCGACGATGACATTCATAGACTTCCATGGTTGTTCATGACCGTGTCTCTTCTCTCGTTATATTCGCCCGCGTATGCTTACCACCCTCTCAAACAAGCATCACTGGCACCTACCGAGAAAACCACAAAGTGGTCGGACATTAGCTTAGAAACGAAATCTATGAAATCTTAACGAAGGCAATTGGTGGCATTTTTTTTTATCTTTTTTTTATGGTTTGTATAAAAGCCCAAGAGTACACGAAAGAGGAGATAATCCGTGATCAAAGGGATCGTGATGGCGACGATTTTGTATAGGGTAAATCGGGGTGATATGGCCATGATTTTTTAAACAACTAAAATCCGAATTCGCAGCGAACTTTTTTTGTTTTAGTCTCCAAGTACATGTAGCTTATGACATTCAGTGACGAATACCTCAAAGTCTGCATCATAATGGTAGACTTAAAAAATTTATTTTCGAACGCTTCATCGAGCGTGCCAGCGATTAGCGGCGCATTGTCGGTTCGTCCCAATCTAACAATGATATGCAATCTAACACGTGAGATTCTATGAATCGTTTCGAAAGAAAATGTCACGTATGCCCTCGTTGAATGAACAATTGATTGCACAGTATCGGATATCGCAATTCAACGCCGGTCGATAGTCGAAATATACAATGACGATTGGTCGTACGTCTGTGCCCTCGGGCGACGATTTTTTAGAGTAATGCAAAGTAGAGGGGGCCCGAGCGGTTTTGTTGATGTGGTTTTATGGGGCGTCCCGGTGTCTATAAGTGGGACGTAGGCTCATGCATCCCGAGTATTTCCTTGTGAACTCACCGTCAGTCGAGATCGTTACCTGCGTGCCGGCAGGTCTTCCTCTGTCTCTCACGAATCCTCTTTAAAATCACCTGGGATTTGGGTGTTTCTACCTCGTAGATTTTTTTTCTACAAAATCGTAAGTCATCAACGAATCTGCTTCGTTTTATTTTAATATTTTTTCATCTCGTCGATCGCGTGTGCGCGCTGTGATAAATTTATCGAGTTTATTGAATCTTAAAAATGTAACATTTTAGTGTAAATCGAGATCGTCGAGTATGGTTTCAAAATGTAAGAGCCGTTTTGCATTTCTGTTTGGTACTTGCACAATTCGTAAAATTAAAATTGTTCCTAAAATTATTCGTCCACTTATAGGCATGATGGACGAAAGTGTATCTAGCGGTGCGAATTAACTTTATAAAAGTCACATTGTTATATTGTCACTGAATTTTTTTTTTTTTGTAAAGACCATCAATATTTTTGTTTGTTTGAACTTCTTGAATTTCTTGCGGATCGGCAATTTGTTCGGCGTCTCTTCTGAAAATTAACAAAAGCGCGACAATCGGGTTTAACACACACATTGCCGAAATAGCGGAATGCGCTGCTTAGAGAATAAAAACATTAACCAAGTGAGAGCTATTGTTGTAACAAGAAAGCGATAAACATGTGAGCATGGTCTAAGCCCTCGCTTCGCGGGAGTTGAACATCGAGACGCACAAGACGGGCAATTCTTCCGGTCGACATACTTTCTCGAGCACTTCGCTCAGTCATGCGAAATTTTTACCCGAGACATTCAGGTTAACGTAGATCGGTTGAACGCTTACCCGAGAAAATACAAGAATTATTCGATCCACGGTAATCATCAATCGAGCAAACTGCGTTAAGTTAAATAACGCAAATCAAGTAACATCAAAAAATTAAACACATGTGATTCAGAGAAAAAAAAGTGAGCTTAAAAATGTACGAATTTTTTGGGCACAATAGTTCTTTTTTGCGTAAAAAAAAAAGTCGCAGAAGGTAGCGACCATGCTCTTGATTTACCTCGGTGTCTGAGTACCTCACCTCAATGACTTTGAATAAGCAATTATAAGCATACGATAAGACGTACGATAAGGCTAATCGTATTCCTATGAGTGTTAGCTCGTAACAGTGTGTGAGAAATTTACGTACGGGAGACTGCAGTTCCGTGTCCCTCAATATTTATCGGTGCAACGTGGTCTCGATTACGCGAAAGTCTAATGTTGGAACTTAACCGAAAGAAAAGTCACTTTAGTAAACTTCATTATAAACGTTCCATCGAAGTTACATGACACATGTTCTCATCCGTTTTGGTGAAGTTTCATTTTATAAAATGTAAATTAAAAAAAAAACCAACACACGCCAGTAGAGTCCTATGTACATTGTTATTCAGAAAGTTTTGCACGGCATTTTGTGACGGTGTATTTGCAATGCTGTAAGTTTGTTGCCTTATCGCGGTGTCAATTATCCAATCTTCAGATGGCCTAAACTGACCTTACAAGAATAACTGAAAACAAGCCGTTCGACTCAAAAACGTCACACTTCGGCGAGCTGACATAATCAGCCAGAAAGCTTTAGCCTTCCGTCGAAGTACGCGGCGTTCATGGGAGTTTAGCATTTTTTTGATTGTACAATAACTGTTAACTATATTTTCTAAAAAAAACATGAGTGCGAAAGAGAAAAACGCGTCGGGAATCGAATTACGCGGGTAAGTGACTGAAAGGGCAATCTTTGAAAAACATTATGCCGCGAGGAAAAAAACGGAGCCATAACATCGCATTTTCATTTGCGAAGAAACGTTACCCAAAAAAACCTATCGTCAAATCATTTTTTTTTATCGTACGAGCTCGCACGCGAGATCCGAACGGGTCAGACAACTGTCAATCAAAAAAAATATATTCACCGAGTTAACGGTCGATGACATTTCGTTGGGTAACTTGACCTAAAAATGTGATGCATCGTTGATGGAGGAGTAAAAAAAAGCGCCTGCCTTCGCTTCCGTCATAAATTTATATGACCCGAAAGGAATAAACGACCTCGTTGGGGAACCTCAATTTTGAATAGAGAAACTTATCGGTTTCTCCTCGACCGTTCGTTTCGCGGTTCCCTGCAGCCTCTTCGTCTACCTTTCTTTTGGTACCGATAATTTGGTACCGATAATCAATGAACTCCCAAAAATCACCCCCCCCCCCCCCCTCCCCCGCTGCTGTATTAATCGATCGAGGCGGGACCTGTTACCGGTAACGGTGGTCCCGGTAACGCCACGTTAAATTCCTCAAAACACCGGGATTATTTCGTTGACCTGAATCGCGCCATTGACCTCGATCCTGAACCTGTTTATGCCTTCGGTGTAACCATCTCGTTTCGATCCGCGTGAGCTCTTCGGCTCGTGTGTGTGTATTCTTCCTACTCTTTCCTCTCGTTGCCGATGGCTCGGCGCTCCTCGATCTTAGGAGCAAGTCCCGTTCATTCTGTTGGCCGGTCGGAGATCGCGGCACTTTTACTTCATCCCACTCGTTTCTCCAGCAAACACGTGGCGTATTCGATCTTACAACAGAAAGTCGCCGCGATGCGGAATAAAAAGTGGACCGGCTTTCGAGAGACCGTTAATCAAATGCGAGAGTATCGCGTTATGTTATTCGTGTCATCCCGTTAATCTTTTTATCTGCAAGAAAATTCTCCGATCAGGACTAAGATTTTTTTTTTGTTTTGGCGACGAGTATCGCAAGTAGAACTTCAGAAAAGTTTCTGGAACTTCAAGAGTGAAAGTTCGTCTGCTGTTTCTAATCGCCTGCAACTATCGGTGTTGAACAAGAGCGGATAGAAAAAACTGCCCAAGTGCGGCTTTCCGCATCTGGGTGGTGATAACGGCACGAATCGAGTGTTCTTAATCTGTGCCGAAAAAACCATGGGCCTCACAGATCACAGATTGTGAAAGGATGGTACTTGTTGAAGCCCATAACGAGAAGATCACCGGCCCGGGCCGAGCATGTACCGTTTCGTGCCTTTCTCCTCACACCGTCCACTTTTTTCTTCGCCCACATTTTTTCCCATCGCAAACAAGGCAATCCCCGTTATGAGCTGCGATCCTCATTGTTCCGCGCTTGGATCTGTTTGTCGTTCAGATCGTACCGTTCAGCCTCTCGATCTTAGTCGGCAGCGTGTGGACTAAGCGAATGAGTTGACAACTGGGTGCGACGTAGTTGCTGGCACATATACGCGCCCCACTCAGTCATAGGTGAATTTTTTTTGTTACAGTAATTTGTTACTGTAACTTTTTTGTTGCGGTAACTAATAAAAAAGCTGGTTTTGTTAGTTTCGATACTATAACGACCTCAATTTGTTACGATAACAAAAATCTTGTAGTACCAACAAATTTTGTTTCTCCGTGTGCATTATTCAATAACCGATGTAACGTCCTTTGCAACAAATACACACATATCGTGTCTTCGACGAGAGATGATTCTCACGTCTCGAAGTTATGTGGGACATCGGAATAGGTGGAAGGATTTCTCGGAGTCTCGCGTAGACTCATCTCTTGTCTCGTTGGTCACGACTTTTCTTGTGACACAAGCGTGCAAACTTCGCATGCTCGTTCGTATCCGGCAGCGAAGGCCGGACCCTCCGACGAAAGTATCTTATGGCCATGAAGACATTGACGGATTGTAAAATAACGTCGAAACAGAAACGAGCCTCTTCCACAAAAGTCGAACTCATGAATTCCATCACTTTGGAATACACTTGACCGAAAATGAAACCAAAAATTCTATGCCGGGAGTGCCATTTAAGACTGAATTTGTTGGGAATGAATGACAACCATGACTAACCTTCCGAGGTAACAAAAAAAAATTATTCCTGTACTGCGCTGTACACTAGACGGGGTCTTCCGTTCATGAATTATTGAAACTGAGTCACGTGCACTTTGCACGACTTCTCGGATGCAAAGTACGAAATTGCTTTCCACTAACTGATAATCAAAGCAAATTATGTACGGAACGATTAGATCATGTTTTTAAATGGTGCCTTTTGTTTCTCTTAATTCTAAAGTTTTATCGAAATTGTTATCGACACAAGCGTGTAAGAGAAGCGAGTTGAGTGTTCGCATTCTCTCCGACAGTAGAAAGTCATTGTCGTTTGCACAGTCGCGAAAGAATCGGAACGAACAGAGTGAGTGCGATTGTGTTTAATCGGCTCGGCGACATTCCTCAGTGACGCGCCTTTGATTAGGGACAACAACTATCGGAAAAATCTGAAAAGTAACACGCAGCGATTATCAATGGACTATGGTACGTAGCTGACCAGCCTTCGAATCATCGGGCGCTATCACCCGGCCGTGTTCGGAAGTTTTAGTTTACGAAGCTACATTGACGCAGGCTAACTGTATACAGCGCCACAATCAGCAGACACAGAATAGCACTTCTTCCGCATTCCTCGCAAACAATATTATGCGATACTAGTGCGGTGTAGCGAATATCATACACGAACTGCGAAGTGAGTCGCACTCACCCCACTCGTACCACAGCGTGCGTATAAAGTTCGTTTTACCGCACTTGTATCGCAAATGACTATTATATTGATTAATTTCTCCTCAAAACTTTATGTATTCATCTGAGAGCCAAGAAAGAAATAGCCTTGACCAAAGCATGAATTATAGATATGACTATTGTAGTCACCGAAGACTTATTACACGGTGCGAATTATGCGACCTCTAATTATGCAGCATTCAGTTTTATTTATTTTTATATATTTCTTCAACGCTTGACTGAAAAGATCGAGGGCTTCTTGGGCTTTACTGACAGCTCATTCAGCTCACCGGCTCTATTCTCACTCGTCATCGATAATAACCGTATCAGCGTGGAACTTTGTCCGATGATCGAAATACTTTGTGCTTTCAGTACGTTAAAGAACATGAGTCCGAACATATTTGGAAACTCAGCGACCCTCTTCCTGGAGGCGTCGCAACAGAACGTCCCGCAGGACAAGTCTCTGATAGAAGCCACCAAAAGCTCGAAGTCGCAAATCGGAAAACCAAAGAACCCGCCAGAGTACGAGTGGAAAATCGTATGGAGGAATGTCATCGCATTCGTCTATCTTCACGTTGGTTCGTTGTACGCCTTATATCTGGCGTATTACGAAATGAAAGTCTTGACGATGGTTTGGAGTAAGTTGTGCCACGATTGTTATATCGTTTGAATTTATTCAAAAAATGCAGCTGTCTTTCTTGCACTGATATGTCACGTAGTACACATTTCGGCTCGCCATGATGTAAATTCAATTATGGAAATGACTAAAAAAGAAAAATCATTGCTCTGTTTACAGCTTGTACCATCGCCATGTGCGCTGCTGTGGGCATTACCTCAGGAGCTCATAGATTATGGTGCCATCGGTCATACAAAGCGAAATGGCCGTTGCGCCTCATACTAATGATCTTCCAAACCATTGCCTTCCAGGTAAGAAAAAATTGATTTTTCGATGTTTTCGACCATTTTGAACACTTTTTCATTGACATATCGACAAGAAATGTTCTCACCGAAACAAAGTTTCCTCTATGAGAAAGCAACAGAAAGAAAAATTGTTCGGCACGATCGCAAAACCGATCGATAGATCGAATCGATAATCCAGCATCGTCGTGTTTCTTTTTTTGCACTGCAGAATCATATCTACGAGTGGGTAAGAGATCACAGGGTTCATCACAAATTTACCGACACCGATGCCGATCCTCACAACGCGAAAAGAGGTTTCTTCTTCTCCCACATAGGCTGGCTCATGCTGCGCAAGCATCCGGACGTCATAACTAAGGGCAAACTCGTTGACATGAGTGATCTGGAGAAAGATCCTCTGGTCGTGTGGCAGCGAAGGTACAATTACGATTACTGCTGTTTATCAAATCAATTACAATTACTACAGTGTATCTTTTGTTGTTTCACTGTCAGGCTCTATGTCATTCTCATGCCAATCTTCTGCTTCCTCCTTCCGACCTGGGTGCCATGTTATTTCTGGAACGAGAGCTTGATGTTGTCCTGGTATGCGACAGTTTTTAGATACACGGTCTCTCTAAATCTGACGTGGCTCGTGAACTCTGCCGCTCACATATACGGAATCAAACCCTACGACGAGTAAGTACAACAAGCCTGTGCACGGATAAAAAAATACGGTCAAATCAACCAAAGATTAGGGCGGGAACTTTGAAATTGATATTTTGCTGGTACAGCTTAAGGGATTCCTTGCGAATCGTGTTCACTTCACATACGTTTCAGAGAAATGAGAAGGAATACTAAACCCTCGTGGAACGGTTAAAATCGCATCACGAATTCGATCAAAATTCGATTGAACGGGGGACGAAAAATTGAAACGCTAGAAAATTTTTGTTTCTCTCTTCTGTCACAGTTCCATCAGCCCGACTGACCATTTGGCCGTAGCGATGGGCGCGATGGGAGAGGGATGGCACAATTATCATCACGTGTTCCCGTGGGACTACAAGGCGGCCGAGCTCGGCAATTACAAGGGAAACGTGTCGACGGCTTTCATCGACATGTTCGCCTGGATCGGCTGGGCGTACGATCTGAAGACTGTGCCGACATCGTTGATAGAGAAACGGGCGGCGAGAACCGGCGACGGCTCTAGAGTGCCCAGGAAGGGCGCCAGTCATCACGAGCACTCCCACGAGGGAGCGATATGGGGCTGGGGCGACAGCGACATGTCGCCCGAAGACATCGAGGACGCTCATATTATTAACAAGGGTGACTAAAAAAATGTCCGCGAGTGGAGGGTCCACGCATTCAATGGACTATGCAACTTTTCGTTGAGAATAGAAGAAAACAAACAGAAAAGAATACAATAACAACAACAACCAAAATACAAGCGAATTGAAGTGGCTCCGAAGTGATTCGACTCTATGGACGAGTTCACGAACCTGGCTTGTACACAAGAGAGTGTGAGAAAACAGCAAGAAAAAACTTTTAAAAGTTGAAAAAAAAAATTATTATGAACTCTCGTAACCTTGGTAGAGCATTACACTGTCGTGCCACTTCTCGAGAAACTCTTGAGCCTCGCTCGTCGTAGTTCTTAATTCTTTTTTGCACGAAGAAAAAAATTAATAAAAAATAAAGGGTTCTCGTGTGTTCTCTTTTAGTCTTCCGCAAGTGTAATTTCGGTACAAGTTTTACATTGCACATATATAGTTTTAGTGATAGTGCATTACGAAGTTGGTGATATATATATATATAGATATATATATATCTATACATATATATTGCGAAGGGAAAAAATATGTTATATTGACAGCGACGAAGATGTTATCGATTTTCTCGGAAACTCGAGCTACGACTGTGTCATTAAATTTTGGGACATTCCGAAATAGTGTAGAAAAAAATGCTGAACCAAGCTCGGGAATCATGAGTTGCTCAAGCGCACCGTCACGCGTCGCGCACGGAAAAACATTTTTTTTTATATAATGTTGGACGATAGCGTATCTTGACAAGTGTCGAGAGGACAGGCTATTTACGTTGCGACGAAAAAGAAAAAAAGGAAGAAGAAAACGAAAAACGTTATGTACTCGTCGCTGTTTCGTGTACTGAATAAGTGACCGGTTGGACAAGGTCGGTACCTTCTACTGAGCCTATATTAGCTGTAAGCTTGTCCATTCGCATCGCATTTGGTCTCTGCGATTACACATTATTGACATTGTATTTATGAATAAATTATTGTTATCACGCTATACGCGAAATTAGCCTTTACCCATTACCTATCCTTTGCGGTGGAAAAAAGTTCTAATTACTCTAACAGAATATCGAACAAAAAAAAATACTGCGCTACAAAATTTTTTATTTCTCATCCTGAATCAATCAATCGTTACCACATCAATGGAAATTATTCGAAGTGGTCGCTAAATCGAAGATTTTAATCAGAGCTGGGCAGTACATGAAATGGCGTGTACTTATTTGGTACTTCAAGTAGGTACGTATTTTAAGTGTAAAAGAGCTTTTTAGTACTTTGAGTAGTGTTTAGTGCTCTGAGTACTTTTTAATACTTCGAGTACTTTTTAGTACTGCGCGTACCTTTCAGTACTTCAAGTACTAAATATAAGTACTTTTTGCAACCTGTTCGATATGAGCATAGCGCATCACGTCTCCGTCATTATAAAAATTTACGCAAGACTGACTGCACACTGTCGCAAAGTCATTAAGCCTGTAGGAACGTTAACAAGTGTCCTTCGGCTTTTGAACGACGTGTGTACCTCGCGGTGCCCTCCCCGCTCTGCATCCAGATAGCCGCGAGTCGGCAAATTATAGACACGCGAAGTTTAAACACCGTGGTCGAACGCGACCGAAACTCCTACTTAAAAAAATGCGCTCCTCCCACCTACGAGCTAATCGCTGAAAAATTATTTTCTCTGCTTATATTACGATAATGAAAATTATCAATTTGGAGTTTGAATGAAAAAGGTTCTCTGCGAAGAAGCAAAATATAAGACTATATAATGATCAGTACGATCGTTGAAGTATTTTTTCCTTACTCGCAGATAACGCATAAGCTAAAAAAAACAATAGTGGAATTGTGTTTTATTACGCAACTTATGCCAACCGCAACTATACTTTGTCACGGCTCGAACAGCCGACAAATTTTTTCGAGCGCACACGATTACAGGGCAGCGTTTCAAGCGGCCGGAGTGCGAACAGTAGAGTGAAATCAATGGACACCTTTTTTTACATAAATTATTCATCAGCGTCGTTGCCAATAGTTCATAGCAACTTCCAGACTCGATCGTAGCTCACAAGGTAATTCTGGGTAAGTCCGGCCCAATACTGTTTAACATTTAAGAAAAAATAATAATGTCGCGTACTTTGCATAATAGAAAAAAATCTCAACATCTCAAACAACATCTCAAGATTCCAGCAGTTATTAATTGGTCAATAACATATTTTTTGTGAAAATAACTGAAACCAACGTCAAGCTGATAGTTTCTAGTTTCCAAATCACATCGATCAATTACAAAAAGATACATTTTTTTTATTACGGAAGAAAATAACAAAACGGTCCAAATGAACCAGTCTACGGACGCGGACTGGGACACTGTATGTCCCAGTGTTTCGGACAATCATAGATTTCGGGAATTCTAATCGATGAACTCGACCAGTTCATATTAACTAAAAGAATTTCCTTTTACTTAACAATACTGAAGATAAGCTACGTGGAAAGCTGCTCAACCCAACTTCTTCGAACTGTCCCATTATTGGATCGCGTATGTAGTAACGCTTGTACCAATCTCCGGACATTATATCGTCTCTCTTACTAAAATGCATCAATAGAAAGCAATTTAGGCTTAAACCGTATATAAATTTTTTCTGTGCATTAAATAATATTTGCAGATACGATTACAAGTTTCAAATTGGATTTATAATTTACTTCGAAATAAATCGAATCTGCATAGGAGCGTCCGATTACTGAGACGTGTTCGAGCACTGGCACTCTTGCCATAAATATGCCCATTACCTCAGTGCTGTCGGCACCGCCAAAGCTTATCGAACCGATGAAACATAAAATTTTACTTTTAATTCTACGATACCATCTCATGAATCTTTGGCGCCGGGTTCACGGCACCCTCCCATTCTTAGTGTACACGGTCAAACCAACGTGCTTCGCGCACTTGCAATTAGGCATTCAATTCGGCTCAATTACTCGCACGGGGAACATTTGAATGCCACTCGCGAAGTCGCGCACGTATGCCTTGGTCAATTGAGTTCACCGTGGATCGGACACGCGGCATTTCTGTAGACAACTCACCGCTGTCTTCCGAGGTAATTGAAAAATAGCCGAGTGTATCGCACACCCAAAGAGCGAGCAGGGAGAGCTCTGCATCAGATGGAAAGATTAAATGACACTATAGTGGAGAATGAGATGTAACGCAGAGACGTGCACATATCGAGAAACTAAGACTGATAGCGAAGAGTGAAAAATTCGAAGGAGAGAAAGGATTAGCACTGGAATTACGGCCAACCGGACAAATGGGCGTTCGCATTCGTTGATCATGCCTCGGTTGTCGGTTATCCATCGGTGAAAGTGCCGTGAAAAATATACAAAGATCGAAGCGGCTATTGGGCCGATGCTTCGATCAGTACCGAACATTAAAACGCGCTGACGGAGTCCGAGCTCGGGGAGTGCGGTTGATTTTTCATTTTTCGGTGTCTCGCACGAGTAGGTGTGTTTGTATCGAATATTGACCAGACATGTAAATAAGCTAGATTTTGTTATGAATTGTAACGTCGCATACGATGCGACATCGGCATCGTTGAAAAAAAACCTGTGATCGGCGAAGTAAATTCCGAGAATTGTGAGGAGTGGCGCAGTTTTTTTTTTATTATTTTTATTTCATAGAGAAAAATTTAAATAACAGCTCTGGATCGGAAATTTCCGATCTAGGGATTTCTCCTCGTCTGTGCGTGTTTTTACATCTGTCGACTGCACACTACTGATCTCTGTTGATTATGGAGAGAATACGCGAGATATCAAAACAGTTTAAGTTTGTATCAATATTTGAAATACTTCGCCGAGTTTTTTAGGGACTTTGTTGTTTACGTTCCCAGCTCAGAGAGAGCAATTAATTTTTTATTCTTGGGTAGCTATCACATGTGTGTTTGTATCGAACATTGATCAGATATTCGAGTCAGTCAGTCGTTGTTACGATTTGTAACGTTGTTGTTTTTTTGTCGCGTACGAGATTCGTGTATGAATTCATTGGCGTCGGTGAAAAAACCTGTGATCCGTGAAGTAAATTCCGAGAATTGTGAGGAGTGGTCGTTGTTTTGATCATTCATTGCGGTAACAACAACAACATTGGAAATAATACGTGGAAATACCACACTGTTGATCTCTTTTGATTACAGAGAGAAAACGCAAGGGATCAAAACAGGTTAAGTTTGTATCGGTAATTAAAATACTTCGCCAAGTTTTTTTAGGTATTTTGTTGTGTACCTTCCGAGCCCAAGAAGAGCAATTAATTTTGCATTCCTCGGTATTTCTGACTTTCTCTTATTTTTTCGACAGGTCGAATTTGGGCGCGAACACCGAGCAGTCAGGAGCGCAGGCGCAGAACGGGCTAGGTATGAACGATAAGAAATCGCCGCGACTGCCCCGCTATTCGGGGCGACGCGATGCCAGTTCTTTGACGCACTCACGTTCCGAGACGAGTCGACGCAAAGCGGCATCTCGTCTTCTCGGTCTCGTATGCGGCATCTGCGTCATCCTCACTATCGTTTGCTGCGGTCTCATAGCGCTGGTCGTCCTACTGACCGACAAGATCAGTTCTGGAGAGGATTGGCGCTGGGGTAAGAATTCGCAAAATTCACGAGTAATTCGATTCCGCGAGAGCCGGCGTTATTCAGCTGATTCTCCCCGACCAGGCGCTGCACCGTGCCAACGAGGCCACGATCCGCGCATGCGCACCACCGTCCGGACTCGCGAGGCGCGAATCCTGTAGGCGAATTCGAAAAGTGGTTTCGGATACATTTTTTCCCCGATATCTTTTCGATAAATTTCGTCACGATAAGAAGCATCCAGTTTATAGCAAAAATTGTATTGATTCGAAAAATTTATTTATTTATATTTTTATACTGACTACTATTTATATACAAATAATATTACGAATTACGATTATTGACACGTTCACTGCACGATCCATCTCTGGTTAAATACAGAAATTCACCGGTGCAATAATTATATTTATACGTGACAACAATTCTTATTTTCAGATCCGGACCGTCCTCAGGAGTGCGTGAAGATGTCGAGCAAAAGCGCTCCCTCGGATTTGACATTCAGACTGCCGAAGGAAGTCAAACCCGTTCATTATGATCTGTTTCTCCAGCCGGATCTGGAAAAGGGCACGTTTAAGGGCACCGTGACGATCACGATCGACATAGCGGACCAGAGGAGCCACATTGCTCTGCACCAGAAGGATCTCGACATCACTGCCGCATCATTGAAGACCCACAATCCTGAAGAAAATTTCAATTCTGGCATCGACGTCCCGATAAAGGAATACTACACGGTCGAAAAACTCGAGGAATTTCTGGTCACGTTCAACGAAGACTTACACCCGGGATCGTACAATCTGACTCTCGAGTTCAAGGGCGCCTTGCAGCCTGACAAGATCGTCGGATTTTATTCGAGCACTTACAAAGATGTCGACAATAGAACGAGGTACGATTTTAGCACGGTATTAAAAAAAAATAAAATCGATACTGCATCGAATAATAAACTAAATTTTTCAGATACATCGCGACCTCTAAGTTCGAGCCAACCTACGCCAGACGAGCGTTTCCTTGCTTCGACGAGCCGGCCTTCAAAGCTCAATTTTCGGTCCGACTGGTCCATCCCACTGGGGACTGTTACGGAGCTCTGTCCAGTATGAACTTGGAGGTATAGTGTTCTTCTCGTTAACTACACCCAGAAAAATAATTTATTTGACGAGCACCCCCAAATAAATATTTATTTGGTTTAAATAAATATTTATTTAAATTGAACAAATATTTACTGAAATCAAATACTTATTCATTTATTTGCGGAGCGCCTGTAAAATAAATTATTTTTCTGAGTGTGAACTTTGGCAAATGGTATTTTTTTGAGTTTAGTTAAACGTTTGAGTGACTTCGGTGATGTGATTGCCCCTAAATTGTGTTGTTTTAATTATCAGAGCACGCTCGTGGATAAACCGGAACCGGGCCTGACGACCGTGACTTTTGCGAAAAGCGTGCCGATGTCCACATATCTGATTTGCTTCATCGTCAGTGACTTTGTCGGGATCTCCGCACCAGCGACAAATCTCGAGGGCAAAAGTTTTCCTATAACCGTATATACGGCAAGGGCTCAGAAGGAAAAGGCCGTTTTCGCTTTGGATATAGGAGTGAAGATTATAGAGTACTACATGAAATTGTTTAAGATCAACTATCCTCTGCCGAAACTCGGTGAGTCATGGATGGATGTTTCCAGAGCACTGGCTCGCTATTCCTTTAAAGTGATGTGGAATAACGCCACCATTTTTTTTAAATCAAGCATATTAAAGCAATTGAAATATTTTGAAAAATTAATTTTTCGACGAAAAGAATCATCTTAATCGTTTGTTATAAACAAACAAATGAACACTTTTTAAAACCATCCGGTAAAAAAAAACCTAAACTTCATAACACCTTGTACTAACTGTGTGTAAAAACCCGACCTCGTCCCTCTGATACCCGCCTTAAATTTTATTTGTGTTTAATCGACCTCGTTATTTTGAGTCAAAACCTTATGCTAGTCCCTTTACGCAAGATTTTGCTTTTCATATACGAACAATCGATCGAATCTGTAATTTTCCGACAGACATGGCTGCCATTCCCGACTTCGTCTCCGGAGCCATGGAAAACTGGGGCCTGGTAACATACAGAGAGGCAAGACTCTTTTACGATAAGGATACCAGCTCTACCTCGGACAAGGAAGGTGTCGTTCTCGTGATCAGCCACGAATTTGCACACATGTGGTTCGGCAATTTGGGTAAAAAATCAAATTAATTTTTACACTTTATTCTCATAGCTCGGAGATGAAAAAAGAAATAATTGCCAACTATTGTTTCTTTCGATCTAGTGACGATGGCCTGGTGGAACGATCTTTGGCTGAACGAGGGCTTCGCAACTTTCATGCAGTACAAGAGCGCCGATGCGATACTTCCGGATTGGGGACTGGTCAGTGTTCCGATACAATCGGACTAACAAAGCTTTCATCGGTTCTGATTAGACGAAAATGTTTTTTTATCTTCATCGGATAGATGGACAAATTCTTGACCCAAAGTCTGCATCCCGTTTTGGTCACCGACTCGAAGCTTAGCTCTCATCCGATTGTCCAGACCGTCAATAATCCCGACGAGATTACGGCGCTCTTCGATGGAATTACTTACGATAAGGTAAACAAACCTACCAACAACTGCCAATCTAATTGCAAATTTTTTATCACAAAAAAAAGCCAGTAATTATTTGCTCAACGAAAAAATAATAATTTAACTTTTTTTCTTTCAGGGCGCATCGGTACTTCGAATGTTGGACAACTTCGTCGGTTCGGATATCTTCTACGCCGGAGTGACGGCTTACCTCAACCGATTTGCCTACAAAAACGCCGAGACCGCAGATTTCTTCGGTACATTGCAGAGCGCGATAACGAATAATATCAATGTTGCCTCCATCATGGACACGTGGACGAGACAAATGGGGTATCCTGTCGTTAAGGTCGTCAAGAACGGGTTGAATTATACGCTTACACAGAAAAGATTTCTGGCCGATCCGGACGCGATATTCGATCCTGCCGAATCCAGTTACGGGTACGTACTTGAAAAATTCCGGATTTGCCGACTCTGAAGACGGTTTCAATTTGTCAGATTTTCATTTTTTTATTTTATTTTGCAGCTACAAGTGGACCATTCCCATCACATACATTACGGACAAAAATACCTTCCCAACATTGATCTGGTTTGACAAAGATGCCACCAAACGTAAGTCGACCAGTTAAGCCGACGGATCTTTACATGCAGGACGCAAATTGAACTCGAGTCGATAAAAATTCTTGGCTGATTCCAGTGGAAGTGAAGCTCGATGAACCGGTGGAATGGATAAAGTTCAATCACAAACAAGTCGGCTACTACCGAGTAAATTACGCCGTCGAGGAGTGGGAAAATCTCTTCGCCGTTTTACGATCGCATCACAAGGTAAATTATATCCAAACAATAAAAAAAAATTCTTTCGCAGCACGCAAGCGATTTTTTTTATTACAGTAAAAAAAATTATTGACAATGCTGTACCTTTTTTTTACATCTATTACCTTATACTAAATTTTATACGTAAAGATAATCATATACATTGACAAAGGGACGTCGAACTGAGTCCTTCAGTCACCAAACAATTATTTGCATAACCACAGATCTTGTACCAATTTAATTTCAAATGTAAAATGAAATTTTTTCCAGCGATTCTCCGTCTCAGACCGAACTCATCTCTTGGAGGACGCTTTCAGCCTGGCACAAGCCTCCGAGCTGGAATACAGCGTCGCCATGAACATGACAGCGTATCTTCGCTCAGAGAAGAGCGCGGTACCTTGGGGTGTTGCCGCATCGAAATTGTCGTCCATCGACAAGCTTCTGGCATCCACCGACGTCACACCCAAATACAGGGTACGGATTGTTGAATGTTTTAAATTTCTTCATTTTACGTTTTTTTCTTCTCATCATTAATCATCGATAATTAGTCATCAATCATTTTTTCTTCTTATCTCATAAGATCGTTAGCTCAAGTTTATAAATTGTATTTCAGGAATACGTGAGAAATCTTGTGGACGGTGCTTACAACGACGTCACTTGGAAAGTCGATGATTTCGAGGATCACGATATGATGTAATTATCTGCTAAATCGATCTCGACGATTACGAGAATTTTCTCTAAAACTATTAGCTAATTATTTTTGGTTTCCGCAATCGCAGGAGTCTGCGACGCTCGGTTCTCGAGTTAGCGTGCGCCGTTGGCCACCAAAAATGTTTGGACGAGGCCGGCAAAATCTTCAAAGCTTGGATCAACGACACCAACGACGTGAGACCTCCGCCGGACATTCGCTCGCTGGTTTACTATTACGGTAAGTGGGCGACTGTTTTTCCAGCAAGGAAAACAATGCGGGCTCATCACGTTCTAGACCTTGGATTACGAGAGACTTCTCGGGTTTAATCGTTGTTAAAACTGCAGGAATGAGCCACGTCGGCGAAGAGGCCGAGTGGAACATAATGTTCCAGAGATTCGTGGACGAGGCGAATGCGGTCGAGAAGCTCAAGCTCATGAGTGGATTGGCAGGCGTTCGGTCGAGCTGGATACTCAAGAAGTGAGGACACGTCAACAATTTATTACCGCCTATTTCTCTTTACTCAATAGTACTTTATGTCACTCGTGCGAAAAACATCTTCTTAACTCGTGTGATTTCAAAACTCACCTTCGGTTCGCGCTGAAACTCATACTCGTAAAAAAAAAGTTTTTTTCGCACTAGTATCAAAATGTACTATTTTTGTTAAAGTGCACAGTCTTCCACCTTTTATGGCTATAGCGTGGCGAAAGCGTGCGAAAAAATAACTAGAGTGTTAAAAAAGTGTGCGAAAAAGTAACTGGCATTGTCTGCGCATGCGCAGCATTTTTCTCGCACGCCTTACTAAAAAGCGTGACTTTCGCCACGAGTTACAGGTGCGAAAAGTGGGACTTTTTGTGCACGTGTTCAAAAAACTTCTTACGTGGCTTCCGCAGTTTGGCAAAAATACCCCGGATCAAAAAGTTCCCCAAATTCTGCACGGACGCTAAGAAACCGTCTCTTCTTTTTACTTTCTTCGCAGATACATCGCCATGTCAGTAGACGAGAAATACGTGAGAGGTCAAGACACCTTCAGCTGCCTGGCCGTAATATCGAGGAATCCAGTCGGCACACCGCTCGTGTGGGACTGGGTACGAGAGAACTGGGAATTCCTGGTAAAAAGATATACACTGAACGACCGCTACCTCGGACGTTTGATACCCGGAATAACGAGCAGCTTTGCGACGGAGCTGAAACTGAAGGAGATGAAGGATTTCTTCAAAAAATATCCGGACGCCGGCTCCGGAAAGACAGCAAGAGCGACCGCCCTCGAGACCGTCGGCAACAACATAAAGTGGGTCCAGAGGAACAGCAAGAAACTGGAGAATTGGTTGGACTCGGTGTCAAAGAGTCAATGAGAGTCAGACAATTCCAAAACTTTCACGGCACCGAATTACGTGATTACATGATCACGAGGAATAGCTCGACGCCCTTAGCGAAATTAAGACGGGCTTGTACGATAAACCCAACGGCAAAAAAAAGAACACACGATGATAAAGATGATATAACTAAAGTGCGGAGCACTTGGAACTTTTGTAATTTTTCTAACGTTTCCATACCCATATAGTTTATGCAATAAAATATTGTACTGTTTGTATACGCGCGATACGGCAATTATTGTTTTTTTTTAAGGTACAAAGGCGCAATAAAAGAAACGTTGTGTAAAAAACAAAAGAATTCGAATTGGATGCTTGTCGCAAATACGTAGCACACGAGTTTACGAGAAAATGCAGCACGTCGTTAACATTGAAAAAGCCACCGAACAGAGTAGTTCGTTTGTTATCTACCTTCGTAGAGTTGACACTGGTAGATAACAAACCGTCGACGCATCAGAGCCCGCGCCTTATCTTCCGGCAGTCGTAGATCAGTTGTGGAAGCGCATCGAGGTATGGTAATGGTGAAATACACGTTGCCTCTGAGGCCAACAGTCTCGTATTGGCCGACCCTGCGACGACAATTGAAACTTGTATTGGTACTCGGTTTCGTTTTCGTTGTCTCGTGTGTGATTATCCTTGGAGCTTCGGTGAGTTAAATACCGTCGCTTATCGGCTAATTATCAGACATTATAAATAAAGAAAATCCTCGACAATTATCCATAAATGAATAAGAAACATGTGGATAAATCGCAGTGTATTCATAGCTGAGTTCGTACAAAATTGAATTTCACTCTGGTTTTTTTTTACCTTCCCCTTCGAGGTTCGGAGCTTATCGGAGAAAAATATTTTCGTTTCGAAAGGTGTGCGAGTCGTCTCTGTGTATAACGTAAGTTCGAGTACTCGTGTCCCATAGAATTTCACGCCCGCAGAGTAATATTCACGTTCCAAATTTTATATGTGAAAAGAAATTATTTTCAATATAAGATTTTTCGTCACCCACTTGCCTACGCTTATCAATTTTTGTCGCTGGCAGAAGGACGTACTAAACGAACGTTGAGGTAAGTGAGACGCGCACGCAATAGACGAAACGTACGGACCAAGCAACGAAAGATTAACCAGCAAATTCGTAAAAAAAAAAAAAATAAATATAATAATAGATTACTTCGAAGATGGAAAATGACAATGAATTAATTTAAATTAAAATTGTTTTTTTTCATTTTCCCTCTCCGTTACGTGAGACTCGCTCAATAGAAAGCAAAATAATGTTATACTCGCCGTTGCGCAGAGTGTGCAAAAGAGTCAACGAATGACGAAGTTATCTGACGCAACACGAATAAGCTGATAAGTTGGTAAGAATATTGATAAGACGTCGGATTCGCGTGCGATGTCGCTGTTTACAATATTATCTCATCGTTCAGGGAGTCGTCCCGTGGAAAGGCTCTTTTTCGCTTTTTTTGAAAAAATTTTTTTGCAAAAAAAAAACGTTTTTGGGCTGAAAAAATTGTAAAGTGTGCTCAAAATATGAATAAATATGTGGTGAAAAGTTCGCACATGTATATTTATTTAGTTATTCGCAAAAAATTCCCAAAAAAAGCGAAAAAAAGAGAAACACACTGAATGACTCCCTTAATGACGTTCGTGCAATACAGATTCGCTTCTCTCGTTCCAGAGGAGGCTGAGAATCGCCAAATTGTACGAAGTCCAGGCGTGTCTGGCCGACATGTTCGACCTGGAGATGAGGTACATGAACAAGAGGCCGATTTTCGACGAGGACGCGTGGCTGCGAGTGGACGATCTCGACGGTCACGTCTATTCGGCATATCTCGACATCCGTCCTGAAGTGATAGATCGGTATTCGCACCTGCCTGGCGAGATACCCTGGGCGGTAGTCCGAATAATAGCGATACTGCCGACGAGCATCGATGAAAAGCGCGTCGATTGTATTTACAAACATGGAAACGATAGCAAGCATTACGTGTACAAAAGAAGACCGGTCACCTCGATGAAACCGATCGAGGAAAACTGGGGCCTCAAGTACTCGGCTTTCTTCGTCATCTGCGACCTCGTCGTGCCCGAAAATTTCAACTACGATTTTATGTACAAAGAGAACCAACTTCCGGAATCCGTGGCGATCGCTCTTTACGACACCGAGGCGGTCGAATCGGAAGGACACACGCGATTCGTTAATGTTCGCTACCCCCTGACCGGGATGAGCATGCTCTACGAGCAAACCGATAAGTTCATGGCCGTTTGCGTGCCGGGTAAGAAAGTTGTGATATTTTTATTTTTTTTTGTTTCTTGCGCAGAAGTCCTTAAAGCGCTAGAGTAAGGATTTGATTTCGTGTGCACGATTCCTCTTAACGTTGCGATAAATCTCCCGCACAGTGCTTCATCACTCGTTCAATCGCCCTCTCGACCTGGTCGAGTTCGTCGAGTACCACCTGCTGCTCGGTGCGAGTCACTTCACATTCTACAATTCGTCGGTTTCGCCGGACGTCGATCGTGTTCTCCGGTACTACTCGGAGCGCGGTATCGCCACGGTGCTCCAGTGGAAGCTTCCGTCGCATTACGTATTCGAGAAGACCCTCAGATACGAGGGAATGTTCGCGGGACTGAACGATTGTCTCTACAGAAACGCCTTCCACGAGAGCTACAAGTACATAGCGAATTTCGGAGTCGACGAGTTCGTCGTGCCGAGGATGCACAACGATTTCAGGGAGATGATGGTCCACCTCGATCCGCCGCTGGAGAACGACGCTACCAACCGGCACGCGGCCTTCCTGTTCAAAAATGTCTTCTTCTACACGATGTACCAGGACGAACGCGAGAACAAGGATCCCAGTGAGTCCGTTGTATCGCATCACGCAAACGCAACTGTACGTGCACTGTAAAAAATGTCTGCATGAAAATTAATGTGCCGGTATTGGAAGCTTTTATGCATAAACTAGTTTATTAAATTTTCATATGCAAATTGGGGTGGTTCTTAAATAGAACATTTTCGCACCTTCTCGGGGAGACTGCGTATTATCGTGAGGTATAAAATAAAAATTCCGTGTGCGAAGGGTCCCCGAAATTAATGCGTTTCGAGGTCGCTACCAGCTATTTAAAAAGTTTTTTACTTCGGAACATCTAAATTTGAAGTCAACATGAAATATTCGAGATTTCCTTGGATAATATTTGTACATTCAATTTAATATACTGGTCTATGCATAAAAGCTGCCGATACCGGTACATTAAATTTACAATTTTTTTTACAGTGTGCGAATCTAATCGAACCTTCGCCAGCGGCACTGAATTTCTGAACGACGCGATGCGACTCGAAACTGATTGCAGACGTACCTTACCTGTACACCCAAGCGAAGACCTGGAGGCTTAAGGAGCCTCATCAGCCTGGGCATCGAAGCAGATACGTCGTTCGAGGCCTCGATGCCGTCGAACTTGGAAACTACAATGTCTGGGAGCTGCGCTGGGGTTCGTCGACTTGTTCGAATCGTGAGTCATCGATCCTACGACGGCTTTCTTAAAATAATTCATCGTGGTCTAGGAATTCGAGGCTGCCGTTCTGATGGACAGTTTTTTACGAAAAATTTTACAGGCCATTTGATTCTTATTTTTATTAATTAAATGCCGATGCTTGTTTAAGAATTCGACGAGGTTGCAGTGGAACCGGAAGTGGCTCTCTCGCACAACTACTCGCCCTGCGAGGCGGAAGAAACCGGCTGCTATCTGAAAGCAATCGTGATCGACCGGGCAGCCCACAGATTCACGAAGAAGCTAGGACCAATGGTGGCCGCGACATGCGACAAAATTTTCGGCCATGCCGGTTGCCCGGTTGTTAAGAAAGAACCATTAGCATAACAGGCTGCCGATCTCTTCTCGACACACACACACACACCATCCCTACTCTTCTTTCTCCGAAGGAACGGAGGCACTTTGGGTCATATTGACTGAACGATATCGCGGACAGTGAGAAGCTTAGAACTTTTGTATTTATTTTCTAAATAAAGTATCGTTTGATATACTTTTTTTCAAACAAAAAAATTGGCTTCTAATGAAATTTTTTTGTTTGATATACGTCTGGCCGCAACTGCTTTATCGACCGGGGCACATTCGCAAAGTGATAAATTGAAGATAAGAAATGGAACGGGGTCGACGTTATCGATCGGTAAAATTATTTCCGTGACTAACCGATCGCCCGCGAGCATTTCTCGTCCGCGGAGCGAAATGGCACGCTGCGAATAGAATTCGCATGGCGATGGGTCAATGTCTGGTAGGGCGAATTCGGTCCGTAACGAGGGTAGGGCATTAATTGAACGTGGGGTTGACCATTGCCGGGAAGAAGCAAGAAAGATTTAGGAGGGACAACTGAGAGGTCGATGAATATGTATGTTAATGGAATTTTAGTTCAGGTCATAAATAGATGTGAGCGCACATTCGTGACCCTTTACCTCTCGCATCGAAGGCCAAGAATCAAAAGGGGATATAACGTATGATTTAACGTTGGAGTTACGCGCTTTTGATTCTGACCCGTCGATCATTTCGCCAACCAAAAGTAAAGATAGTACATTACGTCGCAACTGCTATATTCCATTGACTTTCGAAGCCGAATCAGAAGGGCATAAAACGTTGGAATTCCTCCCTTTCGATTTTGACCTGTTGATCATTTAGCGAACCAAAAGTACACCGAGAAAAGGGATAGTATTTCTCACTACATCGATACGTTACGTTGCAACTGCAATGTTGCATCGGCTTTCGAACCCGAATCGAAAGAGCACAATACGTATGCTTTAATGTTGGAGTTTCGCCCTTTTGATTCTGTCTACAATCGGCTTCCGAAGTTCTCTCGTAAGCCCGACTCTCGTTCAAATTGAATTCCAAGTCAATCCGGCTTTCCCTCTTCTGTAGTTCGAGGCAACTGCTATGGCATACGCTACACGCCCGGAGTTTACTTGCCACGGGCACCAGATCATCGCAATTATGCTAATTCACGGTGAGCCAGGATAGATCGGTACGCGAGTCCGGCACGAAGTTCGATTGGTAACGCTCGATCCCGCTGCATCAGCTAAACTAGTTTCCCTTGGGCAATTTTCTTCCGACGTCGAAGACTGCGAGACACGATTACGATATAATGCCGAGATCGTGGCGGAATTTTGAAAACACTCATCAGACTCCGAAGCTGCGATGGACCAGGTGGCTTTCACCTCAAAGCGATAGGTCACTGATTAGGCTTTGGATAAGTTACTACACGAGTTTATAATTAAATTATTTCGAGTTTATAATTAAAAAATCTGTACAAATAATAAAATAATACTTGTTTTGGTTAATTAAGACTATAAACTTTTCTGTAATACCAGTTTTTTCAATACCTCCACTATTTTCAACAACCTCCTAAATACTAAGATCCATCGTGTCAAATCGCACTCCGGTAATTCGCAATTTCCACAACCACCGTCAGTTTTCTTAACCTAATGGAAGAAAGACAACAACAAAAAATAATTGGGAAACTTCGCTGCGAACTGCCTGCGAGGGTGAAGTTCTCTCGTTACCCAGGAAAACTGAGACTCTGGGGGAGACTTTTCGCCTAATGTATTATCCGAAATCAGCGTCTATTCAGCAACCATGCTCTCCCAGCACTCTAGTTCTGAAACTGAGACATGCCCTATTATGGCAGTGTGGTAGGTCCGCGATGACAGAATTTGAAGGCGGAATTGATGATAACTAATTCGAAAATCGTCGGTAATTTTATCCCCTAACGCGAAGGAAATTCTTTTCATCCTCCAACGGGCTGAGCCGGCTCGTCTTTCTTCCTGTGCGACTGCGTATACATTGTTATTATTATTGTTGCTATACAATTTATTTGTTTGACAGATTTATCCTTTTTTACCGGTTTACAATAAATCCTGATTGAGAGCTCTGAGTGATACATTTAATAATAATCATAAAGAATAAATTGAACTGGATAGTATGAAATACATTTTATAATTTTATAATTTTATTATTATTATTATCATTATTATTATAGTAAATTTACAGACTATATGAATGAAGGGGCAATGGTTCGGTGTCAGTTATCGCGAGACTGTCTGAATGTACAGATAATTGACAATATCAATTGCTGATTTACGAGGCACCGAATGTGCCTCGTGCGGCGAAAGAAAGAGGATGGAAGCGGTAGTTAATTCGTTCAAGGGTGAAGGCTGTACTTTTGGCCAACGGGACTATCGACTAATTTGCCCGTCAGCCTGATCATCACTCCGGCGTCAGCCTCAATTGCAATTGTCTGTATTTTTATCCCAGTGGCGGGCGGGGGGACGGGGGGGGGAGCAGAATTTATTTCCCGTCCGTCCTCTTCGGGCGAACGACCCTCGTCCTTATTTACCTAGTAAGACAGTCGCGTTACGCCTACTGTGTCGGTTACGAGAACGCCGTACGTATTTTTTTTCCTACCGAAATACCGGAGTGTGTCACGGGTTTGCACAGCACACGCAAATGCTCTATCTGCTTGATTCTGTATTTTGTTTATTTTTTCCTTTTCTTGTTTTCTCTCTACATATACCAGGGCATTTGTTTTTTTATTTAGTCTAATTATTATTATGTCTTCATTTGATAATCCTCATTTGAATGGGCTTGCCCGGGCATTATGAAAAAAAAATTGAAAGAAAAATGATATGAATTATATGAATTATTTATATGATTCATTCATTTTTTCCCGCTGTCCTAATGTTGGGCGCGTAGTGTAGTGGGGAAGTTTGTGGTCCAAAAAAAGTTCCTCGCAAACTGGCGGAAGCTTTAATTTTGTCGGGCCACGTTTTTGGTTTCGATAGAGAAATAAATTTTGCCGGTAGTATTTTCAGTACAAAGATCGTCGGAGACATTTTCGACCCAGGTCGGAGACGAGAAGTGTCGGGCGGAGGTGATGAGCTACCGGCGCCGCTGACTGTCGAGGCGCGCGTCTAGGATAGATAAAGCTTCCTCTTTAGAACTTCGGGGAGCGACGTGCGCTTCCCGGTGGACGCTGTTTGAGTTTGCTTGAACGAGTCTCCGAATTCCTCTGCTGGGATTGTCAATTAATCGCTATTGCCGCACGTGGCGATTTATGTGGGACGCGACTGTTCCAACAAGTCCTCTAACCCTTCGTGCACGGGACTTTTCACAACAACGATATCAATGTTCATAATCATTTTTTCCTCCGCCATAAAAAAAACTACACTCTGAAGTATGTATCTCCGCGAATTTTGTCAACATTTTTTATCGACGTATCATTATAATCGGAACGATTGCAAAATCACGGACCTGCAAGCTCGGATTTGACCGGTACGTGAAGGAGCAAATTCCTTATCGTACCATTCGGTACGATCCATCGATCGGTATTCGTATGCTTTGCGCGCGAGAAAGATACTGCATGACAACTGAAAAGTCGTAAAAATCAGAGGAACGACCATCGGCGAAGCGCGGCGGTTCGGATATTGTGCGCGCGGATTCGGCGTCCGTCCGGGTGACTTTCGCGATCGAACGAACTGCCGAATCGCGAGGACCCGTCGTTTCGAGCAGCACGGACTTTGCACCGAACAGCGATGCAGCGTGTCGTATTCCGTGTGCGGCAATCGCTGAAAACATCACCGCGCGAATCCGCAGCGTATCTTCTTCCCGCGTCCTTTCGCCGTTACTCTCGAGCCAACGCAATTCACAGTCCTTCGGACACACGACCGGTATCCCTCGCGCATTACGCCGCATCGTCCGCCAGCGAAGGGACCGCGACGAGACGGAATTTCGTAACTCGGACAATTTACATTGTCGTTGGATTTTTCGTCTGTCGTTCGTGCGCATTGTCGACTTTACGAGTCACGCGGGGACGGTGACGAGAATAAAACGACCCGAAAATCGATGCCGAAGATAGGAGCTGTCATTCGCTACCGTTCACTCGTACGGCATTAACATTTATGGCGCCTCCGCTGACGACGCTGCTGGTGGAGAATGTATATACATTTTTTGTTCTCTTTTTTTCTAATACTTTGTGACTGTAAAAAGGTTTTAGAATTTCAACAAACCTTTTTGTCCACGAACGTCCACAATTCTTCGGTTGTCAATTTTACAAAAAAATTAGTAAGGTTAACAACTTTTATGAAATAAACAATTGTAGTGAAATTAACAATTTTTGGAAAATGGGCAGGATTTTTTTTTTTTTGTAAAATTCTCCGGGGATTTGACGCACAAATTATTTCGCGTAATTGGGCGGCCAATCAGGCAATCAAATGATCAAACCATTCAGCATGTCCTTGCACTCCCTCCCTTGCACTCATATATTGAAAAATATGCTCATATAAATATGAAATGTATTTTCATCGACAAATATATGCAACAGCCCAGCTTCAAGGGAGGTTTAACATAAGCAACCGTTACTGCTCTTCTTCTTTCTGTTTGTCCGACCAGCGGCGAGTTGGTTATAAGAAAACTTCTCCGAGTACCTCGGATAAATAAAACAACGTCTCCATCCCTATCGTAAAGTTTTCTCAAGCTCTCCTGGAATTTTAATCAAAGTTGATGTGGGATTACGTAATTGCCGAAGTATCTCGGCGCGCGAGCCGGTTCGGATTGTCACGCGCTGCCGTTTCCTCGCTACTCTGCTGCTCTGACCCGGATTCACTCCACACCTGTCGCCTTTCCACTCCGTCGCGCGATCCTTCAATGCCTTTCTACATGTTTCTCCTCGGAGAAAAAAAATACCCAAAAAAACCAAGGGGTAAAGAACATAATTCGATCATGGTATATTATTGAAGAAATCCTCATCAAGGTCGTAAAAGCCACATTCCAGCACGGGTTCGCCGATTACCATGCACGATTGCACAATAAATCTGGTCGACGCCATTTCGTCCAACTGTCGCCCCGCTCGAAATCCTTGCTATCGTTCCTCCAATCTATATTCCGGATGACAACTTCTCGCCCTCGCACAAAGCGCTGTTTAATTGATCGGCAATTTACAGCGCGATTCGCGCACGAACAAAGTCACATTAGAGCACTGTAATTTTTTTATGAATTTTTTTTATTTATTTTTATTGTGGCTTCTGCTTTTTCCATAAAAACCGATCCGGCTTGCCCAATGAACTGTCCTCCAATTTTCCGTTGGTACTCATCGTCAATTTGACGAGGGCAAATGAAAGAGAAAATTGATATGGAAAAATTGATATAACGATGATATCCTCCGGGAATTCGACGAACAAATTATTTCGCGTAATTGGCCGGCCAATTAGGCAAACAAGTCGTCAAACCATTCGGCATCGCTCGACGCTTTACATTCGCGATTCGTCCTATTAAACTTCTTCGGGGCTCGTTACTTTGATGTTCCTAACTGGTGTTCATCGAATCGCCTGATGAACCCCCATTATTGTGATATTAGTAAAAATAAAAATACATCATTGCTGAAGAACTTCGGCCGATATTTTTCCTGCAAATATAGTGTCAGAATGCCAGGAATTCTTCACTCGAGTCAATATAGGTTTATTAATTCAATTGAAATCGACCGTCAAACAAATATCACTCGAAGGCAATACGTCGATCAGTCGCGTGTCTCGCGGCTGCCATCCGGAAAGAATGGAGTGACGAATGACTTTTCAGGTTCATACGTGGAAAAACAATTTTTCATCGCAATAACATGATCTTTTCAGAGAAATCCTCTAAGCGCAAGCGAACGATAATTCATTCGCGAAAATCCAATTATATAAAGTAAGCCTTCGCACTGGAAGTGCATCATAAGCCCTCGATATTCCGTGGAATTCCACGAGGATCGTCGATTGTCGCGGGTCGCTCGTCGATAATACATTTTTATTGATTTTTCGTTCACCGGAAGTTTTCCAGTCGAAAGGAGCTCGTCGCTCCATTGCGCGGCAATGGCGCGAAACGTTATCTCTCAGTAGTGATCGTTCGTACGACAAAGGAGACGTCTATAGCTGTGTCATTTTTATGATGAATGCCTACCTTCCGTGATCCGAATCTCGCGTGTCTCGGTCAATCGTACGACGATTCGACGATAGAATCTTCGTGTACTTCATGTGACGTGCTTGCCAATTTGTTTTGCATGAAAGTGGCGAAAAAGTCGATACGCGGTGGATGTTTTCGGGCCGGGGAGATAAATACGGTATAGCACTGATAGCAAATAACAGGCTGTGACTCTGAAT
Organism: Stenichneumon culpator; assembly: GCA_964017025.1. Lineage (NCBI taxonomy): Eukaryota > Metazoa > Arthropoda > Insecta > Hymenoptera > Ichneumonidae > Stenichneumon > Stenichneumon culpator. Next base: position 18,565,733 of record OZ024776.1, read on the forward strand.
GAAGAGCGCAGAGAATTGCGCTCGTATTTTCGAGACAAGGTGAGTAAGTATGAAGTTAGAGGGAAGGGATTTAGTTTATGGAAGTATAATGATACGAGGGTGGGTTTAACACTTTTGGGTGATCTGTATGATTGTGATGAGTGACGGGAAAATTGATTGATTATTGTGACGAAGGAAAAATTAATGATTATGATAAGGAAAAGAAAAATTAAGTTACCACAAACTGAATAATGCGTGTTACCGGGCTTTTGTTATTCCAAATATTCTTGATTCCTTTTTTTAGCTGCTTAATACTAAAACCAATAGGAAAGACGGACTTCGTGTGTCGTTCCTGGAACTTCCAGTGGCGATTCTGGCGGAAAACTTGACGTGAGGCGACGTGGACGTGCGGACGTGTAGTAATAACTATACGTACTCACGTGGACGTAAGGATTTTTGTATTAATTGCCCCGGTAGCTCGATAATAACCGGACCGGCAAACGATGTGCTTTCTTCCGAAGAGGAAAACGTTTTTAAATTGCTTGCTTCAGAAACAAAAGTTGTTATTAATTTTTTTTTATATTAAGTTAACAAATCTGCATCTCCACGCGCGTTGCACGCAGACTTCTACGAATGTTCCAGGCCGGTAGTTGAAAAACGCGACACTAATTGCTAAATGCCAATCAAAGTGCAGCTGCCAATTACACTTCGATTAATTGGTAAGAATTTCCCAAAAGATCCGACGAATGAACGAACCGAGCCAACACAAGCACAGTTTCTCTCCCGATATTGGAAATCCTACGCTCAATAAATACGTATTGAGATGAATAGATAAATTTCGCCGTTTGTTCGGTTGATCGATTTTTATAATGTGGCAGTTGGCGAAGTAATTTTTCATGTTTTCCGGAAATATCGCCGGTGTGAAATGGACGAATACGTCAACGAATTATGATCGACGATAGTAAAGATTTTATCGAGTCGCGGCGTCGAACGCGCCTGTTGGCTTCTTCTGCGCACGAAGCATCTGGTTTCGGCTTGTGTGCACTCGTCGCGACTCCTCTCGATCGATCGAAACGGAAAGAGCGTTAAAGATTATTCCGCGTCGGCGAGAACGCGTTACTTTATTATAGCAAGGTAGGAGTCGGTCGGTTCGCAACTGTCGAAGTCGTTACTGGTCCGTTATCCGAGGACGCTCCGTTTTATCGCCGTCTAAAATTACTCAATTCCAATAGCACCGAACGGTGTTAACGGTAGTATCGGGATATTTTTGTACGTATTGGTGAATCACTTCACGATACTGTAGGTACAATACACAAATTTTAAAATACATTTTTATATTACTTCATTTCACCTTTTTTCTCGTCGGAATCTTTTTAACCCTTTCGTGCAAAATATGCACTTCGTTAAAGTGATGTAACTCTCAAATGGCTCGGTAAAAGATTATGAAATTTGCATCGTATCTTCAGATTGTCCGTTCCACACTTTCAGAATTTTTTCAATTTTTTTTGGGCCTTTACTGTGTTTATTTTTTGAATTATATCAAAGCCTTTCATTTACGGTCAGCCCTTTCCGCAACGAACGAATAGCAACTAAAGTCGGATCCGATAATGGCTTTCAGCTCCTCGCTGTGCCCGAACGATAAATGTACACGACGTATTGTAAGTTAATCGAGCGCCCGTCCTTTTTCAAATACAAATACGTTTGAGTGTCCGGACTTCCGGGTAGTCGTGAAAGTTTCACGACGACCGGATATTGCGGATATAAATATACGTACGAGCTCGTCGACAAGCTTCGAGGGATAAAAACCTTGTTGGCTTCCATGCCGCCCGCGTGGGCGCGCGCGGAAAAAACGATTGTCTCTAAATAAAGGAGCGCGGCGGCGAGTGGCATCGGTGCGATAAAGTCCATAATTCCGCTTTCCATATAATTCACCCTTCGCGCATATAGCGCCGTGTATGCGACGTCGGCGTATCGCGGTTTTCCTATTCACGCGTATCTCGCACTAGAGTTTTTCAAAAAAGGCATTTTTTAATTTTTTCCATTTCCGAGTTTTTTGCTTAGGAGACCCATCTCGCCCCGGTCTCCCCTACAGATACAGGGTGGGAGGAAAATTAAAAAAAAATGTCCTTTTGTGAAAAACACCCTAATCTCTCGCCCTCTCTTCGGTTCGCTGTATCGATCGCGTGCATCGGTCTATCGCGACTCAGATTCTCTCGGACGGTTAGTCGGAATAATTCGCGTGAACCGCAGTCGCAGTGACGGAGAACAGTGCGAAACTGCTCGTAGCGGCGGGAGCGAGGGAGGCGGAAGGGACTTCCGGAGCAACGATCGGCAACCAGAATCACAAATATGCGGTCGACTCTCGTAGGGGAAGCCCATAATCCACAGGTGCGGGTGGTGCTTTCCCGACCGGGCTGCCTTACTGCCTTGCTTCTGCCGCCCGAATCGCCGCTTTGCGCAATGCAGTTGGTCGACAAATTTCGGCACCGCTTGTATATTTTTGGCCACCGCACACCTTCGCACGCTCGCGCGAGAAACTCGATGCCACGATTTACCGTACGAGATGCTATATGAATTTTTGTCATTGTCACTCGCACGGGCTGTTCGTGCATTACTTTGACCAGTAAACGATCGTTGCTGGGTTGTGTTTAGGAAAGCTTACTTTATGAACGCATTTGAGAATATCTTCTTCGAATATTAGATCATAATTCCAGGGATGGATTTTGCCCCCCTCTCCTCTATATGAATGTATGGTAACAATATCTGCTAACAAGCCATCGACCTCGGTCCCTCAGCTTACCCAGCTCTGTTTTGTACTTGAAGTATTTTTTGGTACTTTGCCCAGCTCCGCTCTCGTACGGAACAGCCGATAAGGTATCGTAGACATTTTTCCTCGACAGATAACCATTTGCATGCCTCCCGTACGATAGGACAAAAGTCTGCTTCGCGCATAATTTCGGAACTTCGGGACTTCGGGGTTAACGACCTCTCAGAGAGGAGGGCGTAGAAGCTAAGAAAAGAAAGAAAAAACAATATTAAGTGGGATAGAACCGATAAGGGCCTATCAGCTGAAAGGTCTCGACCGGATTATCCTGACCCGGAATTTCTTCAGCGTTCAACACCGCCGAAACTCGCGAAACTCCTCACCGACTCATCTACCCTCAAAATATGTTTTTTCTCATGAAACTTAATATCACGTATTTTTGTACAGAAAGTTGGTAAACACCCCGCTGAGGACGACAGAGAGGAAGGGTGAGATGAGGAGAACGCAGTGTCGGGAACAATAGAAGGGGAGAAGATCCGCGAGAAAAAAAAGAAATACTTTGCCTCAGCACGCACCGCGACACGCTTAAGTCCGCTCGGGTTCGTCAACCTCCAGGACTCTGCGAGAGACTTATCTTTGTAATAAAAATATTATTTACACAAAATTAAAAATAAAAGAAATTTTGAAACAGACTCGGCACCGTTATTTATGTATAACTGTGAAGCGTGACGATTTAATATTCGCGAATTTACTTATGAGATTTCGGAAAAATAATCTTTGATAAAAATATCATCACCGCATATCGAGATATCTTAGAGGGTGGCTCGACTCTTCCGGTTCACCGTAAATATATTTGTATAGCCCACATCGATATTGAACGGTGTGTTTTATGGGAGACGATTTTTGAATGTCGGGCGTGTGCTAAAGTTTTATAGTAGGGTTGGAGTGGTGAATATGGCGGTGCGATTTAACAATGAAAAGACATGGAAATCAGCTCCATATAGATAAATGGGTATCCACATGTGACGGAAGTTATTCTTCAGTTTAGCGCACAATCTGCTCTTTACTGGTGCCTTAACCCTCGAAAAAAAATGCCGGAGAATCCGCAAACTCCCCTGTAACGAATAACCAACCCAGTAAGCCATTTCTCAAGCCTCATATTCGGCTATAAATTACATTCGCGTTTCCTCACAGCTAAAAAAAAAAAAAAAATCCTGTGAAGTATGTTAACCCCTCACGTACCGAAGGGTCTTTGTGCCTAGGTGAAAATCCATTGAGGTTGTCAACAAGTTTTTTCTGTACCATCGAAGACACCTTCACATACCACCACACTGCGAGAAGGCTCTCGGAAAAACTACCAAGTCTTACGGTAAATTTCAGAGCTGGACAAGAATTACTGCCGGTAAGAATTATTTATATTTTCTATTAAGAATTATATTGTTTAGCAAAGAGTACTTATCTTTTTTACTCTGGTGAAAATTTTTTTCATACTTTTATTTCCATTCCTTTTAATAAATGCAGTGGAAAAAAGTAACAAGAGGTAGATGAACTTTGAACTTCCTACGACCCATCAACCCGAAAATCAGACTCTAATTCACATTAATAATTCGCACCACCCCTCCCCCTTTCTCTTCCACGGGTCAATGACAATTCCTCTTCGAACGACCCAGAACAATCTCCACAAGCCCAGATTGATGACACAGTGCCAATTGAATTTATTGAATTAACTGGTCCATCAGATGTTCCCACGTTCAACCTTTCGGTCCGAGCGCCACGTGTCCGCCAGGTCGAGTGAAACATACTTTTCCCCCATTATTGAAATGATAACTCATCCGTGTGACGGAAATGCATAGTCACATGCATATCCACCTCTACGTACGTAAATTTTTCAAAATGGTAAATTGCACACTTACGCTTCGCTGGCAGTCGCGATTCGACTGATTAAGAACATGGCGAGCGAGTTAGTTACGGTTAATTAATAACGCTCGGTTTATTAGCGAGCTGACACGCGATAGGTAAAGTCCGTGTGTGCATGCGTGTGTGCACGTGTGTGTGTTTAAAACGACAATCCAGCCCGACAGACAAGGGAATGAGGAATAGTGAAACGATCCAGAAGTGTAATAAATCGACGCCGGACAGCCTGTCGTACACACACATACGTGTATATCGGCCGTGTAGTTATCGCTATACCTATACAGCACATACGTGAGACACGGGTGGGCAAGTGGGTGTCCGAATGTTCCTTGCCGCCCGTTCGCAGACAAGAGCGAGAGGGCATATTTGATTCATCCTCTTCGTAAACATGCCAACGCTACGCTTTATTTTCTCCGGAAATACAATCTACGCGAACGCACAATATAGGAGGCGGAGATTGAGAATAAAAGTGAGAGACAGGCTCGAGCCCTTCCGAAAGTAAAAAAAGAAACGATATGGAACGCTCGGCCTTAGCGTAAAAACCTGTCTAGGAAATCACTCGACACGTTCGTCTCGACAATCCCGGGTTTATGTAGGCGGCAAAGTGGACCAGTGTTCTATATTTGAATCGAGACTTTCCTTTTTTTGTGTGCCGTGAAAAATTCGTGAAAGTAGTTCTTTTTAGCCTGGTATAGACAGCGAGAAAAAAGGTTCTAGGTTAAGGACATCTGCTCTGATACAAATAACCATTAACTGTAATCAACGGATGCGTACAAGTTTGTGTAAACGATTTAAAAAGTGTAGCACTCATTTGACTAGTGTGGACCGCTGAAACCTCCTTAAGGCATTGTAATGTTTAAAAAAGATAAAAAAATAGAACTAGCGTTGTAAGGGAGGTCAATGTCTTCTACTACTACTATTATGTATTTGAATTAAGTAAATATCTATTTAAATGCAATAAATATCTATTTAAAGTAAATAAATAGCTACTTAAGTTAAATAAATATCTGCTTAAATTGAATAAATATCTATTGAAGGGAATACGTCATATGGTCACCGTTTCTTAATGTTGGAGGGGAGGGGGGGGAGTGTTGTTAGCAGTGGTTGAGGCGTAGTTATCTATTCATATACAGATTCGAAGCTCCTTCAACACGTAATATCCCCAAAAATGTATAGGCCCAGCTCAATTTTATTTCCAATAATGTTGTAATGTTATTTTAGAGTCCCTAATAATGTTGTAATGTTATTTTAGAAAAAAATTCTATTAAAGTAGTCTGGAAATGTATATTTTTTAAAAAAGAATATTGCTTTTCACGCGGCATCATATGCAGGTTATGCTAATTAACACAACTTTGAGCTCAGCTCAAATCTCGAATGTTTTTCCGAAATTCTTTTCGCAGGGATGCTTCCTTGCGACGGTAAATAAACTAGAGTCGAACGCATCGACGCCGAACGAAAAATCAAAATCGGCCATCAAAGTGTTAGCGAACCTATTTGCTCGACGAGAAAGAAAAACGGTCCTGCTCCTCGGGAAATTCGACGAATGCGCTCTCGGATAATCGGTTCGAGACCCTTTTGCCGAGAATTTGCTTCCCGTCAAACCAGAATTCTCCACCAGCTATCCGACCAGACGGCCATTCTTTACTCGCCGTCACCCCAACCGGTATTCGATACGCTCGCGGATTCGTGCGTTGCATACGCACAATATGCACCGTGCGCGTAAAACTTCGACTTTGCCTCTTTTAGTTTCATAATGCAGGAGCCGCGCGATCCTGATAACACGATACATACGAATATGATTCATATGTATACGGAAAAGTGAACAAATCATTTTCATAAAAAAAGAGTTAGGCTTCCGGGAGATTTGTTGTACAATTTAATTTTTCATCAATTTGATAATAACATTTTGGAATGATTATTATGCACAATTAATCTTTTCAGCAACTTTAATATGCTTGACATTTTTCAGATTTTTATACCATCAAGAAGTGTTTGCAATTCCCTCTCATTTCTCCGAAGCTTATGCGAAGTGAATACAATTTGCAGGGACTACCTTAAAAAAGAAACAAAAAAAAACCACAATTACCCCATCGATAAACCCGTACAACGATTATTGCCTGCGTGAACCCGAACCGAAAGTATTAGGTTATGAGAACTTTTCTCTTTATGTAGAACGAAAGAAAGAAAAAAAACCTCCACAGAAATTACCGAAAGTTTCTCGAAATAAGAACGGAGGCAGGAGAGGTCACCATAGCGAGCTCGAATTACCCGTCGGCCTCTGGCTCTGACGTTGCCAACGAAAAACATCGGCCGCCCAAATTGGTAGTGCTCATTGAAGTACAATGCTAATGAGGGTGGTCGAAGAATAAAAAGTATATGATGTGTAACCGTTGAGCCCAATGATCGGCCCACGCAATGTGGATTCGTTGACTTTGCACTGTAGTCTCCGAAGGCTGAGAACAAAATTAAATATCTCACTGTAACAAATTGATTAATGGCTTTTCCCCATGTAATTGTAATTGGGCTTTGCCCTTTTAAATAAATAAATAAATAAATAAATAAATAAATAAATAAATAAACAAATAAATAAATAAATAAATAAATAAATAAATAAATAAATAAATAAATAAATGAATCAATAAATATCTCGCTAGTTAGGTACACCGAGGCATCGTGGAAGAGAAAGGAAGCCTGCAGATTCTTGCGATACAGACGACTTCTTTTTATTGAACCGAGTCGTTTAATGGAACCGATTAAAGTCCGAGAACTCGCGAGACGTCTGTTCTCATCGATCTGCTTCCCGTTCCGCTTGCACACCTCGTTCGGACCGTATTTACTTGCAGTATCTGTACCGGACCGCCGGCTCTCCCATGGCAACGCACTTTTAGGGAACTCGAGGCAGCAGTCATTAACCCTTTAACGGAAACGGAAAAACATGTAATTTCTTCGGCATAAAATGAATAAACTCTGAATTAATCAAAATGCTTCGACACAAACGGGAGTAATGATAAGAAAATGTATGATTCTCATAACACTCAATTAAGGGGTTGAAATGGTTAAAAAACACAATGTTTAAAAAAATCACGAGGGTAAAATCTGGCCCTCGCTTCTTTGTCTCATTTAATTGTGCCGTCTGCGCTGAATTGCAGTTGTGGGAATTTTCCAGAAAAGAAGCGATGAGGAAAAAAGCGACGGTACACTAACAGCGTCGGAGGAAGAGCCGATAAAGCTCGGTCGCCACCGAGGAACAGCCGAACGGAATTGTTTTAATCGAGGATACAAGTGGGCTAGCGATGGTACGAAAATTACACGAACGTTTCCGAGAGCCCTTTTCGGCGAACGCTGCGCGAAGCGATTAACCACGAACGCTATGGGAAGCGACTAACCGCCAAAGCTTCGCGGCAGTTAGTGGCCGCGAGCCAAATTCAGTTAAATTTAATCGAGTTTCAGTCATACGACAATCGGTCATCCACCGTCGAGCGGGAGAGCGTCGAATAATCGCTGTCATAACCCATTATCGTGCTGTATTAAACAAAACCCGACAAAAGTTTCACAAAACTTTTGCAACCTCTCGCCGTTGCGATAACTTATTTAATATGAAAATTGCACCGGTCGCTAAAAAACTTTCAAGCTCAAGCACTACTCAACTTTATTCGTTGCAAAATGCTCTTCCACCTCGTCGTCTAACGGCAGATGGGAACCGCAGTCGATACGTTCATAGCATACATTATATTTTTGATACTCGCAATAACAAAAATTTTAAGGTAGTCCTTTCTCGAACCTAACTTCGTGAACTTAGGGGCTTCAATTTTTGTAACATTGTGGTTAAAGTCGGTGGGCTCGGTGAAGTCAAGCTTATGTCGGTGGTTAAGCCACCTAAACCGTTGTTGAGCCAACCATATTCGGTTGTCTCAAGCGCTCATGTATGTTTGCTTCATCCCCGCTTTTTCTCTCAGTGTACTCAATCCCGAACTCCAAGTCTGGATTGTTTGATTCGCTCGTTATACATGGTGATTATTATTATTGTTATTATTGAGAAAGGTAAAAAATTATGAGGCGAATGCGTTTCGATGTCGAGAAATCGACGAAAAGGATTGACGATTGACTGCACGTGGAGCTTTATGGAGGGTCGAGAATTCGGCCCCGGTATACACGAAAATAAAACAGTGACGGTCGGTGTGAATCCGTGCGAAAGGAGAACGAAGTGAACTATGAGAGAATCTCTCAAGTCAGCTCACTGTGTCCCTCGATTGAATTTATATAGGTCGGATAAATAAAGGAGTTATTCTTTTCTCGGACGAGTCGCGTGGGTCGAGAATGCTGGGCGAAAGTGCGACGACGGTATAAACGATCGACACGAGATTCACGCCGGTCGAAGGTCTCTTGGACATCGCACTCGGGAACATTCTTCGCCGCCGATAAAGAACAGCAGGTAAAAGCACTGAGGCGTCGCATGACGACGAAAAAAATTTCGAGACAAAAATTTCGGGAAAAAACCTTCATTTATCCAAGAAATAAATAACTTTTTTCTGACGAGGCTTTTAACCTTTGAAATGAAGGTATGAAAAAAATTAAAATACTCAATTATATGTATGAAAGGTAAATCGGGAGAATACTGACGTGCCCGAAATTTTTCGTACCGATCCGAATCAGCATAGGGGAGAGCGAGGCAAAATGGGACAGTGGGGTAAAACGGAACAGTGAGAGCAAAACTCAATTTTCATTTGCCGGTGAACGAAACACATGTCGCACGCACCTACATCGCGTATCACTCTGTCCGCGCTGGCGCAAACCACCCCCTCTCTATTTCGACGGGCTTCTCGGGCACGCTTGAGACTCCCGCGGTTAGTTCGAGGGTGAAACGAGCTGCCCTCGCCAAATCGTATTTGACCTTTATCCTAGACACACGATTTCCACGTGACCGATGTGACATTTAATAATTCTTCGTGACACACGATTTTCTTCCTCCCACGCGGTCTCGATAGCGCATGCAACTTATCATAATTTTTTTTTAACGCTAAATAATTCCCTAATAAAAAGAAATAAATAAATTGGTAAAAATACTCCGGAGTGCATTCAAAGGATCGTCGGGAGATTATTCAGGTGAGTCGTCGAAAACGAAGTGCCTTCATTTTTCACTATGAATAACTGTTATTTGTGCGCCGGAGAAAATTTATCACGAAAAATGTTATATTTATATATTTTTTAAATCCTTGTATTGCGGCGTCTGCAGAATTTATACAAGTTTCATATTTTACCTATTTTTAAGCTTGTGCGCTAAAAATTGCTCGTGCCTGAGCTCGGTAGGCTCGTCGGGTCGCGCGATCGTCGTAAATCAGTAACGGCTCGTGTGCAACAGGTGAGAAAATAGCGAAAGTTGCTCGGTTCCCTCCGTGACGATAGATGGATCACCCTCCGGAACAATCCACAGTTTCCGGCTCGTCGGGGTCGTTAAAATTTTTACGAATGCTTGCCAACTCTTTTTTTTATACTCGCGGACTCCCTTTGAATCGTCGTCGTCCATTCAGAAAAATATTCGTCACGGTTGGCACGATAAGGCACTGACGCAACAGTTGCAATCGACGGTAAATAAAAAAAAATTGTTCGAAAGTGGGTCTGTCAGTTTCCATTCAATTTTTCACACCAATGATCGATTGATTGAAAATTTATTTGTTTTCCCTCTTCACAAAATCCGTGGCCAAAATAATTCGCATTTTCGACACGTATCGTTGTCGCTTAAGGAACGCTCAATTGGCTTCCAAACGAGCCGAAGCTGAAGTTGTTTGATTACTAATTTGAGTTGAATAAACCAGACCATGCGTTTGACAGTTCTTGTGGTTAAAATTGTCGTATTGACACTGCATGGGCTGTTAATAACCACGTGTATATCGTTTTTCTTAGAAGATAAAATTTAATCTATAAAAGTCAAAAGATAAAACACTAAATTCCGAGAATGGATGATAAGCGCGCGATCGGTGCTAGTTATTATTAAATATCGCATTTAGGCGTTCATCCTACATTCGGAAATATCGGAATTTCCGGCTTATCGAGCGAGAAGCTTTAAACGATCAACCGAAGCGATTGTTTCTCCAGAGATGCAGTATTTAATTCACCTGCCGGTTATTTTACGAGGGAATTAACCATCGGGGAATCTCGCGAAATCCGCGAGTGCGCGATCTTCTGGAGACGTGCGGGAGAGCTAAAGAACTCACTGTGGATGCCGCGAAACAGGTGCGGCGACAACGAGAGCGCGTTACAAGTTGCTCGAGCTGTCTGTCTGGAAATTCCTATTCCGCAAATTCCTTTACCGGCGTAATCGTTTTATCTCGGAAAGCCTCACTCGACGTTGCGATTGAGCGAGATCGCGGCAGCTCGGAGTTGAGCACGTCCCGTACTTGTTCGAATGATAAAAAAGAAAGCGCGTTGGTCCCTCGGGCACTCATGCACACACTGCAGATATAAATAGGATACACATAATGTACACGCATGCAGTATATAAAGATATGCGCGTGTACACAAGATAGGATAATTCTGAGTGACATGGCGATGTTATTTTAAAAGTGAGTGTTGGAAAAATGTTATCAATTGGCCTACCAACCGGGCAGAATTGGTAATGTGGCCGATAGTAGGAAATTTGTCTTCGAAGCCTTAGTACTTGTGAAAGAAAACCCAACTGAACCGGAAACCGAGTACATAAATAAATATATAAATAACTAAGTAAATAAATGATTAAATGAATAAATAAATAAGTTCCACCTTACGTATAGCAGATCAGTAATTGCGCCCATTGAATTGTGCCTGGAAAAAGAAATGTTTAATATTGGATCAAATGCTTTTCGGCATGACAATCATGGTCCGATTAAAATGTCACTATAGTAGGGTCATAAAAGAACTCCTGGAAACGACTGGGCGATTGACTCGCCTTGCAGTGACATAAAACGATCGGCCATATCACCTTAAATTACCATATAATAAGAGCGTTTGTGTGTCAAGAAACGCGGATACGGGACGAGATGAGTTATCGCTCGTTATTTTCCGGGGGGCGTAACAGAGAGACCGGTGGTGAGAGATTACCTATATTGAACTGTGTGGGCGGTTGTGCATGCTCGATACGTGGAGAATGTGTCGTAGCAAGAAAAATGTATGATAACGATAAAATGATTGAAGTGCCTCTGCTCGCGCGTCAAAGTATATCGACCGTGTCCAAAAGTTCGATATACAGATAGGGCATGTAAAAAAAATATAAAAAATAAACTGTCGATAAAAGTGAGAGCCTCCGTCCTACGCAATCATGTCCGTACGGAGCCTAAACCAATGCATAATGAAAATCATAAATTACCTGGAATTGTTCAGGTAATTTGAAACTAATTTTATCCTGCTTGTTCGAGCCTTCAGTCGTAGTTACACACATTTTTATTAAACCCCCCATCCGTCGCTCGTTAAATCGTAAAAACTAATGGGACGATACCATCGAATTAGTCCCACACTCTGCTGTGCGTGTAGCCACAATCCAATAATTCATATTCTCGCGCTCCCGTCGATGTTCGATCGTCTCAAATTAAGGTAGACATTATTTATCTTTTTATCGGAAATTTGACATGTTTATCGGACAGTAATTGAGTAGGTACTACATTTATCCTCGATAATGACCGTTCGATTATTAATGAATTATTAATGAAACCAATAAATCAGTATATCCATTTCTCGTTTCGACCATTTGCGCCGATACACTTTCAGAAGTCGAATAAATCGATTAATCGACGCGAAGTGAACGTACTCGATCCAGTTTGTTCTTTCGATCCAAGAACTTTTCTCATCACGAATTTTATACGTACAGTCAAGGTTTGATGAGTCTGGCGTTAAAAAAAAATTTGGTAAAATCTTCGATGGTGCGAACAAGCGGACCAGACCAAAAATTTCATAATGCCCGCCCAAATATGACTGAGGTAACCGGTTGTCGCGACATCCCGAGTCACCGCGTTTCCGTACAAGTCACGCTCTGTCGTTTTTCTCGCAGAGGGCCTGAGAATCGACCTGCAGCTTTGCCTCAACTCTATAAAATAAAATAAAATAAAATAAAATAATTCATTAAATGAAATGAATTAGTTAAATTAGTGATCGCTGCATGTTTCGGGCGCAGTGTCCTTAAAGGGGGGGGGGGGGAGTTCCCGAGGAAGCGAATAAATCGACACTATTCTACTATGCAATGTGCAACGCGTATCGTGCCGACACTTGCGAGTAATTAACTCGCCCGGTGGAAATGTCGCGGCTCGTACGATGGGACGTTGTGCAGCGAAACGATATTTATACGGTATGATTTTTAACGAGTTCAGGAAGTAAGCAAAGCAAAACCTCCGAGCGTTCGTCCCGTCAACAGACTTCTCGTAATACATCGAACAAGCAGCTACTGCAATACGCTTCGCCCCGAGCTTCGAGCCGACGCTGGCCTCTCGCGTCGAGCTCATCCGGCGCCACGTAATATCCCAGAACTTATGTGGCACTCTCGACCCACCATCTGTACATATCATGGTCAAAACATCGGCTAGCAACATAAAAAAAAATTCGATAAAATGCTAGGCTAAAAAAAATTACTATGAGAGATCCCAGGATTGCCCATTAGCATACACGAGCAACGGAGAAATGGACTGGCGAGGGGGGGGGGGGGGGGGGTGGAGGGGAATATCGAACGGAAGAAAAAAAATAGAAATTCTCTACCAATCGACCGATTGGAAGAAACCAGTTTTCGTCTGTGCAATACTATATAATTCACTTAACACTATAGCCGCGCGCAATATAGCATATGCCTCTTTCAACTGCTAATATCACGAGAATATACATAAAATTTATCTCGATGGAGATTCGATATTTTTTTGCCGATGGAATTTTTTGTATCCTCAATTTATATTTATAAAATCTTTCTATATTCGACTCTTTGAGACACCCGCACGTGGTCCTTATCTTCATTCTTTTTTTTTTTTTACGCTACTAAACCCTTACTTTTTTCTTTGCAGATAACGACCCATCTTCTAAGACCCCATTCTCGAAAAAAGTTCGACCACCGAGTCAATCCCTTCGACGACCCTCGCAGACCGTCGCTTCCAATATACGAATCCAATCGACAACATTTTTTTTTTATATGCACATTGCATATTTTTTTGAGTGAAAAAAATAAGACGAACATAAAATCTGCTCTTAAAAAAAATTGAATAAGCACAGTAAATTTATCAGTCTTCTCGCACCCTCCGATAATCGGGAAAAAATTACATTTTTAATACTGAAAAATACTGAATCTTAATACTGAAATACTGAATGGCTCTTCGAGGGATTTGTCGATCAGCGGAGTCTGCTCTTGGAAACAGGTGGAATTTTTTGGTCGAAGCGATCTTCGGTTTTTGAGAAAAATTTTGTAACAATTTAAAATTCAAAAAAAATTATTTTCTTTAATTTTTTTACGGACGAATTTCGTCGAACGTCTTCGAACTACCGATCGTCGAGGCCAAAGGCGCAGCGGGCACAAGGAAGGCGGGAGAAGAGGCAGCGGGTCCGAATAAAAACAACATTCGAAGACCGTTTGGCCCTGCCGGGTTCCAGCGAATTGCTGTCTCGTGGGAGAAAACGACACACGGACCCGCCGTCGACGGCTTCCGCGAGTTCGCCTCGACTCGTATCGCCCTAGTCGAACCGAAGACGACCGCGAGGAAGATCGCGAGAAAGGATGCTGCGCGGGCTCGCGGCTTCGTCTCATCGGGATCTCCGGCGCTATCCCACTGACATACAAATTACTCGCTCCGACAAATTTTCTCGACCGACACAAACGAACTTCCCGAGTACGCGGACATTTTTGACGATCGCGAAAGTCAGTGAATAATTTTTAATTAAATCATGGCAGTGAGGTAAAAATTTAAACCGACGAAAAATAAAATTGTCATAACCGTTGCATAAATGAAATGAATAATCTTTAATTAAATCATCAAAGTGACGAAAAATTAAAAGTCAACTTAATAAATCGACGAAGCTATCAGTCGGTACAAAGACAACAATATCGCCTATACTTCGAGCGAACAGTGAGAGGCGAGACATTTTTTATTTATATTTCGTTCTCGCTTCCGTAAAAATATTCGTGGGTGTTTAATAAAAATTTATCGAAATAATACGCAAGTTCGTCGTGTATGGGATTTAAATTGCACACATAAGAGGAAACAACATTTTTGTGATTGATACAATTTTTTGTTGTTTTTTGTGGTTTCAAAAATTGTGACTTGTGAACCCAGAAACTTAAAAACAACGAAATTAGGAGTGACGAGAATATACGTGACTGCGAGAAGAGATCCTCGATCCTTTCATGACAAATTGAGATGCTCGACGCTGACGGGCTGAGGTAATGATCGTGTTTTACGCTGACGAACCAGAGGAAGAAGAAGAAGAAGACGAAGGGAAAGAATAAAAACAAGGCCGCCGAGCGGACGGAGCATCGGTTTCGAAACCAATGCCTACTTGACTTAAAAAATAAAAATAAAATTTTTTTAAAGAAGAAAAAAGGAAAATAAAATTCATAAAAATAGAACGTCAACAAACTTTGTGTTCCGTGAAAGACTCGGAAAGTGTGTCTAAAAATAGGAAGAGAAGCCTCATGAGGCATCCCATACTATATCCAGCAACGTGGTCCATCGAAGTTCGAAGCTGTGAAAATTTTCATGACCGTAACGTAAAACCCCCGGGATTTCCTGGAATGTCCACAGTCGAGCGGAAGCGTTCGTCGTTCAGCGTTTGAAAAATCGTAGATTTGGATAGTAGTAATAATTTCAGAGGCAATTATAAATGAAAAAAAACGGGCGCTCTTCTACCGGAAAACTCGTTGCGTGGTCGTTCGGTATCCGTTTGAGGAAGCTCGTGTAACGTTTCGATCCGATACGTCGTTCGATGAAAGTCGGTCAAATTGTGTAATGGCATGGTAATCGAGAGGAGTGTCTGGGGTGAAACATTTCGCGCCATCGACGAGATAACGGACGAGAAAGGCAGAATTCGCGGAGTTCCGGGGTTTCCGTTACCAGAGTTTCGTGCGGGCAAAGCTCTTAGAACGGAATCAGAAGTATCGGGTGACGAACCGAAGAAGGGTTTCGCGTTCGAAGGACCGTCGGTCCCTTCAAACATCGTCGCAGTAAACAAGAGCTAGGGGAAAAGTGACGAGGAGAAAAGTGCATTTAATATCGGCACGGGAGAAAAACCCTCCCAAAGAAGCTACCGGCTTGATTGAACTCTCCAGCGAGCTCGAATTAAGCTCTGCCGATCGATCCAACTACGCGGAAAGGGGATTGCAGCTATAAACCAAAAAAAAAAGAAAAAAAAAGTGAATCGTTTGCGAACAACCAGCCAGGCGCTAGTTAATGGAACAATCTCTGGAGCGCATATCCAGGATAACAGCGAGGGTGTGCAGTGAGAAATTTAAGTGGCAATAAAACGATACAGCATACGAAAGTAATTTAAAAAAAAAAGTAAACAAAAAAAACTCCATGCGATAGACTTGAAAAAAAAAAGATAATTCCACAACTTTTTCGATTCGAGTGCAAAACAGTGGCAATAAATCGATGATGTTTAAGAAAAAATTTGGTCGGCGATCGTAAAAATAATATAAAATAAGAATTTTATATACGATAGCTTAATCGATTAAGGAGTTCCGAAACTTGTCGACGATGATCGAGAGTGGCGCGGCCGTGTCGAAAGTTCTCGCGACCGGGAGATCGAGCAGCGATCGGGGGGATCGTTCGTCGATCGACAATCTTCCCTTCGGCGAGACGAAGGGTATCGAGCTAACGTCGATACTCCGAGATAATTATACCGTCGCGATAAACGAATTTTTGACGAGCGAATCATCGTCGACGCCGGGCAATCAGCGGCGAGACGCTCTCTACGTCGTGATACCGATCACTGTTATATACGTCCTCATATTTTTCACCGGTCTCATCGGAAACGTCTCGACGTGCGTGGTCATCGCGAGAAACCGGTCAATGCACACGGCGACCAACTACTACCTGTTCAGTCTAGCTGTTTCCGATCTTCTTCTGCTCATATCCGGCCTGCCGCCGGAGATGTACTACATATGGTCCCACTTTCCTTACCTGTTCGGCGAGATCTTCTGCATCATACAGAGCTTCGCTGCCGAGACCTCCGCCAACGCCACTGTACTCACCATAACGGCTTTCACGATCGAGAGGTAAAAATCCGTTTTGGTTGCTACATAAACGCCTATCTACGACCATGAATGTGAGAAAATATGAATATGAAAAGTATTGATATGGAAAAATATTAACATGGAAAAATATTGATATGTACATCCAGACATTTTTTCTAAACCTAATTTTTCAATGTTTTCGAACATTCTGAACACGTTTTCACTAAAATCTTAACATTTTTTTTTCACCATAACAAAGCTTCCTCTATGAGAAAGTGAAAAAATAATGCAAAAAAAACTGAAACTTCGGTACATCGGTTCATTGAAAGAGACTGATCCGGGAAGAGTAGTTCATCGGCTAAAAGTACGAGTCCTTCGATTTCGACGGAATTCACTGAATAACCAGTAATCGTGTCTCTAGTCGAAGGTGGATTGAGTAATTTGACAAAAATGTTCATATTTCACGTTACATTGAACGATCGGCGGTGAAGACGTGCGTGCTATGGATAAACATAACCGGCGTCGTCACCACCAGCGAGTGTGTAGTTTGTGTTCGGCAAGATTAATAAGATAGAGAAAGGAAGAGTGTTATCTTATACGAAATATCTGCGTCGCGCGACTCAACAAAATTCATTGGCTTGTGCCTCGACTCATCAAACGATATCGTACGATTCGATCTTTTTTACCGTCTGTTCGTTGCGAGGAGCAATAAAAGCTGTCAGCATTGTCTCGCGTGCTGCATAACCGAATAATCGAAGAGCCGATTAAATTGCCGTTTAAAAAAAATGCAAAATATTTTCACATGGCCCCCTTATTTATTACAATTTTGCGCACAGGTTTCTCTGTGAGAAAGTTCGTTGACCGATTTTGTCCCTTATAGACAAAGCTAATGCCCAAAATTGCGATAAATGAGGAAGCCATGTGCAAATTACTTTGCACATTTTTCGTAAAATAAAGAAATGTCTTTATCTTATACAATTGAAAGTCAAAACTTATCGTAAAATTTATAGTAGAAAATGGCCATTTGAAAATTAAGGTACCTCATCGTTTTGAAGCTATGTATTAATGTATTTTATCCACACTGATGACGAACCCCCAAATTATTATATTTGTATGCAGTTTTAGCGCGATAGCTTAAAATTTACGCAAGTTAGAGGTGCCAGAGACTTTTTTCAAAAATGTCAGTGATTTCACAAAAAAAAAATGCCAAAGCGTAAATTCGCGAACCGAACCTCAATCTTCATGAAAATTGAACTGAATGAAGAGACGTGATCACTCTACTAGTGTACAAAATCTAGTGTACAAAAAACCCGCTATCTCAAAGCGTTCCCGAACTATAGCCGTTTTAAACGATGCATGTCTGTCACACCATTCCATGTGTTTTTTTTCCAGATACGTAGCGATATGTCATCCGTTCATCTCCCACACGATGTCGAAGCTCTCGAGAGCCGTGAAGTACGTGATTTTTATATGGCTCCTGGCTCTGTGTCTCGCGATTCCCCAGGCGATACAATTCGGCGTTGTGTTCTCGAGCGACGCGAACGGCACGACGATACCGGAAACGGCGACTTGTTCGAGGAAATGGGTTATTATCGATCATGCGTTCGAGATATCGACGATGTTGTTTTTCGTCGCACCAATGACTATAATAACGGTGCTCTACGTACTGATCGGTGTTAAGCTTCGAGGATCGAGACTGCTCACTGGAACCAAGAGAAATCCCATCGCGAGCGGTATCAATCACTCCGATTGCGGAAGGGGGCGTAGTTCGTCCCAGAGAAACGTCATAAGGATGCTTGGTGAGTATTATAATTTTCCGCAGATTTATTTATAAATTTGCGTCTGCATTCGAACAGTAGGTGTGCCTGTTAGCTCTGAGAACAAGTCCACCGAGGCGCGTGCGTTAATGTCCACGAAGATGTGGGAATAAACAAAAAAAATCCGCCACTACCGATCAAGGCGATCGGGGCCGAAAAAGGAAGTCGGTCTGGAAGGGACCTTCGATCGTTCAACTCGGCAGAGAAAAAATGAATAAAACAATATAACGGAATCGTCGCCAAGGCAGCCGTGGAATCTTTGGAGAATCTATAATTCACATTGGACCAAGCTGAAAGGCGGCGAACGTTTTGACCACGAATGTTCGAAGCCGCGAGATCCGGTGGTTGACACTCATCGGCAAAACTTTCTACGCGCACCGCCTCGTTAGACTTTTTGCATCCAACAAGCTCCGTAGGTGCGGGATTTTTTTTTTGAGCCGGTATTTTATCGGGATCGTTTGGGAGCTTCGTCCCTGAGTACCTCCGCGGCTCGGGCACTACCTACTTGTTCCAAAGGTCAGAAACCCCGGCGCTCGGCTTAATTTAATTTATGGAGCACGTTGGAACTCGATCTATTCGGGCCGCAGAGAAGGAACACGGAATAGAACTGCGATGAACGAAAGATAAGGAGAATTTAACATCGAAACTTCACTCTAAGAACCGCGGACAAGCCTCCGCACCCGCCGGCCGGTCTCTCCTCTTTCGCGGTTCGCGAATCGCCTGACCTTGACTATCTCTCGCATTTAATTATGCAACTTGGCGCCGGCTATTCATTTTTTTAATCCTGTATCCGCCCCCCAGCCTCGATCGAGAATTCTACATTCGATACTGCCTGAGAAGGTTTTACATTGAGGGTCAAAATTGCCGCGAAGGATACGGGGAAAGTGGGCGTATGCCGGTTAGCCAAGGGAGAACCTTAATATCTCCTTAGAGTGAGGTGTGGATATTAAGTTTGACGAGGCAAAAAGTTTGAGAATCCGCTAGCAGATACTAGCGTTTCAAGCTATAAACTTATCAGCTGACTGGCAATTCGTCTATAACGGGTGACGATTTTTTTTTTTTTTTTTTTTTTTTGAGATCCGAGGTAGAACCTTGATATCTATGTTGAGTGAAGTTATTTCGTAATCGACTCGTGGAACCGAGCGTTTCCAGCTATAAAATTATTAGCGACTGTTATTAACAATTAAAACAAATTTATCTGATCGATACTTCATCTCTCATAGATGACCATTTTTTGGAGCGGCGCAAACTCTACAATTATTAACGACTATCTGTTATTAACTATTGAAAAAAAGTTTATTTGACTGGCAGTTCATTTCTCGCAGGTGACCATTTTTTTTTTTTTTTAACAACCGACCGAATCTATAAATTCCACTAAAAAGTTTTATTGACCAGGTTAAACGATAAATTTTGATTCAATATAGCAAGATAAGTCAAGACACATCGCGGAACCGTTGCCCAATTCTTCAATATCAGTAATTCCACTACTGATATTAAACAACTACTTTTTCGGCCGGTTTTATCCACTAACCGATATTCTCCCACTCTTTCCTACAGCCTTTCGACTCTGATGCTCTTATCACTCATCCCGTAAAATGTGTCTGTACATTACGCGATCTATCTTGTAGTTTATTGGTGCCGAAAATACAAGATACAGAAGCTGAAAAAAGCCTGGCAGAGGCCGCATAGACTTCGTATCTATAAGTGATCCCTCGACCCTATTATGAATTCTATATCTATATATGTTTTTTCTATTAATAGTACACAGCTCTGCATATCGGGAAGTAGAAACAGATTCGACATGTTTCACTGCTTTATACAACGGTGGGGAACGTCTAAAAAAAATCAATTTTCGTACGTTTTTTCGCCCTTCGGAAGTAAAACTGTATAGGTAGATCGATTACCACGGACGCTCCCGGATTGACGTGTTTTTCCTTGCGAATCAAACCGGAAATTAGGCTTTCCTCCCAAGCGCAGCTCGCACATAAAGCGAGACAAGCCATAATGCCATAAAAAAAATGTGTATTAAGAGCTCGGGTTTTCAGATTTACTCACGGAACGCTTTAGGGGAAAAAGCCGGGTGGCCTGCGATGTTAATAAAAGTCGGGGAAAAACTTATCTCCCTTGAAGCGCGGCAGGGATTTTATGTTGACGTAAAAAAAGGGATCGCTTAAGCGAATGTAATCGACAAATATTTTTCACATTATCGGATCCGTCCGCCGTTTTACCATAACAAATCTTTATGCATAATTTTTTTTATTGGGTGGGAAGGCGTTTCTTTCCTTGCATCCAGCACTGAAAGTGCATACAGACTCGGTCTCCGCTCGATGTGATTGCATGAGTTACCAAACCAGCCAACAATCGTGCGCGGACCTATCGAAGTTTCGAGCGCGGCGAGTGATAATAATTTTCGAACTTGTGTGAATTAATTCGTACCTTAAAATAACGAAGAAATACCTTCTTGGACGGGAATCGGGTTCCGCTGAATACCTGAACCGCGGGCACCGAGAGAAAAAAAAAAGATGCGACCGGTTTCCAGTTTGGATCGAAACTAAAAAAAAATAAACGAAAATAAAGGGCCAGCGGGACTTTCACCGTTGAAGTCCCTTTCGCCATAACGTCCGTAACATATCTCCGCGTTCGACAACCGGCGATCGTCATGTTGCGTCCGCCCAATCGATATCACCCCCATATTTTCCTCTCCGCACGGAGAAAAAAAAATTGTTGGTACAACATGATTTTTGTTACGGTAAAAAATTTAGATTATTAGTATTTACCAAAATGCACATTCGAGTGATAAAAAATAAAAAAATAAAAAATTGCTCGAGAATTATTCATAGAGATTAGTTATGGTCAATCGAGCCCCGTCGGCCATTACCGGTCTGACTTATGGCAGTCGTTAAACGCCACAAAAACTCGCCGGATGAGGAACACTTTATCGTAGCGCGGCCGGTAAGTTTCGAGAGCGGGAATCAGCGAGGGCAACAAGGACGGCAGCCCGTTGGTTATCCGATGCGAGGGTACGGCGATAAAAGAAGATGAAGAAGAGCAAGGAAGCGAACCAAAAGAAAATGAAAAAAATAAAAAAAAGGTAACGAAAAGAGAGAGAAAGAGAGCCGGCGGTGTGGAATTTCTGGGCAGGGACGCGTACACAGAGATTTATTGCATCGATCGAATATTCATTTGAGTCTTGTTCTCCCGAAGAGGGGAGCTATCTTTCCCTCTGTCCGACCTTTGTGTCGATATCTTTTTCCTCCTCGTTATCTTTCTTTGGTTATCGAAGCCTAGACCGAAAAAGGACACACTCGATTTCTCGACCTTTTGGTCGGTGTTTTCTGGGGGTGCGCCGAAATCTAAACGACAAAAAAAAACGGAGACTTTTCCTTCAAAGTCAGTCGCGTGACTATTCTTACCGTAGGCGGCGAATTTCGATCATACCGAATGGGGCGATACGGTGCACCATTACCAGAGGGACGTTTTCAGTTTGATAATAATATCAAACGATATCGCTAAATTACTCGGAAGGGCGAGGCCTTCCAATTTCTGAATATAGCACCGCTCTATGATCGTCGTCGTATTGATTCGCGATCGACGATAATATGTAGGGGAACCCTCATTGAAAGGAACTACTGAAAACTACTGAAAAATACTACTGACTACGGCTGTACAGATAGACCGGCCTAGCCGGCTAAAAAAACTTATCCGGCTAATGGATTTTATAGTTTGGCCGGCTAAGCCGTCTTAGCCGGCTAAACTATAAAATTCATCAGCCGGATAAGATAATTTAGCCGGCTATGCCGGCCTATCTGTACAGCCCTACTACTGACAGTATCCAGTGGTTAACTACTAAAAGTTTATAAATATTGTATCTTAACTTCGGTTTTTTATGCGCTCTAATTACTTATAGGAATAAATTGAATTATAAAATGAAACCTACGTTACACAGGAATAAATTGTGGGAAAAGTCTTGGAGAGAAAGATCCCTTTTTAAAATAGCGTGAGGTTAAAGCCTCGGCAACGACTTAAACGAAACTCGTCGGCGGCCCGATGGAAGTCGTAAAGTGTGTTAGTTCCTGACACAAAGAGACTTTTAATGTCGAGCCGATGTGAAACTCATCCTTCTTCACATTTCTTTTCTTTCCTTTTTTTTTAAGTTTTTTTTTATCGTATTTGGCTCGGTCGAAATTCGATAAAGACTACCCAGACGTTCGTCGCGCTGGTAGGAAACTTTATTCTCGAGATTCAGTTTTGTTTCCTTCTCGCAGCCGCTTCCAGTAGCTTCACCCTGATTTAGTATCAAAAGTATTCGGCGAATTTTTGTGGTTTTTTTTATCAACTTTTTTATACTTTTATACCGTACTCCTACCACTGCCGACAACTAATGTCCTCTTTCCACACCCCGACTCACTGTATCTAGCAATACACGAGAGAAAAAGTCGAAGGCGTGCGGTCTCATAAATTTTTGGCCTTACCCGCGAAGTCTCGAACCACTGAAAACGTTCCTTGCACGATTACGGTATAAATACGTTTTTACCGCAATTTCATTAAACTTCAACGCGGAACGTTGAAAAATAAGAGATAGCCCGCGTGATTGAGACGGCCGTTGCGAGCTCAAAAATAAGTCCGCGTGGGAAAATAATATTTATAATCTTTCACGTATTAATAAATTTTGCTTTCTCATAGAGAAAACTTTGTTTTAATGAAAAAAATGTTTTCGCCATTCTAATACAAACGTGTTCAGAATGTTCTAAAATATTGGAAAATCATGCTAAGGAGAACACTGGACAGGGTCGGCGATATTTGCAATTTTTCTGCGCTACAAGCCTCGGTGACAACGCCCGCAAATTAATCGTCGTCGGGGGGGCCCTCGGCGAGAATGATGGCTCGATAATATTACTCGGCTAAAGCGATGGAACACTCCGAGTTAACGCACTCATCGATTGACGAGTGGAAACTCGAACGGGCGAACGAACGAAAACAGGTACTGGCTCTTACACAACGCCGGAGGAGATGACGAAGAAAAAAAAGTAGAGTCGTGTCGGAATTCGTCCAATTGAAGGGAACTCGAGAGGATGAAATAGTTAAACAGAAAGTTGACTCCGTCTCGTGGCTGACACATTTAATTAAACCGGACGAGTTTGTCGAATGTGAGCTCATTTCCGGTATCTCCGATACACGACGAAGCCAATAAGTCTTCCCCGTCATTCAAAGGATTCCGGTTTTACCAAGACTCGAATCTATCGATTAAAATTGATGAATTTTGTTTTTCATGATTAAAAAAAATATATAAAAATTCCAGACACTTATTAATGAGACTGTCGATAAATTTGCTATGTCGAATTTATCGGATTGAAATTGGAAAATAAAAAATTCAAGATCGATTATGCCTTTGGGTATGAAAGATGATATTTTATGCAGCGTTACTCGGTTAATTATCTACGCGGTCGATCAGAAATTATGGTTACAGGTCGGGATTTATGAGGGATAAATTTTATCCGAAATGTCATATTCTCTCGAAAGGTCGCGATCAGGCTGAGTCGCGGAGGCTGTTATACCTGATATAAAAGCATCTGCGGCCAGATGTCTATCGAGGGCCCTATCGGATTCATTTGATTCAAGAGAAAAGTTCCTCGAGCTCCATTAGAGGACTTGGCGTGATTCCAGGAGTGACACAAATCCTGAAGAGGCGGATAAGAAGCGCGAAGCTGTAACGGCATTATTATCCTGCACCAGACGTCGCGTAGATTGTAGGAGCCTAATGGACTTCGCCGGATCACAAGGGGATGAAATGTCAGGGGATAAGACCGCTTGGGCTAGAACATTGTTTTTTTAGCTTTTTCCAAAATCAACTATCGCGTAGAATGAATGATCCCTTTCTACCAGGGAAATAAAAAATATGCAAAAAATATATTCGAAATATATTAAATTTATCGATTTTCCTATTATTGATATATCGAAGATATAAATTGTTATTTATTTAAAGACATATATTTTGAAATTTTTTAATTTTTTATACGTCTAAAATCTAAAAATGTTCGACAAAAATATATTTGATATATTGCAGCAATATATTTTTATATATCATAGTAATATATATTTGGATACATTGCTAATTTTTTCATGTCGTAAATATGTCTTGCACTCCCTTGAATCCGTCTATGACGAAAAACTTGTGTTGATCAATATTTCAATCGAATGAAATTCCATTCGGTATTGACTTTTCTCTCAAACAAGTATCGAATTACAGTCAATACCAAGTTGGCCCTCCTATGATGTTATTTCTAGACTCTTATTTCCCCGAGGTGGTAAACGAGAACAGTAAACGCTAAAGCCTCATGCCGACTTGTCGTGGATAACCTTCGGCGGGAGTTTCCTGTAACACGTCCTATCGACCTACATTTTCCCGATGCAATAAAATCGTGGTAAAACTCGATCTAGTCTCGTCCGCATCACACGAGAATGTTTTAGCTATCGAGACACGCATATCGAAACCTTTAATAGTTGAGACTCTTTAACCAAGAACAAAAAATCATTGTTTTCAATTTTTAAATAAAAATTGAGAAGAAATAATTACCAGAATTTTTGCATTAATATTATAGTTGATGTTTTAAAAAATAGCTAATTCATCAAAATAAAGTCTTAATAAGGTTCTCCCACCGATCGATACGTTACGCTATATTTACTATCCCGGGTTTGTAATTTTACGAACCCTATGATCTAACTTGATTATTTGATTTTCCGGTGAGTTTTTCTACGCTGCTTCCAATGCGTCTGCACATCTGTGAGTATAATCGCGTCATGTCGAACGCGGATTTCCGGGAATGTGGGCAAATGGACCGCTGCCAGAGCGCGGTAAAATGTTAATTTGTTTATATTGTCGAAATTTGCGGCCTCCTGCCAAGGTAAATGATTACTCGAAATGCAACGAGCGAAAATTCAAAAGCAAACATGACGTTGAAGATCCTTTAAAAGAAAAAAAAACAGATTACAGTTTAGGTACCGACTTAGTGTGTCACGCATCGCCTTAAAGAGATGCAAAAATATGATACTATCATATATTTGATATGATACATAAATGGACTAGCACTAACGAGCCTTGGAATAGAATTATTGTGAGACTCGATGGAGGCACTTAAAGTTTATAAGAAATCGGGCAAAATAGGGTAATAATGAAGGTAAGAAAAGTTGCCGCAGGTCAAATGGAAGGGTACCCCGTTTTGCCCCAGATGATTTTTTTTTTTTTTTTTTATATCCTTTCAAAACCGATTCCAATACAATTTTGGTGTGAAAAATAATGGACGTATGCTTTCGATATGGTAGCAGGTTTTATTGGTTAGAGTCCCCGTTATGCCCCGATCCACCCTACGGCCTATTTGCTGTCGGGTTGTTGGCAAAATGCTATCTGGGCTCAACGCTATATCGTCTCTCGAACGCCGAATGGTCAACGGATTTTGTATTCAACACTCGCCGAGAAACACGAATACCCCGCGAAACTTTCAGACCCTCCGACTCACAAATCTTAGTCCTTACGTCGACAGCTTCCGCATTTGCCTCTGCCCTGCGAATTCTCAGTCCGGGTAATTTTCTACACCAGCATCGTTCTCCGGCGAGTTTTGAACGGAGTTATGAACGAGCGAGGATTATCCCGAGGAAAACGCGATGAACTTTCGAGCTTTTAACGGCGGCGAGAAAGCTGAAGAAGGTAATCTCTGGCGAGGAAATCTCAACAACCGAGTGTCCGAAGCGACTAAAAAAAATGTAGCTGTTCTTTAATTTTCTTTTACGCCAAGTGCACATTTTTCGGGAATTCTTTCGTTTCTTCAACCGCAAAACTGCTCCAAGTCCCATCGTTTTATTAACGCTACGTGACTGCCTCTTGGCAAAAACGTGTGGTTCGCTGAGAGGGCTTTGCAAAAATCCGTCGTAAAGTAGGCTTTGGCCGGACAGTTTGAACGTTTTATTATTCACGGTTACTTTTTGTATAGAATTGTACAGAATTCCGGGTGCAAACCCGGAATTTGGATTTAGTTATTTATTTGTTTATGTATTCGTCAATCTACATAGATTGTATCCAGCCGACCGCTTTATATGAAAGAGGTGAGAGAAACCGAATTTATTGGGGGTAGGGAGAATATTTCCGGTGAAGCTCTAAATGTCGAGTCGAAATTCGGCAACGCGCCGTTGAGACGCGAGCGGGTCGGTGGGGATAATTTTCTTCGACTGAATTTATGAAATTACAAAGAGAACTACCGTGAAGCCAACGAGCGAAGCGAATGGGGTGGCTGATGTACAATCGTAAGGAAATGCTCGCACGGAGACGACGGCCGGAACATCGAAAGCGCTGTTACTCCTGCTATTATTAAATCAGCGCGTAGAAATTTAATTTAAATGTTTTCGCAAAAATATTTTCAGTGTCGTATAAACAAAAAATTTGCGTATAAAAATCTATAACAAATTCTACTGTCTTTAATTACAAATTAAAAATGGACAACGAAAATTAACTTCGACACGAACAATCATTTCAAGAATTCATATCATACACTATAAAAAAAAAATGTTAAATTAAGGTATCGGACTGGAAGTTTTTATGCTAATTGCCACATTTTAAAAATAATTTTTCATTGAAATAAAGATAAATTATTTAAATTTAAGTGTTTCCAATGTTTTTTAATACCCTGAACATTAGGGCTGTACAGATAGGCCGTCTTAGCCGGCCAAGCTATTTTAGCTGGCCAAATGCATAAAGTCGTGCATAAAATCGAACTTTTCAATGTCATATCGTACATTAGTCCAAAAAGGTCAGCGGATTCGTAACCAGCGTGCAAAAATACGTCGGAATATCTATTTTTTCCCGCCGATCACGAATATAACAATTATTTTATTCCCAACAGAATATTTTCCATTTAAATCCCAACAATACGATTTTTCATGCATAAAATCATGGATTAATCATGGTAATAGCGCTGTCCCAATACCGGAGCAAAACAAACTATGTTTACCAATTTTACGCGAAACATAAAAAAAGTCTCATCTCAAATGGAGCTCACGGGTCATATTGTTCCGGGTTCCCGATTCGACCCCCTCACTCCCCTTACAAATGCAAATGGGCAGGAAAATGGAAACGTATGCCAAAGCTTTAAAAAAGCAATATTGTTTTCTTTTTTTATACCCCGCGGGATTCGATATTATCCTGACACTTACATCGAGTGACTTGCGCTGTGTTCCATACATAACGGCAAGCTGGTTCGTCCTGCAAGTTACAAATTCCGTACACGAGTAGCTCAGTTACAAGTGGCTTAAGCTTTGCGACCAATTTCCGGAGTCGTAAAGAAACACAAGGTAGAGTCGGAAAGAAACAAAGTTGACCTATATTTACGTGGGACGCGGTTCCTTCTCTCGCTGCACTTCCAGCCTACCCTCATGTCTATATTTACTACCCTGATATTTATGTATCATAACACCGCGTTATTTTTACACCGAACTGTAAAAAATAAGAATGTCGATTAATGTAAAAACCGAAAAAAATAGATAAGAAAATAAATAAAAAAAACCTAAAAACAAGCATCTGAGGCAAAATAGATAGTAGAACGTTTGGCTTCATTCATCGAAGTGTGGTAGTTATAGTTTCTGGCGTAGTGCCAGTCCGAATCTGCCGCCGCTGTAACGCGTGCGAAGGGTGCGGCGATGCGCCAGAGGCGACGAGGGTGGACAAGTGGAAAACGCGCTTTTCCGGATACACCCGTTGACATTCGCCCCTCGATTTTCCACGTCGAAGGGAACGAGGCTAATGGGAGAAACTCCGTCCTACCCCGTTTAGCAGCCGCTAGCTTTTGACTTTTAAAGCAGCCAACGAACGAGCGGCTTTGCCTCGACGAGAAAACCTCCCCTAGCTGTACCGGCACGGACCAACATAATTTCGATTCTTCCGGAGATACAGTAAAAAGTTAACGGAGAGCAGGGTCGGCCTTTCGCTTCCGGTACACGCGGTGTGATTTCACCTCACCCCCCCCCCCCTCCCCCGCCACCGATCGTAAAATCCTGCGGAAACTACGGAAAATCGAAACGGTCCTAGTTCCACGAAAACTTTCCTTATTTATGTATCCTCTAACAACTTTCTACGCGTAAAAGGATCTTTAATAGCCTTTAACATAATGTCTGGTGTAGTATCGATACGACGGAGTATAAAAGGAGGGGGAGGGAGCGTTGTATTTCCGTTGATTTGTTCCGAACGACTTTTCGGTAATCTACTTTGTTTCATGACGTTTTCCATACCTTCTACGACTTATATTAAGGGGGTATAATGTTCGGTGAATTCAATTATAGCGAGGTAATATAAACTGATTGAAATAGGCTAAATAGAAGCCTTGAGAGTTTTCTTACAAATTATCGCTTAATTTCAGGAATTTGATGGCAATAATTTTTCATTTTTTTTACTTATAAGACACAATATACGTCATTTGCCGGCTCGTTCAAGAAATAGAACAAAAGCGCTCATGCATTCGGTTCGAAGACCGACATGACTATGGATACTATTTTAGTATAACGACGTTGATATATGCGAGACAGGTGTGCAAATTCGGGTACCATACGTTTCCACGTTTCTGCGACGTTAACGTTAAACTCTCGTCTTACGAGGACCTACCAGCTGAATTCACGTAATGGATGGCCCCGAGGTGCTTGCAGAACCACGTAAGCCCGATCAATCTCTCAGGGGCAGGGGGAGGGGGGGGGGGGGGGTCGGTGAGGGTGAAATCGTCTTGCAACCTTCTGCTCGAAACGATTGCTTTATACAGCCGCCCCCTCAGTGAAACGCAGATCCATGTCTTTCGACCCCTCTCTTAATTTAAACTATCCCGTGAGCTTACTTTTTATTTTTCTTCGTTCCACACTGTTTACCTTCGGAGTAAATTACTTCGTCGCATTCACTCTGCGCCCTTAATTATTTACGCTCGCTCGATGTGCTTCAATTCGTCTAACGATTATTTAAGGTGATGCGAAAGTCCTCCAAAGAACAAATTAAACGACTTCAGTATCGCTGTAGACTCTAATTTGACAGCGAGAACGTTGAAAAAATATCGATTTTTTCTGCAGAGCTGGGGAAATTTCCGAAGCAGGAAAGGCAGACTCTTTTAATAACGAATATTTTTTTATATGAAGTAAAAATCCAAAAAAATGTATCGACTTTAAAAAGTACGATAATTCATCGACTTGTTAATAAAAGAAAAATCAAATAAATTGAAAACATGAAATTATATCTTTTTAAGATTTTAAAATCGAGTAATAGAAAGATTGCTTATTGAATGCGAGGATCAATACTATGCCTGGAGATATGCTGAATTTATGAGCCTCGATTATTCTCGAATTGATGGGAGACCACATTACCGAAAGGTTCCGTCGCTAAATGTTCCGTTGGCGATGTCGACGAAGATGGCTCTGCGTTGTGTGAGAGGGCTCCCGGTAGTGCGATAAATATTTCATTCGAGAGGGTCGCGAGGGGGGAAAAAGTTTAAGATATTACAGTATACAGGAGTAATTTCATGCTGGAGGCTCTGCGGCCGACAGCCGGAGCCTCGGGGGATGGCTAGAAAAATTAGAAATAATGAGGGTCGTAACGAAGTTTTGTTTGCTCCGCTGCACACGGTCAGTGTGTAAGGAGCTTTTACTCCGATCCGTAAATTAAGGTAAAATGCGAAAATTGATATAACGAGCTTTGCAGTCGTGCACAGAAGGATTTGGTTCTTGTTGCGATGTTCGTAAAGGACGTGTAGCACTTTCGAATTTTTTTTCTGTGAAAATACGAAACGGTAAAATGTCTTCCAATCACACTAAATAAAAGTCCATTCGATGCAAGAGGATTCTATTTGCTGGAAATAATAACCCACTTGCTGCAAAACGCTCCTCTTGAGTCAAATCAATTTTATCTTGTGTGTAAAGAGGAATTTCCGGGAGCACCGCGATATTAATTATATTACTAATATAATGTCTTACAAAATTTCAGTTGCCGTTGTCGTGGCGTTCTTCATTTGCTGGGCGCCGTTCCACGCCCAGAGGCTGCTGGCGGTTTACGCGAACAACACTGACGAACCACCGGACGGCCTCGTTACCGTTTATACGGCTCTAACGTACATCTCCGGTATATTCTACTATCTCTCGACGACTGTCAATCCTCTTCTCTACAACATTATGTCGAACAAGTTTCGTGAGGCTTTCAAGGTAAATTTTATTTTATTTTAACGAAAAGAAAATAAAATCTTTCCTATTTTCCTATCCAAATGTTACATTCGACACGTTACAACTGGCACAGCAATCGGTTTAGAATTACAGAAAATCTCGGAATTTCACTCACTCAAATCACGCCAACTATTTTTCTGTCGTCAATTAATTAACGCTTCGGTTAAGGACTTTAAAAAAATTTCCACAAAGTTTGCTACCGACAGGATGTATGCCTTGAAAAAATAAATATCAGAACACCACTGGCGATCTCCGAAACTATGGTGGACAAAACAAAAATAAAAAAAATATGTATACACTGCTAAAGAAAATTGTAAATTAAATGTTCGGGACTGCAAGGCTTCATGCAAAAATTGGCACACTAAATTTAATGTACAATTATGTATAAAAATGTATATACTTTTACAGTAAAATCAAAGTAAATTATTAGAATTAACGTACTTATATAGTAAAATTAAAGTGAATTATTAAAAGTAATGTATTTATAAATTTTTAAATATAACAGTAAATTACATTTCATACTAATTATTTTTTTAACAGTGTACATGTGCCGATTTTTACGCTTTATTTCTAAATACTAACGAATGATTAACAGGCACTCGTGTGTTCAACAGAGTATGCTGTCGGAGCATTGCGGAGGTAGATCCCTGCAAAAGACGGGCCCGCGTCGTCAGACGTACAGCAGCCTGTCGCGTTTCGGAAAATCAACGGTCAGAAGAGGAGGCGACCGAAACTCGGGATCGTTGTCGGCGAGCGACGAGACCCAGAGGCTGGCTCCCGCTCTTCGTCGGGAGTTTCTCCAGCAGCGTGCCGTGACGGCGAGCGCGGCGCCGCAAGCCGAGACGGACAAGTCGACGCCAATCTGCATATCCCGGATCGACAACGAGTGCACGAGCGATCGTCCGCAGACGAACGGGAGAAGCTCCAGCGTCAGATCGACCACCCTCGGGTTGGTAACGAGCAGCAACATCGCGAGTCCGATCGCGACTCTTCGCGCAAGAAGTCAAGCGAGCAACAACAACGGCTCCGAGGCGGGGCTTCACTTGACGAAGAATCATCGGCCACCCTTGAAGACGGTCACACTCGGTAAGCCCGAATATACATTTAAAAAATGCTTACTTTACGGGCGCACTTTACGCATGCTTCAGCGTGCGTAAAGTGCGATGCATGCGCAGTACGTCTTACCGTACAGCGCCACAATCAGCGGGCACGAAGTAGCACTTCTCCTGCATTCGAACATTATACGCGAATTGTCAAGTGAGTCGCAGCGTGCGTATAAAGTTCGCTTTACCGCACTTGTATCGCAATTTACTATTTTGAGAAGAAATTTTGTTTTTATGTACCTATCGTCACGCGTGT
The DNA here is from genome assembly GCA_964017025.1 of Stenichneumon culpator. Classification (NCBI taxonomy): domain Eukaryota; kingdom Metazoa; phylum Arthropoda; class Insecta; order Hymenoptera; family Ichneumonidae; genus Stenichneumon; species Stenichneumon culpator. The sequence goes on from OZ024776.1 coordinate 18,597,966, forward strand.
CTTATCGTAAATTCGTCAATGTTGCAGGTCTGATAGCCGAGAGGCTGCGCTTCGGCACAAAGAGTCTCTTCGCGAGCCAGCAGCAGAGGCCTCATAATCAGCAGCAACTGCAGCAGCAGCAGCCGCCGCAACAGCAGCAGCATGCGCAGCATCATCAGAGAGTCATCAAGCACAGGCCAGAAATCGCCGGTCGTGCGAGACCGAAGATTCAGAGTCTTCCCAGCATCGACAGCGCCAACACGATCAGCAACTCGAGCCTTCAGGATCTCGACGAGACTGAATTCACCGGCTCGGAACTCGCGAATTACATGGGAGAGCTCAACATCGATCTCGTTACCTGACGAATCGTCGGTCCGGGACTCGCCACACCCGAGACTTCCTGTCGACTGTCCATGAAGGGCTGACGAACTCCAAAGTGCTCTCTCGGCGATCGCCAGTAACATTCCTCTGACACGATAGCGTTTGCCAATGATATCCGATCATCGGAGATCTCATGGATCGTTAAAACACGCGTCGATCCGCTTGATACATCGATTAATGAAAAATCGTTTCCGGTATCGAAAATTACGAACGTCAATCATCTCGATTTCACAGAATCGAGTACACGAAAAGCTGCGAATGGATTGCCTAATCAAAAGAATTTAATACTAAAAGACTTGTACTAAGAAAAAATGAAACAACGTTCCCAAAACTCGATCGAGAAACCTCGAATTCAATTGTGATTAAGTAGATTTGTTTAAGCTAAAAATAACTCTGCGAAATTTATCTCTCTCTCTTTATCTCTAGTAATAATAATAATAAGTATAATTGATGCTACAAATATAATTGTTTCGGAAAGACAAGGGAGATGAGTGTACCGATGAATTATTTTCTTCTTGAATTGCAATTCCGCCTAATTCGTACGGAGCGAAAAAAAAAATCAGTCCCGTTTACATGAATAACTGTACTATATATTATTAATTGTATTATCGATACTTTGATGTTTGATAACGAAAAATTGATGATCAAATTCGGAGCGATAATTCACCGGTACCATCGTAAAATTTTTATTTGATCATATTGTTCCACTCGATTCGACGTGATTACGTATCGTCACACTTGGCTATGCAACGTCAAATTCTATTTCCATAATTATTTTCTTTACACGTAAAACAACACCATCGACACGATCGTGTTCGAGCCGATGGATTATTTAACGCTCGAACAGCGAGCCGCCGTCCCACCCTTCATTACATTGTGACAAGAATAAATATCCCGTGAATTTAATTAATGCAAATCGTAAGTACCGCGCATAATGTTTGTAGCCCGAATAGATCGAGTTCTCTGTCCATCTTTCGCGCGCCTTCGCTCGGACTGTGCGACAAAAGATCGCGAGTGAACAACAACGACACGCCGATGCGTGACAATTAAATTAAATTCATATGCAAAGCAATCACTGGATTTTAATGTTCGAACAGAAACAAAAACATTAACATCGACTGCTAATATAACTTATGCTAGTCGAATGTGAAAAACAATACAATTTTTCACGTCTATTGTGCTTCTCGATTTAACAAAATATATATAAATAAATAAAAGAAGATAACAAATCAATTTTCATGTATATAAAAAATAATGTTTTTCTCGCTGAGTTCGCGTCATTCAGAAGTCGGTCTTGGGACGCTTCTCGAGGTAAGTCTTGATGTTGGGATTGGCAAAGACCCGCTCGACGAGCTTCTTCAATTCGGGATGATCCTTGTTTATGTCGTAGCCGATTCCGTGGGACATTAAGCCCGTCAAACCTGCGTACAGTATATCGGCGTACGACATCTGGCGAGAGAATCGAGAAAAAAGAAGGGTTATTAATTTTTTTGCCAATTAAAGAAAACAATATAAATTCGCTAACAATAAATCAATATTGCTCCCAAACGATTTTACCTTTCCGCCGACTAAGTATCCACCGTTCTTCTTCACTTGAGCGTTCACTCTGTCGAGAGTGTCCGCGAGCTTCGTGAAAGCTACAACCTTCAGTTTCTCCTTCGCTTCAGCGTTCTTCTCCCAGTACCAGGTTGACAATGCTGTTGACGAATTGTACTTTTTTAGAATCTTTCATATTTAATAAAGTCGTTCATACGAAGCAATGGGTTTGTTAACTTTAAATTCAGCCTTTTCAGAAATTGCTCGTTCAGGAAATTTATGGAGGCCACTTCGCGGCTTACCAAATCGATGAGTGTAATGCAAAAAAAAAATTGTTTTTTTATCAACCAATTTCGGAGAGATTTTGAAAAATAAAAATCCTGTAGCTTTCCCTATGAGCCTCAAAAAGACGAATTACCCAAATTTCAATTAACGATTTTCTAAAATAAATTGTGCGGTGCATTTTTCAAGGTTAAGGACATCTACTGTAATACAAATAATAATTGCATCATGCATAAAAGTTTGTACAAACGACTTTACAAATGTAGCACTCATTTGACTAGTGTGAAACGCTTCAACTTCCTTAAATGATGCAACTCTGTTACATATTCACACACACATATACATAGATCTCGAGGTTTTAGACTGTTTTGAGTATTCTGACATTAAAGTCTTTTTTTTAACGAAAACATATTTGGCTCTATGAGGAAGCAAAAAATTGTGATCAATTCGAAACAATCATCTCTTCACAAGTGGGATGAGGAAAAAACGAGTTTCACTCGTCACCCTCCTGTGCGCATTACCGCACCTATTCTCAAATCGCTGATGCTGTCCGCCGTGGCGTCGATCTCCAGAGCTTCGATATCGTCCTTTCCGTAGAGATTGAATTTCTTGGCGAGATAGCGAAGAATGGCCATGGACTGACAGTACTTCTTGCCGTCGATCTCCAAAACGGGTAGCTGGCCCATCGGCATGTCTGCAAAATGTTTTTTTTAATACCACGAGTAGAGAAAATTCTCGCCCTTTCGGTCATTCAATAAAAACAAATTCGACTCGACTATTTCTCCACCGATCACCTGATTTATTTATTTATTTATTTATTTATTTATTTATTACAGTATACGGAGCAAGTTCTTTTATATCAATATAAACATACGCGAGAACAAATTTTTAGATACGAGTAATTAGGATTGAAAAAAATGCAGGCAGTTTATTAGGATTAACTTGCCAATCGCGGTGGTCCATATTCGTCACTTTTACCGCATAAATAAAAATATACCCACCGGGTTTGTGCTTGGGCCACTCATCGAAGCTAAGACGAATATCCTCGAACTCAACGCCGCCATAGTGCAGCATGAATCTGATCGATTCACCCAATCCGGTGATGTTGAAGTACGTTAACTTGTAAGTCGTCATTGTTGAACTGCGAACGATAGAAACTCACAGGATTCAATTATACTCAATTGCAGTGAGCAGTGCAACAGCAGTTGTGCTTGTAACTCGACAAACCCCGGAGACCGACTGACGAGAGATTACCTCGATCGAAACTTTTTATGAAACTGAGCAAAAACTGCCCAGGCTGTTCGATAGAGGCAAGGAAAGCGGAAGTCGGGAATGGAGCCGCGCAGACGATAAGTGGCAGTGACTCAACACATATTTATTGCGTGACTTTTCAAGATACAATCACTCGCGCCTCCTGACAATCTATCGAGCAATGATAAATCATTTTTTTAATTCTACAATCTTCCATTCGACAAGTAAAGTTCGTCTTAAACAATTTTTAAAATACACGATAATGGCTCATCGGGGACATTTTGGCAGTACCATGTTGACAATGCTAGTAGGGAATAATGAAATTGGGTTGCGCATGCGCAGAGGTTAGTAATGATCATCGATCAATAATAGGCTATTTTCCGCCCGTATTGCACGCAAGGAATGTGGCTATTTTGGCGCAGTCCAGGAAAAACAGGCAATTTGAAAACGATTACCCTGATGTTCTCAAACGTACGAAATCTTTCTATCTGCGTGGTAATTTATTTTTCCTAATTCGATAAGCAACGTCTATAAAACCTGCGTTGTATTTGTGTCGCAGCTCATCCTAATTTTTATTTTATCATCCATCATGAGCGATGACGTCCTCCAAATAATTTGAGAATTTTCGTGCATAATACTTGCAGGCCGAAAGAACGAATTCTCCGTTCATCGGCGCGTTCGCTCAGATTGTGCGAATATTAAATTAAATTCAAGAGCGAAAAAAAGAAAATGCCTTGAAACCGTATTGTGCTTCTCGATTACAAAAAAATATATATAAATAAATAAAAGAAGAGAACAAATTAATTGTCTTGTATATAAAAAAATATTTTCCTCTTGCAGAGTTCGCGTCATTCAAAACTCGGTCTTAGGGCGCTTCTTGAGGTAAGCCTTGATGTTGGAATTGTCGAGTACCCGGTCCACCATCTTCTGCAATTCAGGATGATCCTTGTTTACATCGTAGCCGATTGCGTGGGACAAGAAGCCGTTTAAGCCTGCATACAGTATATCGGCGTACGACATCTGACGAGAGAATCGAGAAAAGAGACGCGTTATTAATTTTTTTTCCACTTAAAACGAACTATTTTAATCTCCTAATAACAAAATAATATTTCCCCTAAACGGTTTTACCTTTCCGCCAACTAAGTATCCACCGTTTTTCTTCACTTGGGCGTTCAATCCGTCGAGAATGTCGGCGAGCTTCTTGAAGGCTTCGACCTTTAGCTTATCCTTCGCGTCAGCGTCCTTCTCCATGTACCAGGTTATTAATGCTGTTGACGAATAGTAGTTTTTTAGATTCTATCATATTTTTTACACTCATTGTTACGAAGCAATGGGTCTTGCTAACTTTAAATTCAGCCTTTTCCGAAATTACTCGTACAGGAAATTTATGGGGATCATTTATGGGGACTTACAAAACCGATGAATGTAATGCAAAAAAAAATGTATTTTGTCTGTCAAGCAACTTCAGAGTGCATAAAAAAATCCGCATTGTTTTCTCTATGAAAAATCAATTCGTCTAACATAAACTCGTGTTAGACGAAACATACAAACTTTCCGAAAAATTCTAAAATTTAAAAATCTCATACAATTTTGAACGATTAGATCACTTTTCGCCAAATGCAATAACAAACATTGTGCAGTGTCCAGTGCACAGTGTCAATTTTTAGTCCGCTCCTACTTCAATGTGAAATTTAAGCTCGATACCTCCATGTTTACTGGAATTACACAAAACTGAAAATCCCATAAAATCCGAATGAAGAGACGTGGCCATTCTAATAGTGTACAAAATTTCATACCGCTATCCCAAATCGTTTCCGAACTGTAAAATCTCAATTTTTTTTTTATCGCAAACATAGCTTCCTCTATGAGGAAGCAAAAAATTGTGATCATTCGAAAGAATCGTCTCTTCGCAAGTGAGATGAAAAAAACAGCTTCACTCGTCATCCTCCTTCGCGTCTTACCGCACCTAAACTCAAATCGTTGGTGCTATCTGCGGCGGCGTCGATTTCCAGAGCTTCGATATCGTCCTTTCCGTAGAGATTGAATTTCTTAGCGAGGTATCGAAGAATGGCTTTGGACTGACCGTACATCTTGCCGTCGATCTCCAAAACGGGCAACTGGCCCGTTGGCATGTCTGCGAAGAAGAAAAACAAAAAAAAATACCACGAGAAATGAGAATTCTTGGAATTTGAGTCATTAAATAAAAATAAAATCTAGAATATCAAGCCTGCTCGATCAGACGAGTACGCTTTCGTTTCAGGTATAGATAGATAGATAATTTATTGCGTACCGGGATAAATCACCTAAGCCCCAGGCCAAAAAGCACCAGTAGTAGAATTCGACACCCCGCTCAATTTACCGCATCCATAAATATGTACTCACTGGGCTTGTGTTTGGGCCATTCGTCAAAACTAAGACGAACGTCCTCGAACTTAACGCCGCCATAGTGCAGAATGTATCTGATCGATTCACCCAATCCGGTGATGTTGAAGTACGTTAGCTTGTAAGTCGTCATGGTTGAACTGCGAACGATATAAACTCACAGGGTTCAATTATACTTAATTACAGCGGCAGTGCAACGGCAGCTGTGCTTGTAACTTGACGAACACCGCAAACTGACTGACGAGAGATTACCTCGATCGAATCTTTATATGAACCGGGATAAAAATTGTTGAACAATAATTGCGATAGCTGTTCGATAGCAGGAAGGGGATCGGAAGTCGGTTCAGAGGCAGTGACTTTACACATTTTAATTGCTTGGCTTTTGCAAGATGCGATAACTCACGCCTCCTGACAATATATCGAGCAATGACAAATCATTCAAAAGATTCTACAATATTCTATTTGATAGGTAAAGTTTGCCTTGAGTAATTCTTAAGGTACTAGCATAAGAAGTCGATCCAAAAAACAAGTACTTTTTACAAAAGGTTTTTACGATACTCACCGTTTGACTGCTGTAGGAAAGCTGCGAGCTACGAGTCGCCTGGAAAACTTGTTATCGTGTCTCGGATCCACTGTTCGCCTTTATATCATCAAACAACTTATCATGCGACGGGATCCTGTCTATTTCTGTTTAATGACACTGTTGCACGTATGCATTTAAACTCGTCACAACAATCACGCTACAGTGGAGCGGGGAGTCCTTCGTGAGTTCGCTAATGCACGATGAGTCGACGATGCACGATGTTGAAAATTCTAAAGGCCTGTGTAGGCAAATTTTCCCTTGCGACTTTTTTTCCATCCAGTTTCATGCTTCGATTATTAAATAGTCTGATTGAAACGTGCAATGACATGCGAAACGATTATCTAATCTATTGCAGAGACTCGACCATTTTTTTTCTCCTGGAGCAAAATCGCAACGCAAAAATATACTACTGAGAATGGTGCAATGGTAAATTGCTCGAAAGTAGGCTATAAGGTACGAGATTTAATTACAAACTGTGCAAAATCGGTATCGCAGTTAGCGCTAATAATTTTATATTTTTACCCCATTTTTTTATGTTGGGAGCGAGAAAGTTTAATCGTTGTTTTAATATTTGACAGAAATACATCAACGATTTGTCTGATACTCTCAAACGTACGGAATCTTTCCATCTGCGTCGTAAACAATTTGTTCTTAGTCCGATAAGCGGCGTCTATGAAACTTGCATTGTATTTCTGTCACAGCTACTCTGAATTCTAATTTTATCATCCGTCGTGAGTGATGACGACCTCCAATTAATTTGAGAATTTCCGCGGATAATATTTTCAGGCCGAATGGACGAGTTCTCCGTTCATCATGGTCTTCGCTCGGACTATGCGATAAAAGATCGCGAGAGAATAACCACGACACGCCGATGTGTGATAATTAAATAAAATTCATATGCAAAGCAATCACAGGTTTTTAATTTTCAAACAGAAACGAACACATTAACATCGACTGCTAATATAACTTATGCTAGTCGAATGTGAAAAACAATACAATTTTTCGAGTCTATTGTGCTTCTCGATTAGAAAAATATATATAAATAAATAAAAGAAGATAACAAATCATTTTTCTTTCTTGTATACAAAAAATAATGATTCTCTCGCTGAGTTCGCGTCATTCAGAAGTCGGTCTTGGGACGCTTCTCGAGGTAAGTCTTGATGTTGGGATTGGCGAAGACCCGATCGACGAGCTTCTTCAATTCGGGATGATCCTTGTTTATGTCGTAGCCGAGTACGTGGGACAAGTAGCCGTTGAAACCTGCGTACATTATATCGGCGTACGACATCTGGCGAGAGAATAAAAAAAAGAGGAGCGTTATTATTTTTTCCCGATTAAAACAAACTATAATAATTTCCTAAGAATAAAATAATATTCCCCCTAAACGGTTTTACAACGATTTACAAGGACACGCCGATGCGTGACAATAATATTAAATTCATATGCAAAACAAAAATATATATATATAAATAAATAAAAGAAGATAACAAAAGGTGCGGAGAGTCGTTCACCTTTCCGCCGACTAAGTGTCCACCGTTCTTCTTCACTTGCGCGTTCAATCTGTCGAGTACGACCGGAAGCTTCTGAAAGGCTACTTCCTTCAGCTTTTCCTTCATGTCAACGTCCTTCTGCCAGAACCAGGTTGACAACGCTGTTGACGAATTGTACTTTTTTAGACTCTATCATATTTCATAAACTCCTTGATACGAAGCAGCAGGTTTCGCTATCTTTAGATTCAACCCTTTCAGAAATTACTCGTCTAGGAAATTTTTGCAGGCTCCTCGTCGATTTACCAAATCGGTGTAATGTAAAAAAAAATGTTAATTTTCTCGACCAACCAATTTTAAGTGAATTCAAGAGAAAAAAAAATTGTGACAAATTCGGGAAAATCGTTTCTTCACAAGTGAGATAAGGAAAAAAACAAGCTTCACTCATAATCCTGCCGCGCGCATTACCGCACCTATTCTCAAATCGCTGATGCTATCCGCCGCGCCGTCGATCTCCAGAGCTTCGATGTCGTCCTTTCCGTAGAGATTGAACTTCTTAGCGAGGTAGCGAAGAATGGCCATGGACTGACCGTACTTCTTGCCGTCGATCTCTAAAACGGGCATCTGGCCCATGGGCATGTCTGCGAAAAAAAAATTACCGTGAGTAAAGGGAATTCTTGCCCTTTGGGTCATTACGTAAAAATCAATTCTGGAATTAAAGTATGACGGCTCCGCGATCGGGCGATTTACGCCTTCGTTTCAAGTACATCGAGATCAAGGGCAAAAAGAAATCCAAGGTCGGGATTTACGGATTCGACTTTTTCCCAATCTTAAGGCCCTAGCATAAGAATTTGAAAAATAATTCATTTGACTGCCGCCCGCAAATCAATATTCATTTCTTTCAAATAAATATTTATTTAAATCAAATAAAAATTTATCTGCGAGCGCAGTCAAATTAATAATTTTCTGGATGAGTACAAGCAGCGTTAGCTCTCGCACGCGCATGCACAGAAGTCGAAATATGGATATTTTTCCTTTCATTTCAAAGATATAAAAAGTGACCTAAATTACCATATTTTTGTTTTTTTCAAATTATTTTTACGGTTGTTGAAGCTGCCAGAGCTTCGAATCGGGGTGGTCCATTTTCACGCCTTTTTACCGCATCCATAAATTTACTCATCCATAAATATACTCACTGGGCTTGTGCTTGGGCCATTCGTCGAAAGTAAGACGAACGTCCTCGAACTTAGCGCCGCCATAGTGCAGCATGAATCTGATCGGTTCGCCCAATCCGGTGAGGTTGAAGTACGTTAGCTTGTAAGTCGTCATTGTTGAACTGCGAACGATACAAACTCACAGGGTTTAATTATACTCAATTGCAGTGAGCAGTGCAAGGGCAGCTCGTAACTCGACGAACACCGGAGATTGACTGACGAGAGACGACCTCGAGCGAAACTTTTTATGAAGCGCGAAAATAATTGTTGAGGAAAAAAAAATTGCGAAGGCTGTTCGATACAGCAAGAGGGGATCGGATGTCGGAAATGGAGCCGTGCAGACGATAAGTAGCAGTGACTTTACACATTTTTTATTGCATGACTTTTTCAAGATGTTCTAATCTGCGCCGCCTGATAATCTATCGAGCAATGTTGAATCATTGTAAGGGTTCTCGAATCTTCCATTTGATAAGTAAAGTTTGCCTTGAATACTTCTTAAAATAAGCGATAGTGGCTCATCGGCGACACTTCCCAGTGAGCACGCTAAAATATCTGCAATGTAACGGCAACAAAATCGAATATAACAAGCAATATTACTAGAGTGCTGCACGCAAGTTACGGCTAAGTTGCTATTTCCGGCTTAACAATATAACATGTTATATAACGATGTTATATCGCTAAAAAGGAACGGTTATGTTATTGATACGTAACATTGAGATTGCGATATCGAACTATAATATAAGAAAAACAATAACAGTTACATAACTGCAATGTAACTGGTTGTAACAGTTAAGATACTATGGAAGTCAATTAAGAAAATATATTCGGCCTTAACCGTACCTCAATTACAATCGTTATTATTCATAGTTACATTTACTCTATTACTAGAAACAAATGCATATTGGAAAAAACGTAATTAATTTTTTTTTATATCGGTGAAATTGAAACATTGAAAATATTTATAAAATCATTTCTAAATACTTCGTGCTATACGAGAATGATACATTACATGTTAGTTCCATGTTTTGTTTCCGCAATAATATATGCTAACTGGTAAGTTACATTGACATTGTTACAAGCATGTTATATAAGAGTTACAATTCTGCACCAAAATTTACTTGCATATAATAACGGTACATTACATGTAACTTCCATATTGCCTCAATGTTCAACACGTTATATTGCCTCAATAAAACGTGTTCACTGGGTTTGGTCCGTACGAAATCATCTTGTTGCGAAAACCAATAGTTTTATGAATATTAACGGTGTGTTACAAATTTTTGGTTGCAAGTATTTTTTTACGACGGTTTTTGACGATACGTACTCACCGTTTGACTGCTGTCGGATAACTGGCGAAGCTGCGAGCTCCGAATCGCCTGAAAGACTTGTTATCGTGTCTGGGACTCACTACTGTTCGCCGTTATATCATCAAACAAGTTATCACGCGACGTGATCCCCTCTTTCTTTGGTCTCTGGCACGGTTGCACCTATACATTTCAACTTGTCACACCCATCACGCCGCAGCGGTGCGGAGAGTCCTTTGCGAGATCGCTAATGCACGATGAGTCGACGATACACGATGTTGAAAATTATAAAGGCCTGTGTAGGCAATTGTACGATCGCCACTTGTTTTCATCCGGTTTTATGCTTCGGTTATTGAATAGTCCGGACGAAACGTGCAACGACATGCGAAACGCTTATCTGATGTATTGCAGAGAATCAAGAATCTTTTTTTCCCTTGTGGAAACGAATTGGAGCGCGAGAATCTATTATTGGGGATGGTACAATAGTGCTTTCATCGAAAGGAGGCTATGCTGCAAGGTACGAGATTTAATTCACAAACTGTGCAAAATCGATATCGCTGTTAGCGTTAACAATTTTATAATAAGCGTTCGAAATCTTGCCATCTGCGTCGTAAAAAATTTCTTTGAATCCTTTGAGCAACGTCTGTTTAACCAGCGTTGTATTTCTGTCGCAGCTAATCCGAATTTTAATTTTAATGGTCCATCATCAGTGAAAACGACGTCAAATTAATTTAGAGAATTTTGTTTGTCGTTCGGGCTAATGTTATCGAACGAACGTGCAAAAGAAATTAAAGAGCACAGCTGCAATCGTTCATGATAACTCACACGCATCCGCAACGTATCTCTCTGCGTACACCTATGCGTTTGCACTTATCAAGGTCTTCTTCCGTTCGCCGGCAAAATAACATTTATATTGTATACGATCCGACACCGCGCCAACCGCAAATGGCACGAAGTATCCAACACGTTATTTTTATTTCTAACGAAGGCATAGCAACAACGAACGTTTCGCAATCGAAAAGCGAAAAGATCGATTACATGGTAGGCTAGTGACAAATCAATACTACAAGGTGGGCGTCGCAGCAGCGTGCAGCATTGCCTGTGCGGATCGTAAATTATTTGAAGGACGAGAAATTAACAGAATCACTCGGTTATTTCAGTAGGCGAAATATTTATTTATGAATATGCAAAATACATTACGATTTTTCGTATCGTTTGATTACCCGAGCTATAAAGCTCATCTAAGGGGATGAACAACTTTTAACTGATAATAACGCAGAATGATTTTTTTTTCTTCAATGCGGCGGAATATTTTAGAACTCGGTCTTTGGACGCGACTCCACCCAAGTCTTGATCTTCGGCAGAGCGAGAACTTTTTCGTTCAGAGCTTTAAGATTTTCGTATTTCTCGGTAATGTCGAACTTCGCCATGGCGTTGAGATAGTGGAGAAGAGCGACGAAGGCGAGGTCGACCCATGTCAAATTTCCACCGACGAAGTAACCGTCGTTTTTCTTCACTTGGGCATCCAGACGCTCCATGTAGTAGGGAATCGTCTCGTCCTTGAGCGGAGCGTACTTGGGCTCTTTTATTTCCTCGTTAGGCTCGTAGTGATAAGCGGCGATTTCTGTGGATCAAAATAGAAAATAAGATAATGGTTCACCATAATGTGGACCGTTAGTCAGCTGCAATTTCGCTGCGTCAGCGGTACGGTGAATCTGCTGATAAATTTTGAGGCTACTCACTCGCACGGAGATCGTGAATGGTGTCGATAGTGGCGTCGATTTCAAGATTCTCCCAATCATCCTTTCCCAGAAGATTGAATTGCTTCGCGAGGTAACGACAAATTGCCGTCGACTGGTGAATCTTCTTGCCGTCGACTTCCAACACTGGCACCTGACCGAAGGGCATTTCTGGAATAGAAAAAAAAAAATGGTTTCTTTAGTCACTTACTCTTCGATGTTCGTTCATTTTGTTTTGCACATGGACAGTAATTTAAAATTGGTGAATTTCTTTTTTTGGAAGGTGTTAACAGCTTTTTAGCTAGTAATTAATAGTTGATATTATAGTTTATGCTATAGTTGATATTATAGTTGACAGTACAGTTAATACTATTACTACCAGTTCAGCTATTAACAACTAGAAATGAAAGACTATTCAACAGATCGGTTCGGAGACGGTATACGTATTTCTTTTCAAAACCAGTCACTCTAACAAAAAGGTCTTTGTAGCAGGATCGCGATTGTACATTCGTCGGTTCTTTGAATCGCAACGATTGTTCGCCGGGGCGGACACAATGCTAATTGTGAATGATTGAACTTTTACAGTCAACACTTTATTCGAGCATTTCACGAGGGGTTCTCATTGCTCGTCGCGTTTGCATTCTTTTATCAAACGCTTCGACGCATCGGCAATTGCTTACCAGGCTTCAGTTTGGGCCAATTTTCCCGCTCGAAGCGAAAATCTTCGAACTCCACGCCAGCGTGGGCGAAGATGAAACGGATTGGCTCGCCCAGGGCCGCCACCGGAAAGTATGTAAGCTTGTAGGTCGGCATTTTCCTGAAAAATAAGAAAAAAAACAACTTTTTTACTTTTTTTTTTTTCATCCACGATCACTGCACCGAGACGAAGTCTGCAAATGATTTCAACACCGGACCTTCGGATAAAAAATGTTTTTTAAACAATGTACTTTTATTTCAAACGTACTTTGTTTTTAAGCGTACTTTATTTTTAAGCGTATTTCATTTTTAAACGCATTTTAATTTTAAACTTATCTTTTTTTTAACCTTATTTTATTATTAAACGTATTTTATTTTCAGATTATTCCGAACATAACTGCACGAGTACCAGTCAAATTTGATCTAATCTCATTGAACGCTATTTAGCGAGTTATTGACTCTGCAATGTCATCGATGCAAGTCTCTCGCCGGCCGGTGAAATCGGCACACAAACGTGGCAAATGGTTGCGAAACCGCTGAGAGGAAATTGGTTGCGCAACGAGCGAGATATACATATATACGGGGCTATATAAAATAACTTCATGAATCATCATCCGCAGCTCGGCGGATACGTTGGAGAAGTTAATCGACCGATCACTCGAAGCACATACAAATCAAGGAACGAGGTAGTGTCTCGACGCCGAGTAATTGAAAAGGCGATTTTTTTTAAGCGACGCTAACGTGTATTTATACTTTAATATGCCGGAAGTGAAATTTTTCAATCGTTTGAAAGCGAACTATCGGTTCGGAATTTCATTAAATATAGAAATATTGATTGAGACACAAATAGCATCGTGTTGTTTAAAAAAAAATAAGCTTCTCAGCCGCCTGTCATTGTTATCGTACCCACTTATTCTCAGCTCGGTAAACACTCGACGTGTGCGATGATAATGCAAAGCATTCCATACGGTGAAATTTAGCGATAAGGTTATATCGGATTAAAAAAATATATCAAAGTGTTGTTGATGCGATATTGTATCCCACCCGACGATCAGCTCGGTCAGTATCGATCTAAGTGGTTATAAATTATCCAACCATAAATTCGTTAAATTGACCAGAGATTGAAATGAAATGAATGAAACTTAGTTTCAACATTACTGGCGAAATATTTCCCGTCCAGCAGGATAGTTTCTTTTCTCGGTGTTTCGTACTTTAAAAATCGTCCAAGTTGTGCAGGTTGAATAATTATTTATTTATTTATTTTCCATCTCCTAATTATCTGGACGAAACGATCTTTGATTAATTCGTTCGATTGACCAGAAATGGAAATTAATCAAATGAAACTTAGTTTCAACATTACCGATCCAATATTTCACGTCCATAATTTTTTTTCGATTTTTTTCAGATTAAAAATTATTCAAGTTATGCAGGTTGGCAAACAGTGTTTTATTAATTTATTTACCATCACTTAGTTGATCGCTTAGTTGTAATGGAAGATCATTTAGTCTAAACAGACTAAATGATCTTTCATTAATTCGATCAATTCCGGACAAAAATGACGGAAATACAAAAATGAATGAAGATACTTCAGTGCGTCTCTTGAATGTTCTGACTGGTCTTATCGTACATCGCAAAGTATGGCTGCGAGAATGGTATGGCGAACATGGCGAACTAAAGCCCTATCGCGCTCGCATTGATAAAGTCCTCTAGAAAAATATTCGTCGTTCTTTATCCGCGCTGCGTTAATTGTTGCAAATGTAGCGATTAAATCGACAAATGTACCGGACACGTTTTGTAGCGGAGAAAAATGTATATCGACGTCGGACAAAACGGCCGGCCTGGCAACCGGCGTCCGTGGGAAAGTCTGCCTGATCTAGATTCCGCGCAGCGAAGCGGCTTCAACAACCCACCGGATATAGCAGCGAAGCTGCGAGCTGGCAAAACAGCTTCCCAGTGTCGAATGAACCCAAAGACTGACGATACGAATTCGCACGAGTTATCGGAAATACTTAACAATCTATCGTACTTACAAGGTACTTGCTCGAACAATAAATCTCGTTGCTGAAATGTCGACAGTCGAAGACGTTATGACGCTGGCCAGCGAACCTCGACGATAATTATACCTCAAAGAAAAAAACTACCAAAGAGAAACTTCGCACAGAGTCTGCGCGAGCCGAAACGCCGGAACAAAAGCCGGCTCTCGCAGTGTGGAATGGTGCGCCGCCATTGTCGATTGCGAAGCTTGTGCCACCATCGAGGTGATAAGGAGAAAATGTACCATCGGTCCGTAAGTTACCACTAATTGTGTGTTGATAAGGCATAATTAATAACCCGTTTTGGCTGATTACTGTAAGTCGGCTGAGAAAGGCTGCGGCGTGAGGCGGAAGGATAGAGTCAGAGTAAGAGAAATATTACTCTATCCTACCGCAGAAATCGTATCGATCTACCGTCGATCACTTATCATTCTGAACGATTCGTCACGTAAGAGCAGTTAACACGAACTCGATGATTAACCATCTCGGCGCCACTTGTTTCATCCCTCGGCGTTCTCGGTTGCCGTCTCACAATCAGTCTGACACATCGCGGCTGTCAAAGTTTGTTTTTAATTGTCAAAACATTGTTTGAAACAATCGCATCTCGGTTCGTCAACAGACCGAACGAGTGTCGTTAAATTTTGCGTTCGAGGGATTAGATTTTATCAGAAACGCAAAACAAAGCCAGTAAGTACAAACCTACGAATGAATAAATTGTAACCTCACTTGCGAGCTGCATATTTCTAAGACAGATTACGAAAGACTGCGTCTTCGCAGTTTCGATGTGAATTTCGTGGTGTTTTTTTTTTCGCTGTATGATCGGCACTTCCCAAAAAGCGCGCATCGATTATTGATTCGTCCAGCTTACTTTTTTTCATCCCACTGTACCAGGGCATCCGCCTTATTTTATACTGAACTCTAATACAATTTCCTGCTGCACCACAGAAATAGAAAAATAATTGTGAAATACATGAATCATAAAATACATGTAAAAGGGAATATTCATTAATGAACATGAACCTAAACATCATTGATACATCCACCTTATTTTCTTTCATCCAACTGTTCCAGGACGGCTGCCCTATTATATATTGAACTCTAATACAATTCTCTGCTGCTCCAGGAATCATAAAAAATTTGTGTTAAATAAATGGATCATTGATTTATCCGCCTTATTTTTTATTTTTATCCCACTGTGTCATATCATCTGCCTTACTGTATATCAAGCTCTAACACAATTTCTTTCTGCTCCACAGAATCCTCGAAATCATGTCGACCATCGAGTTACTAGAGAGCAGAGTAGCGGAACTCGAGAAGCAGATGTACGGATCGAACAACGTACCATCCATAGACGACCCGCTGCCCGAAAATTGCATGGTCGACAGCCTCTTGCACGTCAACACTCTTATAGCCTCGGCTCTCTCCGGACGCGATAAGACCAATGCTCTGGTCAAAAGACTGCCCGAACTCAATGAAATGCTGGATCCGACCTACGACGGAATAGATCTGCATGCCGAAGCCAAGCTCGAGCTCGTAATGGCTATGGAGTCTGAGATAAGAGAGTACGCCAGATCCGTTGATCGCTTGAACGAACTGAAACCAGTGTTGGAGCTGGATCGTATCAAGGATGTACCAGATTTGTCGCCGAAGTTGAGCCAGTTGACCCTCAGCTACCTTCAGTGCCACAAGGAATCTGAGGTTCTCACGAAAAATATCTGGAACGTTTTTTCCGAATACAACAACATAATAACCAGCATCGCGAAGACACTGATCGGCTTGGATGCGGCGGTTACGGCTGCGGAAATCGCGGCGGCCCCGAAGAACCAATTAGATTAGTACAGATTAAAATTACCGTTGAATATCCATTATATTAATATATATAAATATGCGATTCAATTCGATATATATATATTTATTTATATATATATACATCTATTAAGAAACGATACATTCTTTTATTATCATTTAGAGACGATGCGCGATAGAAGATTGTAGATAATAATAAACATCTAATATTGTCCTTGTTTTTTTTAAATATAAAAATACTTGGTATTATGAGGTGATTTTTTTTCTGCGTTTCAAAAAGTTTTGCATAGGCGAACAGACTTAAATTGTGGGAATGGAAAACCATGGAATGTGGTTAAAAAAATGGCAGATTAAATTACGAAGATAACGACCGTGTGACTATTTATTGAAAAGCATTCTTACAACATAGCGGCGCGAAGTGTAGTGAAGTAGGAAAATGCTGCCGATAAAAACTGAGATAGTCAACGATACATAATCCGTGAGTATTATAAAAAAAACTTAAGAGTCCTCGATTAAATTACGAGACTATTTCGTTTTTATACTATACCGAGCCGTAGAAGTTGAACGAAAGAGTAGGAATAAAACCAGCAACGGAAACCTTGACCGGTCGGTACGATCTTCGTAGAATAACGAGATAGTTTTTCCTCCACTCGGGCGACATGTCTGTCCACGGAGCTTCGTATACGGCCTTCGCCATCAAATCACACTAATTGCAAACAATCTTCGCAATCAAGTTACCGTGCAAGTCGACCGGCGTGCTTAGGTCTTTGCATCGGCAATGATTTTTTGTGTACTTACAACGTGGAGTAAATTTTCCGATGGCCACACACAAATAAAAAGATTCACCATAAACACTACTATCCGGGGTCCATAATACGCTTTGACAGATAACGGTTGATTCTTCTATAAATCAATAATGTATTGTTATGAATATGTAGCTGACTATTCGTTGAGGCACACGATATTAGTTAGGTTTGACAAGAGACGAACGAACGGACGATCGATACCAGATCGATCGTCATGAAGAACAGTCTTGATCGGACTTTCAGAGTAAACAGACGTTTGACAGTTCGTGTTCGAGATATTTAGCTGCGATTGTACATAATAATATCCGCCCCAAAACCTAATACGCGCGTTATACATTCGCTCGGTCGTAACAGTATGTTAAAAACACTTTATAATTTTTACATACTTTACATAACCGTATGTTAAGAATGTACGAATGGACCGTCAACTGGGAATCAGTGCGCTGAATCTATCTCACCTATTTACTTACACGGGCTATTTGAATGCAGCACAGAACAGTTCCGAGTCCACTTGACACCGTTGTAACCAAAGCTATGTACCCCATCATATTTGATACTTCAATAGCGTGCGCGAGAAGTCGTTGATGTTTCTGTACGGTGAACCGAAATTCTCTGACGTTCGATACTTTTTTGAATTCCCCTATAAGAATCTCGAGTCTCGCGCTGGAGTACCACATCATAAAAGCAGTCTGGCAATCTATGAAAACTGCACCCGCGCCCAACTGAAAACACGTGATGGTCTGATGAATGTAAATTACATAATAGATGGCAAAGTTACGATCCACCCTAAATGGGTATAATGCCGAAATCGGTAACAGCAGATCCGTTATTAGTGGTGCGATGACTATTGTAGTAATCGTCACAAGTACAGGAACGGTTACGAGAACATGAAACATTCCACATCGGTCCAAGTAATACTGTAGAATCGCTTTCTCGTGGGAGCGAGGTTTTTTGACAAAATTTTCCATCTCGTATATCAAAATCTGTCCAACAGAACAGTTTTTTTTTAATATAGAAAAATGAACAATCTTGTCAATTTCATAGGACTCTATTTTAATCCACATTCAGAAGAAATAAAACCTTAATAAAAAAATCTGAATACGACTCAAAGTAATCGCAGCGGTTTCCGTCAAACGTGAGTTCCAGGGAAAAATTCAAACATTTCTCGATGGAATAAAAATCTGAAAAAATCAACCATGTGGAAAGTGCAGCAAATACTGTTTTTTATGTAATAATAATAATCCTAAAATGTTATTGACAAATTAACGATAAAAGTAATTGTTTAACAAATTGCCCGGTAACTTAACTACTTTTTTCCATAAAAATGATTGATTTATTTTTCGGAATATTTATGAATTCTTTGTTATCTTTGAAAATTGCCTTTTTTCACAGCTTGAACATAGAAAAAAACGCGATTTTCAAAGATTACAAAAAATTCTGAAAAAATTCGTACGTATTCAGAAAAATAAATCAACCATTTTAATAAAGGAAAATAGTTAAGTTGTTGGGTAACTTGTTGAACAATCATTTTTATCTTCAATTTGTTGATAACAAATTTGAATTATTATTTCACAAAAAAAATCTTGGTAGCACCTCCCATATACTTGATTTTTTCAGATTTTTATCCCATCGAGAAGTGTTCGAAATTTTCTCTCAAACTCACGTTACCAATCATGCTTAGGGGTATTTCGGATCGTCTGATTCGAAAAATGTATGTTTCAAAAGTTTGGGAATTCAATCATCCGTATCTTAACCCATATTTCGAAGAATTTTTTTTTTTTTGTTAACCTGAATTCGATTTCGACGAACTTTGTACACGCGGGTTTTGATGATATAATTGAGACAAGCGATAGCGTAAATTATCGCGTCGGTGAGGATGACGGAATCGCCATTGGTTACGATCGGTAATGCAAGAACAGGAATTACAAAAAACAGAATGCTCAGACTGGATAATAAATTGGCCAAATCGTCCTTCACGATTTTCCATTTAGTGGCATTTTTCGAAGGCGGCCACGTACATGCCAGGAATACACTCAACTTGGTAAAGAGAAGAGCATTTTCAACACTGACTTTGAGTTTCATAACGATTTAGATAGTGTATGTATAGCATACGGATCGCTGGACTGTTCGTTGACGACTGATATCATCGAATACGAGAACATTTTCCCGACCCTGTTACAGTTCTCTAGTACCGCAGAAAAGACCAATCAATAATTCACAACCTGCCGTACTGATAATTGCACGAAATTTTCTTCAAGCTATTATCCCTGCAATATCGCGTGACTCGCATCGGAAACACGTATTTTATGTGTATAAGCATACAAAATAAGCTCTTGCGAGTTTAGCCGTGCTATATTCAGTGGCACGGAGTCCATGGGGAAGAAACAGCTTGGTGATGGTAGCTGGTTAATTAAATAGCAGGTAGGGGTGAAATTTTCTTGCGTTAGCCGGTATTTCAGCGAAACGGCTCGCCGCGAACTCTAGACTATAAGTTAATTGACTATAATTGGTGATATTATAGTTACAACGTTTCCTATTTCAACATAAATGTATAAAAGGTGAATCGAGAATTTCGAAGATGATACCAAGTGCTGCGAACCGGGAAGTCTTTAGTAACAGTCTAGAAAAACGGAGACGTAAAGTACGGAGGACTGACAAGTTGTAACATTATTGAAACGTTGTGGTATAGAAAAGCGAAACCAGATAAGAGCAGGTGAGGCTAGTATATGCGACACGGTACACAGTTTTCCAAAATATATATAAGATATGAGATTCAATTCAACATATATATATATATATATATATATATATATATACATTTATTACGAATCGATACGCTTGCGGTTTTTTTACCCATTCTTTTATTATCCTTTACAGACGATGCGCGATAGGGGATTGTAGATAATAATAAACATCTAATATTGTCATTGTTTTTCTTATAATATAAAAATACTTGGGCATTCATCCGTGACTATATGCATACACGATCGTTAAAAAAAATTTCATAGTAATAAACCATATAACAATATAATTTCATTAAAAATACCTACATATTATATACAGTTACTATTTTACTATCTAAAAAACTTAGATGCTGATTTTCATCGTTCGCGTCGAAAATCCTGTTTCTGAGGATCTCCGATACAAACTGCCTCGTGTGTATATCAAACGTTCGTACGTACGTAGGGGTCCCTTGTTTCGAAGTTCGAAAATGATTTTTTACGTACATTAATATACCCGAACTTGGAACTTGAATTCTGTACGAACGAATTCACATATTTTCTGAAATCTTCGCGTTACGTCGTAGTTCAATGATTACTTCTTTTTCCGAAATGATTGCTTCAATTGTCAGGAAAAAAATTGATAAAATAATTGAAAGCGGACTTCAAGGGGCCCGCTACGCTAGATAAGTAAAAAAAAATCTCTTATTAGTCGGTATCAAACAGTCGCTTTATACAGTATATACAAGTGTCCTCGGTGTGCCTCAGTTTATCTCCTCTTGCGATCGTATTGCGAACAGTTTCGAAGCACCGAGTGTGGCTTCCTGAAATTGTGCGATTATATATCAATTCATTTCGGTATACATTTTTTTTTTGTTTTTACTTTGCACGACTTCCTCGAGGAGCGATGCGCGTTTGCGAGGGTCTCGACTAATGTTCTCACTAAGAGTCTCGATGTACAACTAACACCCTACATATCAATTGAGGAAGACGAGTTTGCCGCGCTCTCGACTTTAGCCTGCAAACTTTTGATTATCAATCACAGACCGATCACACGGCTTCGATCAGCAAGTCGAAGAAAATTCAGACACTTCTTAAGTATTATCTCTTCGTTTCTTTTTTTTTTATCAAATTTCATTGTCGAATTAGTACGATTGCCGGAATCATAATTTTTTTTAAGTCTGTGTCTGCAGCGCAGGCACCGAGTTTCGCAGCCAGGACAATGCTGGATTCAAACTAGAGTATATCGCGGGATGAACTCTCGAACATCTGCTGTGGTGGCTCAGGAGGCCCTGAATCTCCCATCTTCCGGTCTCTGTGGCGCACATCAACGGTGCTCCCTCGTCGTTCTGCAAAGGATAAATAATTTTTCATAATTAGATTAAATAATCGATCATTTTTCCATTTTACGAACTTTCGTCGCGCGTTCGTCAAAAGTTACTCACGTAACAAGATCCTTTGTCGGCATCGGTGAAACCGGCGCATATGTTGTCTTTAGTTATGAAACCGGCGTAGTGACTGGTGGCGTTGCACTTCTCAGAGTCGTACGTCGGTATCGGCAGGAATTTTAGATATTGCTTCAAGTTCACCTCGCCGTTCGTTGCGAAGCCCCATCCGGCCGTCACGCACAAAGCTCTCGGCTGCAATATCGATAAAAAGCGTTTAGTTAAAAAAAAAATGTTTAAACTACTGCGCGTCGACGTTCAATTGGGTGTATCAGCGGGAGCGAAATCGTACCGGGAACGGCTGACTGGGAAGACAGACCGCACTGACGTTCCTCGAGAATACCAGCGGCTCGGATAGCTCGATTAGAGCGATGTCGTTGTTGTATAGGAACTGATTGTACTTCACTTGAGGATACGGAATGATATTCTTCACCGGTGTAGACTTTTGTAGATCCCTGCCGGTGAACAATTCCCAACCGTTGCTTTGCCTGAGTCTGCAAACAATTTCATTTTTTTTTTTACAATTTATCCATGCTATTATAAGCACTTTCTATTATATGATAATATACTTTGATATAATATAATACATTCTATATATTTTGAAAAATTGTGCATTTGATTCTTGGTTGGTTTGAGAATAGAGAATGGATTTTGAAATCCCAAAATTCCATTCCATATGGAATGGTTTTCCTTATGCTATGAACCATGCGAGCGTGTGAGTCAACATATCATATATCATATGCAACGCTGATTATTCGCGGCTGGTTCGTGGCAGTCGAATTTTTATTAACCTGTGTATGCAGGAGTAGCTGGCGAGTGCGTGCATAGGTCCGAGTACACTGGCGGTACAAGAGACTCCGTGCTTCAGCTCCTTGAGCAGGGCGACACTCGACCACTGTCCCTCACCGGCCGGAGTTCCTCCCACCAGACGTGCCGTGGGTCCTTCGGTCTCGTGAGCGCCGCAGGAAAACTCCTGGCAGGATACTTCGACGACTTCACCGGACTCGCATTTCTCCACCGGCTCCAATTTCGAAACGAGGCTCGCCCCAGCCTCCGGCATTGCCTTCAGTTTCAAAACCTTCCGTCCTTCCTCCTGCGCCAGAGTCTGCGTGCTCTCGGCGCCGAAGAAACCGAGACTTCGGCAGTATGAGTCGCTGAGCTCCTGCGTCCATCCGTCGTTGCACACGAGACGACGTTCGTTGTTCGATTGCCTGAAAAAATTTACATACAAATTTTAACGACGGACCAATGTTGACCGATCGACGATGAATTTATTTTTTTGTAACGCATCCATGAGAAGTGTTAATTCTCGTGCCTGCCGAGAGTGACGTATGTGGCGCTTTACAGCAAGCAGCCCGATATTACTTCTCGCACGGAGTGCTATTTCTGTAAAAGTCTCTTAAAGAGAGAGTAAGAGAGTTCTTACGCCACCCTCGGCAACGGAAATAGCACTTCTGCATTTGTGACGAAAAATATTATGTGACGCTAATACGGTGTAGCGAACATTACACGAAGACTGTAACGTGCGTCGCACTCGCCGCACTCCAGATAGCACGGAAATATTTTTGAAAGGTTTCAATACTATCTTTTTGAAGGCGAGTGCTTCACACTTAGCACAGCCAGCGCATAATGTTCGCTTTACCGCACTTGTATCGCAAACTCCTATTTCGCATATATACCTTATATTTAGTAAGGTCGCTTGTACAGGCAACTGTCCGCTTTCGTTTTCTTCTACGTGAGTTTCGTTTCTGGAAGTCGTCAAATTGGCCGCCAGGCAATTCCACTCGTCGGAACGATCCGGGCAATGCTCGATGCCGTCGCAGACCTGCTCCGTACCGACGCATCCACCCGTCTTGCACTTGAACTGATCCAGCGAACAGTCGCAGAGCTTCTCGTCCTCGCCGTTGGCGCACTCGGACACACCGTTACACCGCCATGTCTGAGGTATGCACCATTTTTCCGTGGGACAAAGATACTCGTCGTTACCGCAACTTTCGGAGCACGAGTACTCGTCACGATGATCCTCGCAGTCGGGACGACCGTCGCAGCGCCAGATTTCAGGAATGCATCGCCCTGCAAAATAATTCAAATTTTTTGAATTATTTTTTGCTTTGAAAAACCCAACAAAACGTATTATCACGGAAATTTGTACTTAGCAGTTGTTCTTGCAAAACCATCGTAATTAATATTTCTCTTTGCGGGTTGGGACCAATTACAAGCGCGATATGTAAATGTATGGGCACGCGTAAGATAGAATATTGAGAGATTACCTCGCAGAAATAAGTAAACATATTCGCTTACACCACATAACAAAGAGAATTTGAAAAATAACAATAAAGCAAGTCTCCCAAAATGCAAAAATATTAGAATTAAAAGTAAATAATAATTTTTCGAAATTGACGATAAATCACGAAGATGCACAAAGTGTCATGCAAAAATGTTCCACCAACGGTATCGACGTATGGTTTATCACTAACCGCTCGGACACTTGAACTCGTCGAAGTTGCAAGCCCATTCGGAGCACTCGAGCTCGTCGCTTCCGTCGCCGCAGTCCTTGATGCCATTGCACACGAGATGTCTCCTCAGACATTGTCCACTCTTGCACTGGAAGTTGCCCTGACAATTTTCCTCCTCGCAGTGTTCCTCGTCTGACCCGTCCGAGCAATCCTTCTCGGAGTCGCATTTTGCCGAGAGACTCACACAGTATGCGCCGTCCCGGGAAGTTCCATTGACACATTGGAACTGACCGGCCGCGCACTTCGAGTACATCGGCGCCATGGATGGAATACTCGCCGTATCAACGGCCGCATTCGTGGTCGTGGTAAAGCCTGCTTCCGTCCCGTTTTCACGAGTCAAAGGCTCAGAAGTAAAATTGCTCATCGTGCTCTCCAGGGTCGTCGCTTCCCTTTCCATTTCTTGCAGCTCGGAAGACATCGTCGTCGATTTCTCGGATTCTCGTTGGTCGGCAAGCTTCGCGGGTTCGGTGGCGGCCCCGACTTCCGGTTCTTCGATTCTGGAAGATTCGGTTGTTTCCATCGCGTATATCATCGGGTGCATTCTCGGATCGGCGACGTCGTCGTCGACTTCCTCGTAGACCGGAATTATCGCGGGCCGCTCGCGGACTTCGGGCGTTGAAAAATCGGTTCCGTTTTGCATCCTCGGGCTTTTCTCCATTACCGGAAGAGCCGTCGTTCTCCCGAGTTCTTCGTCGTTCGTAGCTCCGGGTTGATCAGAGACCGAAGTTATCTCGACGATTTTCAGTCTCGGCACGGCAAGGCCGTTCTCCTCCAGGAGCGTCGTCGTCGGAGTCGTGGGGGTCAAAGCTTCGACCTGGGGCGTCGTGCTGGCCTCCCTGGAAACCGACGTGACGGCAGCCGGAACCCCTTCGACCTCCCCGAACTCTTCGTTCTCCTCCAGAGGAATGACCTTGAGCGCTTCCTCCTCCTCGGACTCCTCCGGCAAACTCGTGACCCGAGCCTGCTCGGTCGTGGTGAAGAACTGCTTGTAGTCGAATTCGACAGGCTCGGGATCGTCGATGACCATCTCGGAGACCGGCTTGATGTCTCCGGGTCTCGAGGTGACGAACTCGGGATTTCTCGTCTCGGCTACGTTGTCCTCCTTGGTCGTCGAATTCGGCGTCGACGCGGTGGCTGGGCTGAGGGTGGTCGATTCGCCGGAGTCCTCCGTCGTGGCCGGAAATTCTGATACCGAAGAATCATCCTCGGTCTTGTTGAAAGCCACGCTCGGAGCCGTCGAAGTGGCGAGGGAAAAATCGCTCTCCGTCGTCTGAAGCTCTTCGGGAAGGATCGGAACTTGGGCGGTGGTTTTCGTCTCGAGGGAAGAAATGTGCGTCGTCATCGGCGTCGGAGACTCCGTGGAGGAATCTCCCTCGCCGTTGCTGGAATCCTGGAGCATTCGATCG
This sequence comes from Stenichneumon culpator, assembly GCA_964017025.1. Lineage (NCBI taxonomy): Eukaryota > Metazoa > Arthropoda > Insecta > Hymenoptera > Ichneumonidae > Stenichneumon > Stenichneumon culpator. Next base: position 18,623,532 of record OZ024776.1, read on the forward strand.
GTTTCGGCGCTCTCGCTAGTTTCCGTCGTCGAGGCGTCCTGCTGAATCTCGACCGGAAGTATCGGCACTTCGGTCGTCAGGGTGGCGTTCTCGTCAAGACGCCTCGTCGATACTGAGGTGGAGGCGTCCATTGCCGATGGGGAATTATCGTTGATCGTCGAGGTCGATTCGCTCGAGGTGGCCATTTCGCTCATGGTCGTCGAGCTCGATTCGCTCGAGCTTGGAATTTCGCTCGTGGTCGTCGTTTCCGACTCGCTCGAGGTCGGAATTTCGCTCATGGTCATCGTGCTCGACTCGCTCGAGTTCGAAGTCTCTGGCAACATCGTCACGCCCTCCATCGTAGAATTCTCGGTCGTTCCTTGATCGTCCAGCACTGAGTTCGTCGTTTCGTTGACATCCGCCAAAGTGCTGAACTCAAGATCGCTCCTGGAAGTTTTTTCCTCGGCGACCTCGTCGGGAATCGTCACCTCGTTCTCGCCGTGGAAATTCTTGAAGAGCTTCTCGTCGCCGATGTCGTTATACTGGTCCTCGACGGCGTTGTGCTCCGATTTGCTCGGGCCGTACCCTTCGCCATCGAGACTCGTCCTGACGGGCGTCATCGTCGTCATCGGAGCGGATTGGGTGGTGAAAGTTTCGAGGGGGCTCTCGTTAGTCGTTGCCTCGGGAGATTCCTGAACGATCGACTGCTCGGTGGTGATCGTGTCCTCGAGCGAGAGGACACCAGGAATTTTTTCGGTCTCGCTCGAGCTCATTTTTTTCTCACCGGAATCGCGGAGCTCCTCAGGGTTCTCAGTGGCGTTCGAGACCCCGTCCGTGGGTGCTCTGAGGTCGTCCTTGGTCGCCTCGTTACCGCTCAATCCGTTGTGATCCTCCGGAGGATCTTCCTCGTCTAGGGCGCCAAATTCGTAGACGGTGTTTGGAGGTTGGGCGTCGATTTTCTCAGGCGACGCCTCGACGAAGAGCGTCGAGAGCGTCGTCATTCTGTCCTCCATGGTTTCGTCCTCGTCCTCGGGCGAGCCTTTCGACTGAGAGTTCGGCGAGTGGACCTCGTTGGACAAATCCGTGGCTTCGTTTCCCTCAGCGGCAGGAGACTCCGTCGAATTCTCCTCGCGATCGTGATGAGCGATCACGTCCTCGACGTGGGGCTCGAAAGGATTCGGAAGGTCCTGCTCGTCCTTGTCGAGTCTCGGCGCCTTCTTCGACACCTCCTTCTCCCTGCCGATGTCCGGCAGGAAGGGAGACATGTCTTCGTTGTGTCTCTCATCAGCGATCTCGACTCTCTCCGTTGATCTCTCGATGTCCTCGGGAATCACTTCAGGATGCGTCGAGTGAAAGGTCGGGGTTTCGTGGAATTCGTTGGCTTCGGAAGAGGCGATTTTCCCGTCGGATAAAACCGTCGAACTCTCGTTGGCGATGTCGTTGCTGGAGGAGGAACTGCCGTTGACCGGTTCGGGTATCAGTTCAGGAATTACGGCGTGGGCGACGCTGTGCTCGTGCTCCACGTGCCGGTGAGTCGTCACCGGTATGAGCATGATGTGCTCGTCGTCGTCGGTCGGCTCAGTTTCGTTCCTGATCGGCTCGATCAGTGGCTCGACGTTGTCGGCGATATTTTTCGGCAATTTCGGAAAGACTGTTGAAGGCATGTGCTCGATGACGTTTGATTCGTTAGAGTCTTGGAGCTTGGGCTCGGGAACGAGATTGAGCGGGATTATCGAGTGCTCGTCGTCGTCCTTCGTTGCTACCGGCGTCGTCGTTTGGTCGTCGTTGGTTCTGGAGACTTCCGGCTTTGCGCTCGAGTCGACCGCACCGATGGCCGCTCCGACTTCCGGTTCGGCCTCGATGGAATCGGAGTTCGAGATGGAGCGCGGCTCCGACTCGGAAGTAGAAAGTGGAGGCAGCGTGGAATGATCGTTGGACGTGGAATCTTCGGAGGAGGAAGAATCCTCGCCTGAAGTGGATGACGATGTGACCGATGGAGGAGAATTATTCTCCAAAGAATTTTCGGCGCTCGTTGACGGAGCTGCTGGCTCTGCTGTGGGTTCCGCTGTCGGCTCGGCTTCGGCGGAGGGTGCGATGTCCGCCGGAGGCTCAGCCGATGGTTCCGGTGCTGGCTCCGCTGTAGGTTCCACTGTTGGCTCCGCTGCCGGTACAACTTCCGCCGGAAGCTCGGTTGCTGGCTCTGGTTCACCGGATAACTTCGACTCGATGGTCTTCTCGATTTCCGTGGAAGGTTTGGGTTCGGATTTTGGCTCTGTGGAATGTTCCGGTTCAGACTTTGGCTCAGCGGCAGGTTCCGGTGCGGATGTTGGCTCAGCGGCAAGATCCGGTTCAGACTTTGGCTCAGCGGAAGGTTCCGGCGCGGATGTTGGTTCAGCGGCAGGTTCCGATTCAGACTTTGGCTCAGCGGAAGGTTCCGGCGCGGATGTTGGCTCAGCGGCAGGTTCCGGTTCAGACTTTGGTTCAGCGGAAGGATCCGGCGCGGATGTTGGCTCAGCGGCAGGTTCCGGTTCAGACTTTGGCTCAGCGGAAGGTTCCGGCGCGGATGTTGGCTCAGCGGCAGTTTCCGTTTCAGACTTTGGCTCAGCGGAAGGTTCCGGTTCGGATGTTGGTTCAGCGGAAGGTTCCAGCACGGATGTCGGCTCAGTGGATGGTTCTGGCTTGGATTTTGGCTCAGGGGACGGTTCTAGGGTAGTTGCAGGCTCTGCCGAAGGTTCCGGTGTTGGATTTCCCTCAGTCGAATTTCTCGCACTCATCTCCGAAGAAGGTTTGTCCAAATACTCATGAATGAGGTCCAAGCCGTGACGAGCGTGGTCTTCGTCAAGCGTATTGGTCTCCTCCGTTGTCAATTTAGTCTCGGCTTCCGATTGAGACACCGTGGAAGATTCTGACAGAGATTTTGGGTCGGCAGCTGGCTCGGCTGTGGGTTCTGGCTCGGCTGCTGATTCGTCTATGGCTGCGGGTTCTGGCTCGGCTGCTGATTCGTCTATGGCTGCGGGTTCTGGCTCGGCTGCTGATTCGTCTATGGCTGCGGGTTCTGCGGTTGCTTCGCTCATAGCTGCGGGTTCTGCGAACGATCCTGAATGGGATCTTGACTCTCCCATCGTTCCGTGCTTGATGGATTTGGACTCGGCGGATGATTCTGGTTCAGCCGATGACTCCGGCTCGGCCGATGGCCTCGGTTCTGCAGCTGGCTCCGCCGATGGTTCTGGTTCTGCCGATGGCTCCGATTCTGCAACTGGCTCCGCCGATGGTTCTGGTTCTGCCGATGGCTCTGGTTCTGCAGCTGGCTCCGCCGATTGTTCAGGTTCTGCTGATGGCTCCGGCTCTGACACAGACTCGGGCTCTGGCTCTGGCTTCGACTCATACTCTGGCTCTAACACGGGCCCATCCTCATACTCTGGCCCTAACTCTGGCGTAGGCTCTGACGCTGGTGATGGCTCCGGCTCTGACGCTGGCACCGTCGATGGCTCCGGTTCAGCAGCTGGCTCAGATGTCGACGCCGGTTCAGGCTCCGACACTGGCGCCGCTGATGGCTTTGGTTCCGCAGCCGGCTCCGACGCAGATTCCCCGGTAGAATGTTCGTGGATCCAGTCTTCGTGACGTCTCGGCTCGAATACGTTTTCAGGAGCGCGACTTCTGCCCTGAACGATATCCTCGGACGACTCCGTACTCGGCTCGGGCGACGCCTCCTCCATATCCACGTTGCTAAGATCATTCTCGTCGACGCAAGTCTTTCCGTCATCCTCGAACATTCTTCCGGGCAAACACGCGCAAGCGAACTTTCCCTCAGAATAATCGAATCTGCACGACTCGGCGCAATTTAGATTTCCGTACTGACACTCATCGATCAGTCTTTTTATGTTGAGCCTTCGCAGATGATACTTTCCGATCATGTTGCCGTTTTCCTGAAGCATCTTCTCCACGCTCTCCTGCGTCGTTTCCGGCGTCGCCATCGGAGGATAACTGATTCTGAACATCACCTCACCGTCGTTGCTTATGTTGTAGACTTTCACGATCGCTAACGTCGAAGACGGATGCAACATTTCTCGCAAATTGTCCTCGATCTCGGCGCTGACGTCTCTGTAGACTCGCGACTTCGGATCAGAGAGATCGTCGCTCCAGGCGAGATTGTCGAGCAGCATCGAACCCTCCAACGCTTTCGGGACCGTCTCGAAAATCGTCTCATCGGTCGTTGGCCACGGTGGGAAACTCGAGGTTTCCGGCGGCGGACTCGACGGTGGATTCTTTACGTACTCCTGACTTCCGGCCGCTAGAACCTCGCCGAACGGACGTGAACTCGTCTGTCCATCCGTCTCCAGGGGTTGCGTCGCTTCCTGAGTGAGAATCACTCCGGCTGGAAGAAAAAATAACGGCATTTTAATAAAAAAAAACGATCGGATGGCGAGGAAAAAAATTGCATGCTCTTAAAGTAAAAAATATAGCAAAAAACTTTAATGAATAAATGATCGAATAAAATAAATTAATAATCGAATAAAATACAAATGAATGGGCTGAAGAACCCAGGTTGATGGGCCTTTGTCGAGGTGTAAAATTATCATTAGGTATAAAATTAGTATAAGACAACTGTATCAATATTTACTTTGGCAACAAATCTCTTTTGCTACTACTATTAATAAATAATCGAATTAAATAATAAATTAATAATCAAATAAAACGAATAACATTTTTGTTAAATGTTGCTTACTTCCGGCAAGTATGGCAATGATCAGAGCTATGGCGAGTACCAGAAGTCCGCATCCCCAACAAGCTATTCTCCTCCAGTACGAGCTCTTTGATCTCTTGTCCTTTGTCACGTATAGCTTCTCGCCCCTGAAACACAAAGACGAATGCTTCGAATATCGCTCAAACACACTTTTGCTTTTTCTTTCATTTATCGTTCAACCCTTTCTTCTCTTCCTATATATCCTTTCGTCAATCCCACCAAGCGATTTGTACAGCTGTGAAAAATATTTCATACATCCTAATGCGAAAATAAACATATTTCGATCTAATGTTTTTTTTTTTTCTAGCCACGGGGTTAGAAGCTTCCCACGGTTATCAAACCACCTCGCTCATTCTCCATCCACGGGTCTCTCCCGGTTTCGACCTTCGCAAAAAATCTTCAATGTTGGTGGTAAGAAAAAAATGTATATTTTTAATTTGGATTTAATTTGGGTGCATTTTTTTTATAAATCCGTTCACCAGGTATTCCGTGACCAAGAGAAAGCGCCGGGTTAGTGCGAGATTTCCTGGATCGGGCTACGTTCTCCACCGTACAGAGATGAGTAGCATTGTTTCCTTGCAAAAAAAAAATTATGTATGTAATGTCCCTCAAAGCATGAGCGGCACAGCATCGCAGCAAACCACGGGATCGAGATATGACGATCTCCCTTTTCTTTCCCCCTTCTTTGATTGATGTATACCTTAGGGCATTTAGCCAGTGAGAATAGTCGACCAGTCCTGCGGCCGGATCTCTGAGACTCAATCCCTCGCGGCCGACTCCCGGCCCCAGATCAAAACGGACTCCAGCTACCGTTGTTTCGACCTCTGCGCTCGGACTGCTGCTAATTTTCGAGGGGTGATTCATGAGATTTTTTTTTTTTTTTGCCACTTCCGCTACATTATCTCTACTGATTTCTTTCTAGTTTCCTCTCTCCGTGTTCTGTCGATCGTTTTTCTTATGTCTGTTTTCACCCTTTTTTTAACTTTAATATGCATCGCTGCTTCGAAGGCTTAAGGGGGAGGAGATTTTACTTTTTTCTAGACCAAAAAAAATCTATTTTATTGAACGTTCGTATCAGTGTTGTAATCATCTAGAAAAATTGCCAGATCGGAGTAAACACTATTTCGAAGTGAAATTATAAATTGTTGTAAATTAGTTGTAAATTATATCTCCGTGTCCCGATTGTCCCACGACCTTCGCTCTGGTCTTGCGGTCTGATCCTTTCCTATCCGCCGTCACGTACGGTACGTAATTTCTGCGATTGTTTCGTCGGACGGAAGACGCGCTGGGCGTCGACACGTTGGGAAATAACGAAATCCGCTCGTTCCGTCGTACCGAGGCGTTGAGACGCATACAAGATTACATCGCAACGAAATGCACTTCGACATCGCCACCGGTGTCCGCCGTCGAGCACTTCCGGCCCACCCGTTAACTTATCCTGTACCACCACGTCATCCTCTCGTCGTATCCGCTCCAGCGGCCAATCATTCGGCTGATTCGTTCGCGAACGGGGACACAACGCCACTGTGTGCTTCCACGGTCCGTTACCACCGATATCGCGGCAACGATAGCGATTACGGGATTTTTTTTTTTTTTTTTTTTTTTCTTTACCACGTCGATTTTGTCAACGAGCAGTTGCGACCGACAAAGATCGGCTGTTTTCTTTATTTTTATTTATCTTTTGCGACATAATAATTTTAATCGATTTTAAATATTGAAATTTTGATTCATTTTAAATATTGAAATTTTGAATTTTTTAATTGTGATCAATTTTCTACCGGAAGCAACGTCCGTGATTTTTTTGTTCGCTTGATTTTCAAAGAAACTGATGTACTATGCCGATCTATGCAAACGGTCGATACAGCAGGAAGTGAAGGACAAGCGAAGAAACAAGTACTAAAGTGGTCACGAAAGAATTTCTCGTCGAGTTCGACGAGAACACCCTTCGAAAGAGGATAAATATCACCGAGTTTGAGACAGACAAGCCTACTCTCGCTGTGACCCAGATCGGCGCAGTCACTCGAGAAGGATGAAAAAAATAAATAAAAATAAATACCTCGTGCACCTACATCGGATCTTATTTTTCTGTTACCAATTCTTTTTTTTTTGTTTTCTTTCACTGAGATATTACAGATATGATTTAGTTGCAGCAATGATTGGAGAAAGGAAGTAGACAATGAAATTATACGAGTCGTTTGTCCGCAGAGCGCGAGAGCGTGGGAAGAACAATAGCGTTAGAGATGGAAAAGTATTGAGTGAAAAAATGATTAAAAGCTGCACAAACTATGTATTATCAATAAATTCATGATAACGACACACGATACATCGAGATGAAATTTCTTACCTCATGTACTTCCGGTGTTCGTTTACAGGAACGAAGTATTCCTCGTAAGGATCGGTAGGTACTTCGCAGGCCTCTTGTCCCTTGGTCTGAAGATTGTTGCCGGTGTAGGGCCTCATCGAGACGAGCTCGAGATTCACGGCCTCGATCTGCTCCTTCTTTCCGTCTGTGGGTCAACAGGACAGATTTTCGTATTTAACACCTGCGCGTTCCGTGTATCTCTCTTCCTCTCTGTCTACAGCGGATTGCCGAGCGTGATCAAGGTCATCGAGCGCGGGGAGTTAAATGCGATCCCGCAAGCTCGTCCGGTTCCCCGCTTGAGCAGGTTCGCCGGTATTCGGGAGAAACTTGAGAGAGTCGCTTCCTGTGTGACCCTTATCGAATCGAAGACGGGGTGGGGGAGAGGAGAGAAAAAAAAGGGGACGAGTCGAAAACGATCGCTCGAACGATTTTGCAGGAAAGAGGTGCGCATGCGTGCCGGTATACGCGGTTCTCTCGATGGAAGGCGAGCGCGCGCAGGGGGCCTGGCATATCGCGAATGTATACAAGCTCGGAAGCAATAAGCAGGTGAAGCTGTTCCAGGCACTCTCCAGGTCGCACTGTGTGGGACGCTGGAGAACGCGCTGGAAATTCCTCCGCGGAAATTTCACCGACCTCGAACGACTTCTGTATCTAGAATATTTATTTATAAATCTTTATGGATCTTTATACATCTTTACAGAACTTTGCAGATCTATATAAATTTTTGTAGATCCATATAGGTTTTTATAAATCTTTATAGATCTGTATAGATCTTCATAGATCTTCATAGATCTTTATAAATCATTACAGATCTTTATAGATCTTATAGTTATATACGATAGGGGAGAGTGGACCAAAACGGTCTCCTCCGTTTGATGTGAAACTTTCTTTTCTCATGTGCCGCGAAAAATCTGTAAAACAGTCTGTTCTGCCCCGCTCTCCCCGACGACTCCCCGTCGAGTGAAAAGATACTTCGACGATGGATCTCTACGATATCCAACGAGACTCTGATCGATCATTCGCGCGCGTAACATGGCGTACATTATACGGATATATGCCAGCTGGAGTTTATAACGCAATTTCTCTTTACCATTAGTCTGCACGCTTGTCGCGCTCGTGTTGAGGAAACTCGCGTCATTGTTGTTCCCATTGCCGTTGACACCGTTAACTTTAACGCCGCTCGTCGGTCCATTTTTCTCGTTGCTCTCGGCCGGAAGTTCGATCCTCGTTTCGGTCTTGTAGTTTGGATTCTGGGGGTCCGAATTAGCGCGAACCGGCTCGACGTAGTGCTGAGCGACGAACGACTTCTTGTGACCGCCGTTCTCGGTCGGTAACGCGTCGAGCGGCGATTTGTAATCAGGCTCGAGGGTCACGTTGCTCCTGTGCTGCTGCTCCTGCTGAAGACTCTCCGTGTGACTGTTCTCCAGCGTCGAGCCAGCACCCGCACTTGGACTGCCGCAGTCGTCGTCGTTGGCGAACGCCGGGTTGTCCTCGCCCCCGGTATCCGACATATCGACGAATTATCTCGTTTGATCCCTAATTCGTTATCCTCTATTCGACCGAAACCGACCCTATCCGCTGTCCGGTACTCTCATGCGGCCTGGAATCTGCAAAACGAGAAACGATATAAATTAATTTAATGGACGCACAGTTTGTGATTGTTGAAAATCATTTTTCAATAATTTTTGTCTATTCATTATTAATTTATAATTATTTACGAATGCTTTTAAGTCATTTTTACGCAATTTTTACATTGGAATTTTCTTTGCGCAGAATTAATATTATTTTTCAGGGTTTTTTACAAGTTATTTTTTTTACCGAAAAATACTATATCAGGCGTGACGTATTTCCGGTATGACGTCACTTCCGGTCGAGAAATGAGATTTTCAAACCGGACGTAACGTTTTCCCCTGTGACGGCACTTCCGGTCATAATATGACGTTTTTCAACCGGACGTGACATATTTCCGGTAAATCTCCGGAAACAAAAATGTACGGTTTCTAAATTTCTTAGTCAACAGCGAGGCGGCGAAGCGCCCGAGCCTCAACAACCTGCTAGTACCTTATAATTTGCTAAACTATAATAGGAGCGATTACAATTTTGCACCGATTTGCGAACGGCGAAGGAACGCGGAGGGTTCAAAAAATAAAAAAAATAATAAATCCTTCGAACTCGGTGGATCCGGAATTACGTCCGCGAAATTACGTGAGAGCGTGGAGGAACCGGTCGAAAAATATTCCGAAATAAGCAGTCTGGAGTTTAGGGGTGAGCGACGCATCCCCCTCGATACGCTTCGCACACACGCACACGCGTGCACATTTTTGTTGAAGAGATATCGGACCCAATGGGTCTCTGGATCCGCTCGTTTCGTTCCCAGACGATGTTTTGTCTCGGCAATTTTTTTTTCTTTCCATTTCAAATTTTCTTTTTGTTTTATTTCTACCCCCGCTCTTCCATCTTCGAATTTCCTTCGAATCTTCGCCCTGCGAGTTCACCGCTCGCTCCCTCTCCCTTTTATTTTTTTATTTTTTTTATTTTATTTTTTTTATCGCTCTTATACGGCTCTCAGTGTTCTCTTCTGTGTTGTTGCAAAGCCGCGCCGCCGCCTCGCCCGGCCCCGGGGATCCGCGGACCGGGAAGGATACAAAAATAATAAAAAAAATATATGAAAAAAAGATCAACGAGAACGCGTCCGGGGGTCCGAGGCGAAGAGGCCCCCCCGGGCCACCGGCGGACTTCGTGAGAAGGACCGAGAGTCCGAAAGTCGAGGGCGAACCGCAGAGACTTCGCTCTGAACGCGCTCCTCCGACTCTCGCACGGTAACTCTTGGACGAACATTTTTACGCCCATTCATTTCGGCCTATAAAATCAGTTATCGATCAGTCTAATAGGTTGTTTTTTTTACTTCGAATAAGTCATAATTTTATTTATTTGTTTATTTATTTATTTATTTATTTATTTATTTATTTATTTATTTATCTCGACGGGAACAAGCCTCTTGGCACGAATAATTTCCACGTTTAACAAGTATATGATATGTTTTTAAATCTAGACTTTTTGTATAGGTAACAGGTATTACATTCTCTCTAATAAATGTAATAATTTTAAATAATACCCGTGAAAAAAATAAGAGAAAAAAATAAAAATAAAAGCGTCCATTTATACCTTTGACTTTCAGTTTCAGCGCGAATATGAAGAATGCTCGGTTGGGTTTTTGCACCGGAGAAAGAGATTCGCTCGAGAGCCTCCCCTCGGCCGGTCATCGGCTGATGATGGCGTCTCGAGAACTGCACGTAGGTGTGCTCACGACTCATAGTGCAAACACTCACGTATACTCGCGTCTCGTACAGAGTGATGCAGAAAAAGCTACCTAGCTGTTCGCCTTAAGCGAGGGTTTTATTTTTATTCTTTTCATTAGAAAAAATAATCATAATTATATAAAAATCCTCGGGTTCGAATATAATAAATCGTAGGATAAGTTCAATTGTCTGTTTTTTGATACAATTTTTTTCATATTTTTTATTACGTACAAAATGTAAAAAATTCCGATCAAAAAAGAAAAGAACAATCAAAAAAGAAAAAAAATTCAGAACGGAAGTGATTATTTTTCATGGTTTTTTTTTTTTTTCTAAATGTCCAAATTTTCTTCCAGTTCTGAAATTAAGCGATACCCGTCCGTCATTCATTTTTTCCGTCATCTCATTTTTTTTCCGAGCGGATGGTGGGGGCGGAGGGGAAAAATGGATGTGCCTCGTCGCGAGGAATCATCGAGCGAAGATATACCGAGGAGTCACCCTGTACAGTGTTGTATACTTCCGTCCGTATCTTGCAGGACTAAAAGTGGTTGACCCTGAGAGCCTCGCCAGCCACAAAGGACTGATTCACCGTAGGGCTACCAGGGAGCCCGGTGCCTCGGCTCGCCGCGGATATATCTCCGTCCGGCGAGCGTGCGGAGGAAGAGAGACGGAAGCCTGTAACCCGCAACGATATGCAAGAAGTGAGACCGGTGTTTCTCGCGCTCGCGCGGGACCGCGATTTAGCGTGGCTCGCCGAGGAGGCTCGAGGAACTTCTCTCCGCGGACGGAAATTTCCATCGGTGATTGGCCATCCGTGAAAATTTTGAGACACAGTCATTGGCACCGCCGCTACGTCCTACCCAGCAGCCCTCGCGGTCCAGATCGGAGCGGACCGACTGCGTGAGCGCTCGATCCCGCGTATCCCGAAGATCGCACGTGACACGGCCCGAACGGCTTAAGGGGATCCGGTTCGGAGACTAGACAACAATGTATATAACTGCTTTAAACAAAAAAAATTGAAATTTTCATATCGTTATGTCATAAAAGTTGAAAATTAAAGTTTTCATATCGCTTTCGGACAATGTTCCCGCATTAGCAAAGTTTCTTCTATGAGATAGCATAGTCTGTATTTTTGGCTTCTTCGTAGAGGAAGCTTCGCGAATAAATGAATATTAAAGGAACAAATAGACTACACATAAGCACGGACCACGCGTTATTTAACATTTAAAGTGATGCTAGATAGAGCCTTTTCGTATTTAAAGTACAGAAGGACCTCGAGTCTGTTACCTTCGATATCCGTAGCAGTAGGTAACGGTAAACGGTAGGTGTGATGCGGAGCCGGTCCCGCCGCTGTGAACGAACTCGATGTCCTAGTGCACTGAAAAGTACTCGTGGACTTCAAGTACGCACCCGAAGTGCCAAACAAGTACCCGGTACTTCAAGTGTTGCCCAGCTCTGATATACATATATATATATGATAAACAGATATAGCTACCACCTCTCGAGCATCGCGATTGGCTTCGAACCCCCTCCACTACCACTCTCACCGTCAATGAGAGTCTCGCCGAAATTAAATACGCCTTTACGAGCTTCTTTCATCCTTTTTTTTCTTTTTTTTTTCTTGAAACAAAAAAGCGACTCTGAGACTCGAAGCGGATGATATCTCGGCTCTACCTCCGCACCGTTGTCTCTCAGAGACGCTGAGGTACTTTTTGTTGTTGCTTTTCTTCCCGGATGGGTACATAAAACGGAGTTCGTATGCATTGCCGGGGGGCAGCGACGGGTCTGCGGTCGGGTCTCCGCAGTGGTTGTTCGATCGAACGAAAGTTAGTGCCGCGCTGTGGCGTAAGTTTGTATTTCGTCGGTAATTTTATTTGCCCGGTACTGTGCCGTGTATTGACTCGGTGGACCGCGCGCGGCAACGTCCGCGAAGTGAACCTGACCGGTCGATTGCGCTATCGAGCGGGGGAATTCGTGGAAGAGCGTTTCACGGACGGAGATCATCTTTGCGGCGAGGAAAGTCGCGCGCGAGGCGCTATCCGCGCCAAAGATCACGGAATCGTCGGAGGCGCGATGGGCACGCAACGGTAATGGCACCGGGTCGTGCAAACGGATACGATAGGCGAGTCGGACCGACGCGAGATACCGCGTGTGACAAATAATATCGGAGAGACCTTGCTGGAACCAGTAAAACGAGTTACAATCTTCGTGGATAGAGAGACTGCGAGAACTCCCCGGAGCTCGGTGTTTCTCTAGGAGGGGAAAATCAAGGGGGGCGGATCGTTTTGTGAAATCGAATGTGGAGGAAAATAAATAAATAAATAAAAGTTTTACGACACCGCTACGGCTCGATTTCTCTTCAATATTGAACGATTTTATGATTTTTTTTTCTTCAAATTATACAATTTACCATAAATAGAATTGGAAAAAAATGTTCAATGTTAATAAAATATTATAATATTATAAAAATATTATTATACAAATCAATCAATTAATCAGTCATTTATTGCATTTAAAAGGGTACAGAGCCCTTGTTACAAAAATTTTTTCTACAAATACATAAATAGTATTCATTTTAATATTAATATTAAAATAAAATATCTATGTAAAAAATAAAATGAAAAGTATACAAATTAGTTAAATGCAAAAGTTTGATTTTTTGTTTCTTGCGAGCTGGACCGTGGACTTGGAGGGAAGACACTTTTTTTGATAAATATCAAAATGACTCTTAAATTTTATCTTGTCGTGAAACGCGTTATAGATCGCTCATTCTTGGTGAGCAGAGAACGTGCTCTGACAGAAAGGCTCGATAAAATAAACTGCAATTGTTCGAGGAGGGGGAGGGAGGGGGGAGAAAGAGAGGCGGAAAAAAGGGAGCAAGAAGCGAGTGACCGGCTGTTGCTATCGGCGAGCCGTGAGTGCCGTTCTCGAGTTCCATTATCGATAAGCCGAGGAGATCGACGAATAGACGAACGACGGAAGGCCTGCAGCTGCTAAAGGACATTCTAGGATGGCGTGTGTTACACTCGCGCGTGTTATTTATAATTTAGTGGTTTTCATTGCTATAGCTTTATGTGTCAGTTCTCCGCTAAAAAAAAACCTGGATATATATATATACATATATATGTGTATATAATCAGTTCGTATTGCGGCGAACATCGGCACCGATGGTGGCGAACTCGTGACTTTCACCTCTCGCTCCCTCGCCCCCTCGGTCGTACTGATGAATCGGGAACGACATACTCGACTGAGGCACGCGAGAATGTCGCACCGATATTAACATTTTTTTTTTATTTTTCGAAATTTTATTATCAATTAAAGTAATTCGCGGGCCGAATCTTTTTATAAGTTCAAACTTAAATATTTATGTATTAATTAGGGAAGTGGGTGGGTCTCTTGGGGGAGATGTCGATGTATGAGATAAAATTTTTTCAAAGTTTTCTGTGATCGTATTTCTGTGTCAATGACTGATGCGAACCCGCGTGCGGCGTTACGACAAAGCGATACGAAGACTTGCGAAAATAAATTAAGTTAAAGGAAAAAAAAAGAAACATAAGTAACAAGAAGGAAGTGTGAAAAGAGTCACGAGGCTATTTTGTCCGCTCTTGTAACTCGTGTGACCGGGTTGTTTGTAGCAGAAGAGAAAAAAAAGGAGAGAAAAAAAAATGCTCCAACTCCAGTTTCCTGGCAAAGTGACGTAACCCCGAAGGATTTAGCAGTAACGAGAACGCGAGAAGTGTGCGAAAGAGGCTCTCGTGTGTTCACCGAGTAGGCGTTCACCACGAGCCTGTTGCCGTGCGGCTTCGGAGAGTTCAACTCGGGGGGGATTGTGTGTACATACACGAGACCGGCTCTCGGCATCGTCAAGAGCTGGGAATATCGCGGCTCATCTTCCTTCCCTTGTGTTTCTTCCTCCGCCGTTGCAGCTCCGCGCTAGAGCCGGCTAGAGCTCGGCGCACGCTTCGCCATTATACCGGCTCGAAAATACGATGAGTTAAACAAAAAAAATCGCTTAAACCGGTAGATCCTCGTGCCCGAGGGCGAGCACGATGAGCGTACGGTACGGTGTAGTAACCGACTCCGATACATCGCTCGAAGTATCCGTCGCAACGAAACATGACCACGCTTGCAACATTTCTTCTCGATATTCCATCAGCCGATGATAAATAATTGAAGTTGTGAAAATTCGATAGTTAGCTGGAACAACTCATTTTTGGAAAAAAATAAACAATAGTTTAAGCGTACTAATTACTAGTATTAAAATGATTTAAAAAAGTTAAATTGCAATAACTAATAAGTAGTGGTAGGAACCAATATTATTTAAAAAAAAATTAAATAGGGTGTTCTAAGAGTTAGTTTTCCGCACTAAGTATCACAGCCTCGGCCGCGGCAAGATTTCGTCGGCCGGACGCCAATGTGCGAACGTTTTTGATCACAAAATATTGCGCGTGTGTGGAAAGGATCGAGTTTCATTATCCGAAGTGTTATACTCGTGCCTCTGGAAGATAATACTCGGCCATGCTCTCTCGCACCGATACACCCATCCTCGGCGTGTCTTCACCCGTGTACACTTTGAACTTTGGATCGTGGAAGAGAGGTTACGCATCGGCAGTAGGATCGGGCACGGAGGCCGAGAAGATCGGCGGAGGAGAGAACGAGATGGGGAGCGACGGAGCGAGATAGAGCGGGACAGAAAGCACGCGGGGTCGAAGAGGACGTTTGCCCGTCCGGCGTCCTCCGCATCCGCCACACTCGATCCCGAATGCCTGCGTCGGGCCGTAACAGAGTTCCCGAGTTCGCTCCGTGGCAAACCGTACGACAGCTATCGCTGGCAAGAGTCCAGAGGCAATCCTCCTCTGCATAGGAGTTTCTGAACTCTAACATCGTCGAACTGCTCTCCGAAAAGCTTTGTCCCAAAGGAAATTCTTCGACCGAATCTTGGTAAATTTTTTTCTTTTGTGTACAAATTTTTTAACTGAATTTTTTGTTACTATTTTTTAAAAATCGACCCGTATCTACCACGTATTACAGAAGAGCGTCGTGTTGAGAAAAATCCCGAGTTCCCTCCGTGGCGAACCGTACGACAGGTATCGCTGGCAAGAGAGTCCAGAGGCAATCCTCGTCTGTATGGGAGGTTCTGAACTCTAACATCCTCGAGATGCTCTCCCGAGAGAGTCTCGAGTTGAGCTGCCGGAGGGCCGGCCAGCCGGCCCATCGAGAAGAAGCAGAAGCGAGGATAGCGAGAGAAGATTACAAAAAAGAAAGGTATAATTCTGCTGCGAGGAAGAGTATCGTCCCATCGTAAACAACATTACTATCGTTGCTGGGCTTCTGTGACTCGAGTACGTTAATTATTATCAATGAATGCGTTGAACATTGCAGGATAAGACCAAGTGTTGTTGTAAGTTTATAACTTTATTTTAGATAAAATCGTTTATTTTAGATTACTTTATATTTTGTTGCTTTATCTTTTATTTTTTATTTTGAGCTTCTGTGTTTCGAGCACGTTAATTACTATCAATTGGTCGATTGTTGTAAGGTGCCAGCTTTCAACTTAATTTTACATAAAATCTTTTTTTAGATTATTTCAGGTTATTTCAGATTAAAAAAAAAAAAGGAAATAATTCGCTGCAAGGAAGATTATCATCTGACCTTAATCAAGACTACTATCGTTGCCGGGCTTCTGTGTCTCGAGTACGTTAATTATTGTCAACGAGTGCATTGCACACTGCAGTAGGTAAGATAGCGCCGAGTGTTGTTGTAAGCTTATAAGTTTATTTTAGATATTATATTTTTAGATTAAAAAAAAGAAGAAATAGTTTCCTGGAACGAAGAGTATAATCTCGTCGTAAATAACATTACTATCGTCGCCGGGCTTCTGTGTCTCGGGCACGTTAATTATTATCAATGGCTGCATTACACACCGCGGGATGCAGGATAACTCCGAGTGTTGTTGCAAACTGTAAGTTTGTAAGTTTATTGCACGAAGTCGTTTCTGCGTTGAGGACTCGCAAGCGGGCTGTGTTGACTCCCAAGAATGTCGCTTCTCCTCGCTTTTCCACGACGTAAATGCTCTGCCGACCGCGTGCACATCCATGCGTATCGTCAACGCGGTGCGTGCACGCAAAACATTATTTTTTCCCTCAGCGAGGCGATCGTATTCATATTTCTCGTTTTCCCGGCGAGAGGAATACAGACACGTAACCGAGCCGAGAACGAAAATCAAATCAATTCTTATTTATTTTGGAAAATAATTTTTTAATTTATTTTTTTTTAAATGTATGTCACTCGGTGCGAAAATGCCAGTTTTACGCTCGCTCTGCGCAAAACCCCATTGTCACACCTTGGGGAGTAAAATTTGATGCAATTTATTTCGAATTATTTTTATATTAAATTCATTTTATATCATGTTGAATTAATACGCCGACGCGGAAAGCGCAAGAATTACTTATGCCGCAGTTAGGTATAGAGAAATAATTTAGAAGCCTCAGTGTAGGCGAGCAATTCAGCGAATGTCTTGGATCGGAATTATAGACGAGTCACCGATCCGAGGAGAGACACGAGGGCCCGCGATCTTCCCTGTTCCCCGCGTCCCGCTGTGACCTTTCGGCAGCGGCGAGTCCCGCGAGAGAAAGAGACGAGAGTGCCTCATCCTCGGAGCACCGAGTAAAGCGCGATTTTCTCGTGTGCGAGAGAGCGACTTCCCATCGTTGGCTATATAGCTGCCCTCTCGCCGCTCGGCGCATCCTCCTTGAAATCTTTGCCTTCTTCGTCCTCGTCGTCGTCTCACCGTCGCGTTCCACAGGCAGCGAGAGCGCGCGCGTGCGCATGCGCGCGCCGGTCTTTCGGCCCACGGCGCACCGACGATACAACGCACACAATTCACTATAACAGCCCGTACTTTTTAAGCCCGTGCACGCTGCACTCGCGTTACCCAAGATCTTACCTTTACTTTCTACATTCTTCCCGAGACAATACGCGTACACCCACGTTTAAAATATCGCACGTACGTGCGATACCGTAACGCTACGTGTTTTATATATGACAGCCACACGCGGCCAGCCTCGGCGCACCGCGCATGCGCCCTCCGCCGAGCGAATGAAATCTCTCCGCTGTACCACGAATCTCGAACCCTACGCTCTCGCTCTTTGTACGACAACTCGTGTATAAATTAATGCGAATTGTCGAGGCGTACACCGAACTGGTTAGTTATTTCAATTTTTTTTTTGTTTTGTTCATTGGCAGGGAGTGACTCATGGAATTAATCGGTGAGGCAAGCAAGTGGAAGCGGTCCTTCAATGAAACGCGTGGGTCGGCGAGAGTGGGGACGCGCGGCCGGTGGGCGATCGGACTTACAATTGAGGAATCGAGACTCGAAGTATCCTGAAGGAAATAGTTCGATCGGAATTTCGTAAATTTTTCCCCTTGGGCGAACATTTTTAACTAAATTTTTATTTTTTTTTCTAATCAACCTGTATTTATCACGCCTTACAGAAAAGCGTGCAGTTGAGAAACAATTTTTTTTTGTACGGGAATGAGTGCCGGCTGTCGAAGGGTTAACAATGAAATATATATATATATATATTTATACACGTCGATCACAGTAAAATATGCTGGTACCGACATATCCATCGAGCTCTCGCCACCGTGCACGCGATAGGTACATCGATTAATCGATGTCGATCGAGGTAGAGCCGGAGAGAGAGTGCCTCGGCGACGCTGACGATCTCTCGCCTGCATAAAGTCCTACACACAGCTGTGCATTCGCTCCGAGTCGAGGAATCGTTAAATATGATCGGGCAGGCATTCTCCACCGGTAGGATCGTTTATTAGACTGCAGACTCTCGTTACATTATAGATCCGCGTTATCGGATACTGTATTGACTCTAGAGCGGGCAACCGTTTACATAATTTACAATGCTCTTGATTTCTTTGTACGGTGGAATAGAACAGTTACTTTTACATGGTCAACGGAAATAAGCAATAATATATAACGGCATTTTTTGCTGATTGAAATATTAGTTGTCATTTTTTTTTTTTTGCGAACACGTTACACGTGTATTACGAGGAAGTAGAGTCTGCCAGTTAAAGATTTTTTTTAACAGCAAGCTTATCGACTAAAGCATGACAAAAAAATTATGGAATAAATCGATCGATTAAATTCAATTCAATCCAATTCAATTGGCTTATATTCAATTAAATTTGATAAAATTGGATCAGATTGGATGAGATTGGATCAATTGGGATAAAAATGGATCAAATTCAATTAAATTCAATTAAGTTCGATGAAATTCGATGTTAGAGTAGTTGTTGGATTCATTTTCAGCTGGATATGTTAAACGAAAACTCGACTCGGAAGTAAAGAAATATACATATATTTTCAACAATCACCAGTCATTAGACGATTATTGTTTATTATTCCGGCGCGTTAATGCTGTTAGTGTCGTAAAAATAAAAGTCTCGTAAATTCCGTTCGACACTGTAACGAGACGTCGTGAAAACGCGCGTTAAATAAAAATAGCTCGTCCTTGCCTCACCCGTATTGGAACGCGGTCCGGGGAGAGTCGTCGTCGACGTCTCGCAATAGTGCAGCCATCGTCGAGACACGTTCGAGCGCACCTTTCGCTTCGTTCGCGAGCAGTCCTGTTATCCCCGGGGCTTCCGTCGTCGCTCGATCTCGCACATATTTTACGCACCACACATCGACGCACGTCGCGGACGAGCGTTTGAAATTTCCGCTTACACACATCACACCGGCCTCGCAGGTTTTCTCTGATCGATCTTAATTAATTCGTTCCCTTGCTTCCTCGTTGTGCGAACCGGTAAACTTGCGGACGAGCGGCTCGTCGAAGCCGGATCTTCCATTTCTGTACGCTCGAGAGTTAGTCAGATTTAAAACGCGTATCAGTGATACGTCGAATAATGCGTGACTCACGCCTCTCGGGGCGAACTACGAAAGGCACAGGGAAAACTCGCGACAGTTTTAAGAGAATGTGAATTTTTTTTTAATCCCGGTCGGTAATAAAATCTGTAATTGATTTTTCTTTACGTTGCCGACCATGAACGTTCGAAAGAAAATTGCCACATGAATTCGAATTGATATCCGGTTTATGCGAGAATTTACTTTTACCGGAAATGGTCAGCATCTGTCGGAAAAATTGATTACAGTTTTTGTTACCGACCGAGCTCAAGGTGCGGCGGGGACTAAAGGTTTTTGCATCGCTCCAAATCCACCGTGATGAAAGCCACAGTGGCTCGTAGTTAGACGAAACACAAGAGGAAGTCTGCGTCGAGGCTATGCCGTACGAGCTGCACGTAATTTTACCTATACAGGTTTAACGCACGCTCGGATAGGTATGCGCTGTAGATATAATCCGGTAAATACTGCGGAGAGCCTAAGTGCGCGATAAATCGGCAATACCCGAGCACGCGCCGCGCCAGATGCCGGATTGCTCAGTTCCGAGTCGCTTGTTAAGCCACTCACCGCCTTACCGAACGGCCAATTTAAAAAGGCCAGTTTTTATTTATTTATTTATTTTTCTAAACAAATTAATCAATTTTTTCCATCACGCTTTAGAGCTATTTGATGGGCAATGTTTTGACACAGCCAATTTGTCAACGAAAATTTATAGGTATTTTCGAAAAATTTTACCGATTCAACCAAATTCGTCGGAGGAATTTACCGCGCCATTTTTTTTTGTTTAATCTTTACGAAATAATTAATTTTTTCCGTCACCCGGTGGAGCTATTTGAAGGACAATGTTTTGACACAGCCGATTTGTCAACGGAAATTTATGGGTATTTACGAAAAATTTTACCGATTCAGTGAAATTCGTTCGAGGAATTTGGCCCCGGCACGACCGTTCGGAATCGGCCGGATGATTGATCGCGTCGTCGCTCGATTATCGGCAGTCCGCCGGTCGCCTCGGGCTCGTCTTGGCACGGAGTTACGAAATCTCGCTGGCCACTTGCTATTCACTATGTTGCCGAGAAAAATATATACTCGCTGCCCCTCGTCGTGCGCGTCTTAATTGAAAGAGTCTCGGGAAGGACGTAAGCCGACCGCTCGGATACAGTCCTCTGCGGTTGCCGTGCGATTCCCTCCTCTTGCGCAACCTCTCATCGGCTCTCGTTTCTTCGAGCCCGAGTATTAATTCGTCGCTCATTACGGCGAAGTCGCTGCGGCACTCGAATTTCATTCGATTAAACCCAATCCCATACGTTATTGTGTCATCTCGTTTTAACACGCTACGTATTTCCCTTTCATTTTCTTTTTCATGACTAAAAAATGATGTAAATTAAAATTAAAATAAAGCGGTTGAGGCAAAAGGCCCAATTACTGACCATCTAACAATAAGCTCCGCATGGCATTGAAAATGAGAGACGATTTTAAAAAATAGAGAGGGTATTGAAATAACTGGTATTACAGAAAAGTGTCCTAATTAGTTTGGAGTCTTAATTAATTAAAACAAGGATTATTTCATTATTTGTGACCATTTAAAAATAATCAACTCGAAATATACGCAGTGTTGTAAATAACCTGATTAGTGACCTACAATTATGTCATGTGACCCATTATACATGTCCCCATTTTGCCCCAGTACCCCCTTTCACCCCGGTTTCCCCTACATTGCCCAAAATCCTGCTAATTCACACGAAATTGTACAAAAATCATGAATTTTAATATTTATTTTCTTTGAATTCAATTTTAAAAAACCTATTATTTAAAACGCAAGCTCACACTCGCCAGAAAAAGTTTTATCGCACTAGTATCGTAAATTACTATTAACGCAGCAACGTGTAAAGATCAACATTTTTCGTGCCCAACCCCTCGACTCGCGCGCATGCGCGACCGCCTCGAGCACACCTCTATACATATACACGCTGCACTTTGAGCTTTTTTTTATATATACATATTCAGCGATTGCCAGATAGCATTTGCGAAATCCCGGGCGAGACGATTCGGGTGTCCCACATCGTCGATGGTGTGTCGTAAAACCGTCGAAGGTTTGGCAATTGGTGCGCCTTCGAGCGAGCACGCGGTTAGCCTCACGAGTGAAAACGAGAAAGGTGCCAAGTGGCATAACCGCCGCGCCGATCTCCTCGGCTGTCCTGTGGCACTCCGCGACTCCCCACGGCCAACTAGACTCTCCTCGTCACCGTGCTCGTACACCAGAACCAGGATCGTCGATCCTCCGTCGTCTTAACACGTGTCTCTTAACTTCTCGCTCGGTACTCGAACATGCACGCTATTCGTTGCATCTCTAATTACGTAAATCCACACCTGCCCTGCAGACGCAATTATCGTCATCGCGGCGTCGATGGCCGTTGCCGTTTTTTTAAAATTTAATTTATTTTTTCAAGTAATACTATTATCATTATTATTATATTTAAGGATATTATTATTATTGTTTAATGTGTTTCATCTGCGCGAGGTCCTTCACCTTTTACACACTCCACCTTCCCCCTCCCCCCCCCCCCCAAGCTGCATCTGCAAGCGACTTACCACCTTACTGTGTCGCACTCGCACAAGGGACACAGGAAAACAAGTATATTATGTATTATTATTTATTTATTATTCATTATTTTTATTAGGAATAAGATATATATGTATCTTAATTTTTTGGAGATTTGCGCATATCGTCGGAATGCAAAGAGACGAGAAGTGGCAACTTCTCTGGCGCTGTATCGACTTTATTGGAAAGTGGGACAAGCTTTCAGCAGCGGGAACATACGCTGGCCCCTGTTTGAGACTCCGCTGTTCGCTACCTGCGCTGCTGTTCCTATTCGCCTTAGAGACCCCGAGGGCCTTGCCAACCAATACTTACATAAGGGACCGGGTATATAATACGCGTGCCATGTTATGTCCTCGCGTCTACGCACACGCACAATAATACTTTTAAAAAAATATTGTTGCCGTTTATGGTCGGTAGGTAAAGCACTGTAGTTACAGCTCTTTCAGCCTTATGTTTTATTACTGCACGGAGAATTGCAATACGTTCGCGCCAATTCGGAGTTTGGCTCGTTTAATCGTTTACAGGGTTTTAATCGTTTTACATTCAATCATTTATTGCTCCGATCGAAACTCTCGGATTTACTGGAATTTTTTTCACGTGAAACGGGACTCCCCAGTAAAAGGTAAAAAGTAAAAGGTTAAAGGTAAGTTAAAGGTAATTAAGAGGTAAGAGGTAAGAGGTAACAGGTAAAAGGCAATAGTTAGGGAGAAGCAAAAAAAGAAGATATCGCGAGACATTTTTTCTTTTCGTCTCCGCGTTTACGCACACGCACAATAAAATACCGAGTAAAGTAAAAAGTACGCAGAAGACAAATAAAAAGATATCGCGATTTTTTTTTTTCTATACAAGCACGCATCCTAAGAACGCGAGGCACCTGTTGTCCGCCGAGCAGCCCCTCAGCGAAATCCGGAAGAACGACGTCGGCGCGTTGACTTTGCGCTCGGTCGTGCACCAGGTGGAAATGTTGTGTGGAAGCCGCTGAGAGGCCGCTTAGCCACATTCCTAAAACCCGGTAGACTCGATTATGGTCCGTGTCGACGAGATCTTTTTATTTTTTTTGCCAAATGCATTTTCTCTCGGAAGCTGCCTCGAAGAGAAGAACAAGGAGCGGAGAATGGGGATGCGGGAACGAGGATGACAAACCGTCAGTCACCCGTCGACTCCTCGAGACGATCGAGACACTTTAACGTCGGAAATTAAATGAAATATAAATTCCAATCCGATCGTCGAGGCAAACTTATCAGGCTGAAATTTTGAGACCTTTATTCGTAATGTTCGCGTCTACAAGCTGGACCAACTCGAAGGCCGATGACATAATTTTTTTTGCCTCGATGTTAATTTACATTCTTTTTTACCTCGATGTTAATTTACTTTTTTTTCTTCGATCTTATGAAATTCTTTATAAATTCCATCGTAAATTTTTCGATTGGATTAATTTTTCTTCAATTCGTAATGGGTTTAGCACACTGGCGCGACATAAGGTGCAAGAAGCGGGCAAGCAAGTAGGATTGGAAAGCCGGAGAATATTTCAACTTCCTTCGACTTCACTGCTTTCCATTTCTCTGCACCTCGAAATGAAAATTTCTCCCGTTCAGCAGCTCTCCGAAGTCTTGAGGCGATGTCGCAGTCCCGATATGGACAAGACACCCATAGAGAAGCGGCGCATTTGATACGTCCGTACGCGCCCGAAGACATGCGCGAGTTTAATGCGCACAGGTAGGCGCATTAAGCTTAATATTTATACCGGCAGGATACGTATGGTATTAAATTCGAATGACGCAATTACACTTGCGGAAATACATTAAAGGAAATAGTAATAATAATAATAAATGAAGTAAGATTAAAGTTGAGAATGTTTAAAAACTCCCGACTGCAAACCTACGCAAACCCCCCCCCCCCCCTCCCCAAACCCGGTGCTACAGGCTCGAAGGTCGCAAGATCGGCAACGACGGAAGAGGAAGGTGACACTCCGAGACGACGCCAGTGATTTGTATTCGTCTGGCGAACGTCCTCTCCTTCGTCGTCAGTTTCGTTAAGTTTGCAGAAGCGAAATTTATCATCTCGTATATCCTTTTAAAATAACGGTCGCCTCTCCGCCTTCACTTTGCAGCGGTTATATGCGGTACGTGTAACGAGAAAATTTCCATGGTTGATACATCGATAAATTGATAAACGGTCGGCAAGAAACCTCTCGCAACGTCTCCGACAAATCAGAGCAGGATCGATTTATCGAGCTTCGACGTCGGGTTTAATTCAAAGCTGATCGAGGCTTTCAGCTCCCTAAGGCGAATTATTGTAATTCTCGGCACAACAGATTTCTCAACCCGTTATGAATTCATCACGATTTTGCGTTTAACGTAAATACACGGAGCTATGACAAATTGTTACTTTTAGTCAGAGAATTTCAATGAAATTATACAAAAATGTATTTAAATCCGTTTTTTTTTCTATATATTTGCATGCTCCTTTTATTTATGCAAATACTCGAGTATATTTGAATACATTCAAATTTGAGCAAAATTATTGGAATAAAAATAAATCGCTTCGAGTATGAAATATAAAAAAGTAAAAAATTAAAATATCGATTACAAGGATAAGCCATGCAATTGTTTCGCGCGATAAAATCGATGTAACCAAGATCGAGAAAGCGAGCCGTGCCCCCTCCCTTTAACGGTTGGAAAGTTGCGGACTTGTCAATGAGGACCTTCTCATGCATCGTATAATTCGCAATCTTTCTAACCGAACAGTCAATTTCCTTGAGGCACTTTGAACTTCTACGTCCAATTTCGTCTTTCCCACTCCGGCTTATCGGCACGCCTAACGCAACGAAGTTCGCTTACATAAATATGAAAACCTCTCGTCGGGACTCACCAGCAAATATGGCGTTCC
This sequence comes from Stenichneumon culpator, assembly GCA_964017025.1. Classification (NCBI taxonomy): domain Eukaryota; kingdom Metazoa; phylum Arthropoda; class Insecta; order Hymenoptera; family Ichneumonidae; genus Stenichneumon; species Stenichneumon culpator. The sequence continues at coordinate 18,648,318 of OZ024776.1, forward strand.
TGAGTGAACTTCGCCCCCCTCGCGATTTTCACCTAGCACTTTCTTCCATCGACGATTTTCGTACGCGGTGGACTTGAAAATAAATATTCGAACACCAGTAGCCATTTACGATCTGCGGTTCAAACAATTTTGTGTGACGTGGTGAAAAAAGTAATAAATATAAATAATATGAATCCACATAATAATTAGGTTCATGTCGATTGGACACTCACACCGATACTCACATATGTTCCCAGTTACTCACAGATCTTTACAGTTATTCGCAGATCCGCACAGATATTCTCAGATACTTAGATACTTAGATACTGCTAGTAATATGAATAAATATAAATAATATAATAATAAATAATAATGAGCAAGCCTCTCGTCGCGGCTCGCTAGCAAAGACGACGTTTCAGAGTGAATTTGACCGCCACCCCCCTCCCCCCCTCCCTCCGCCAGCCGGGAGATAAACACCGTGCCTGGACTTTTTTTTCGTGAGTCATGAACTTGAGAAGGAATATTCGAATACCAGAAGCCATTGACGGTCTGCGGTTCAAACAATATTTCGTAACGGGGTGAAAAAAATAATAATAGAGCGTCGCGCGATCTTTTCCGAACGGCACAAACGGCAATGTATAATTATCTACTGAAGGAATACGCAATGAAGAACGATCATTAAAAATGCGACGTCTCGACAGACACGCGAGAGTCAACCCCACCGGCTGCGCTTCGCAGTTATCTCCGGACGTTGCACGAAGCACTATGGATATATTTGACAATCGGTACTACAGGATTCACAGATTTTTGCTGGAATTCATCGGCCAATGGCCCTATCAGATACCGAAGAAGCGACGAATCCGTTGGATCCCGATGTACCTTGTCATTGGAACAGTCAGCGTAGTTCAGGTACTTGAAAAAAACAATGCAAGTGCCGATGAAAGTTTGACCGGTGGAACGTGTGATTGTGGAAAAAAATTAAACGTCCGCAGGTATTGAAAATAATTCAGCTACGGGATAACATAGACGTACTGACCGAGTGTCTGGTACCGCTCGGTGGGAACTTTCTCGCGATTCTGAAGTCCGCGAATTGCATATTCAACACTGTCAAGGTAGGGGAGAACGGGAAAAAATTGTGACCTGGCAAAATGGGGTGGAATAAATATTTTCACCGGTGTACTCACCGGTGTTTCGGGTAACAACTGATCGGTGCGGTGGTCTAGTGGTTAGCGTCAGGGCCGGATATGACGCTTCAAAGTTTTTGCTAGGTTTAATCTACCCACGATATTTTTTAATATCCAGCTGTTCGCTGTAGATGCGGAAGCTGTTAGACCTGATTAAGAAGGACTGGGACGACATGATGGACGAGGAGGAAATAAAAGTTTTAACGAGATACGTCGAGCGCGGAGGTGTTATATCGTCGATTTACGGAGGTGAGCGATCCGTGTTCCGGGATTCATCGTGCCAATTCGTTAATTATCCGGTTTTAACCAGTATGTATTTTTGGAACTCTCTTGACGTATATGACAATCCCTCTGATGCCACAAATAATGGACTTCGTTCTGCCATTAAACGAGACGCGGCCCCGAAGATTGTTGTGTCAGGTCGAGTATTACGTCGACCAGGAGGAGTACTACGTGTACATAATGATTCACACGTACCTGGGCACCTTTATGAGCATTACCACGAGCGTCGGCACGGACACCATGCTCGTCGCTTACGTTCATCATATATGTGGAATCTTCACTATTATAGGGTAAAATAATTGGAGCTTATTTTATAATTTATAATTTATGGGGCAAAAACGATCGACTTGCAGGGATCGACTCGAGAATACGACGAAGAGGGTCGACCTCGATTCGAGCCTCAATGGTGTTATTGAGAACGACAAAGTTTACGAATACATCGCCAATCGTATAAGTGATCACAGAAAAGCTATCGAGTCGGTATAGGGGATCGAAGCAAGAATATTAATGCCAAATTGGTATTTAAAAAAATAATAAAAATACATTCGATTTCATTTTCAAGATTTGCCCTCCTCGTCGATGCGTCCTACACTTTGGCTATTTTCTTACAGGTAACAATCAGTATGATCATCTTTAGCGTCACCGGGGTTCAGGTGTGTTTTTTCTTTTTTTCCCAATTTTAAATTCTTGCAGGAATATTCTTAATCTCCGTTATATGTGATGATAATTTAACCCAGGTTGTCGCAAAAATCGGTAATATCGACGAGACTGTCAAATTCGTTCAATTGATAGTTGCCCAAATAGCACATCTATTTTTTACCAGCTGGCCGAGCCAAATGCTCATAGATCACAGCCAACAGTTTCAAGATTCTATGTGCGTCAATAAAAATCAATGAAAAAAAAAAAATTAATTTCAATAGAAAACTATCGACTATTTGAAGAACATTGTCTGGAATGGTGATACAATTTTTTAAATATTTTTAAACAGATATTTCGCCGAATGGTATCGATTCCCGTTGCGGGGAAGGCATCTTCTTAAAGTAGCCATGCTGAGATGTGTAAAGCCCTCCAAGATGACCGCTGGAAAATTTTATGACCTGTCTTTTCAGAGTTTTGCCAAGGTAAAAGAACTTCTTCGATCTTGCACGAAAACGATACCAACTTTCATATTTAATAATTTTTTTTTCTTTTAAGGTCATGCAGACATCAATGTCTTACTTGACGGTTTTGGTGTCCTTACGATGAAGGACCAAGTTCTCCGATCAGTATTTTAGGTATTTTAGACACGGACGTTATAACTTTATTTTCTCGGTATCGAGTGAGTTTTCGACGATCACGCTTTGTAGACTACGAAAGTTTCATAGATTAAAGTTCCGCAATGGCGCCTCTCTTCGAGGTATCGGTTGGTTCGAGATATATTTCACATTAATTAATAATTATTCTTTTTCATTCTTTGATTCTTTAATAATTTTTTTTAATCAATTTTGTTCTACTCGACCGTTGCATTATGGTTCTTTCGTTGAGTGACACACAGCAGTCGTACAATTATCCAAGAGAAGGGAGAGCCGTCTGGCCGAGTGGTCTACCGAAGGAATACATAATGAACGGAAGGTCGGACAATGGACGGCGAAACACGAACCTAAACATGTGACGTCGCGAAACTTCACCTGCTTCTGGGGTCGGGTCAGTCCTACAACGATCCTCGACCAAAAATCATTGATACCTTTGGGAATCTCTGTAATGCAGTTCGAAAAGATGTCTAACAGCGAGTGAAGCACAGGTGGATTGGGGTACGCTTCGTTATTCGGAACGAAGTCCGTTTCTCGAAATCTTGTACGGTGATTATAATTATAATAATTATACAGAGCTTTATAAAGATTCCGCCAACGTTAAAAATATCGTAATCCGCTTCTTCTCTGAACAAAAAAAAAGTTTCCAAACTGTATCAAGGTAATTTATTCAATCGACTCGGCCATCAAGGCTCTTCTTTCTACTCCTCGTTCTCCTCAACAGCGCACGGCCACGTTTCACCTCGATCGACGCATTAGGAAAAAAAATAATAATAACGTTACTAAAAAAAGGTATATAATAACAGATGAAAGATAGGCGTGCAAGGATTCGCGGCTTCTTGCGGACGGACACGCTTCTGCTCGATCGACGCATGCGCATTAGAAAAAAAATAATAATAACATTACTCAAAAAAGGTATGTAATAACAGACGAAAGATGGGAGCGCAAGGACTCGCGTTTTCTTGCGGTGGGCACGTGCCCGATGTGAAAATTGTCTCGCGGCAGCAGCTACGTTAAATTATTCTCGATGCCCATAAAGAGCGAAGTCTCCCGAGGGAGTGCAATCCGGATAGTTGCGCATCGAAGTCGCCGGGCGTGGAGTGAGAGGAGGGGGGAGGTCTTAGGAACGGCTATTCATGCCGCCTTCCTACGTCGCCTTCGCAGCGATCTGAGACCTCGTCGACGTTGAAACACTTTAACGTCGATATTCATACCCGACAATGTTGAAGCCGGGTTCGCCCGTTCGAGAGAAATGAAAGTGGCGCTCGGTGTCGCCGCGCGCTCGATTCCGAGCACCGTCGAACGACCTTGCTGCACAACACAGTATCCAGTCAAAGGCACCTCGCTTCGCCACTCGACTCTACACCTCCGTTTTGTATCTAGGCGGGCTGTGATATATCTATGCGTATATATATATATATATATGCGTATAATATGCTCGGTTATATATAGATATATAATTACCTGTGCCTATCTATAGATAGACATATATATGCATAGAATACCATGGACTATGATGGTTCAGCTGTACCCGTTTCTGAACATTCGCCTCCGGCAATGGGGAACACAATTTCGATTTCGTTCGGCACCGCAAGTGGACCCGACGATTTTCACATAAATAGGCATGCGCGGACTTGGCACACGTTTTCTCGGGAACGTACACGAACGTTCTTCGACTTTCTAGAAAGCTATATATATATTTTTTTATAATTTTTGTTTTATTTAATCCAATCGAGAATTCCGATTGAGATCGATCGAGCAATGCTCGTCGGAGCGAAAATAATGTCTGTACTATAATATTAATATTATAAATATTATGAATATGATGGGGTGGTTTGAGGTTTATTTTTTTTCGCTTAAATAAATCGTTGTGTTAAGGTGCTAGGACGATGATCCGAGTTCGTCGAGGGTGACGCGAAGTCACGGTTATCCACCTGCATCGAGGAACACACCGAGAGACTCCAAGGGGAAGGGTGGGGGGGGGGAATGCGGTGACCTTGAGGACGATTTCTCACGGGCCCATGTTGCCTCCCGTCACGCTCGGTATGACGTCGGTTTCCGACGAAGACGCCTCTCGACGAGTCGTCTTCCAAGAATTTTTTAAAAATTTAATTTAGTTTTATTTTATTTTTATTCGTTTTTTTTTGCTCCGACTCTCAGGTCGAAATCGGTAAACATCGCCTAATTCAATTTGCGCGTCGGATCGCCAGTGGGTACGAGGACAAGGACTCTCGAACCGCCGGGGAAAAATATGGAATCGGCAAATGATGCCATTCGCGTCCCGTGGTCAACGCGGCCTTGGCTGAACGACCGGCAGAGAGAACGCTCGAGATGCGCTCGCGAAGATCCGCTTTGCGGTATGTGCGACGATCTTGAGAATTCATGATCAACCGCCGCGTGACGCGTCGAGAATCGGACGAGCAAATGTACTCGCGGATGAGTCGAGTCTCGAATTCTCGATCAGCTAACCGAAATTTATTGGGAATTTTTTTTTTTCTTCCCGTGATTCACTTCCGGTACAAAAATATTACACAAAAAGTAAATTTAAAAAGCACGTCCAAGCGACATTCTTAATGAAGTAAATTTTTTTTCGTAAAGTCCGCTTCGAATGGAAAATTCAATGCGATTGATTGCGAATTTTTTATTTTCTGAATTATTTCCGTCAATTTACTTGCGGTCCAATTACATTACACAAAAAAAAATCCCTCTTCAAAAATCATCCGAGAGTAATGTTTAATGAAGTACATTTTTTTTTTTTTCGTAAAGCCCGCTTCGAATGGAAAATTCAGTGATAACAATAATTACATTCGCCCGGATTGTTATGGTTGACAAATGAAAATTGCTCAAACGGAACCGAGCCGTCTTGAGAACTCTCGCGGAGCAGCGAGCAGCCCATTAATTACACAATCGCAGCCGGAATTACTCTTAATTACCCGGTGATTAGCCGCGCGTTGAGGCCGCGCTGTAATACGCTCACCGTCGTAGTTTGTTACGGCTGCGTGCTTACATATTTCTCCTCGTTCGGTTCAGCGAGTCGCACTTTAAATTGTACGAATACACGAATTTATTGTTTGCAACGCAACAAGACGACTATTAGCGTCCGAGGTGGAACCGGGAGAAAGGAAGGCGTCGTCTGTTCGAGAGTTTCTCGTTCGTTCGAAATTTCTTCGTGCGGAACCGGGATAGTCCTCGATAACAGCAGTTGAGGTCGCGCCATATCTAGGCATGTGGGTCCTCGGCGCGCATGCGTCGCTGCGGGCATTAAACGTGCCGAAGGAGGGAACAGTAGGTTACCGCTACTCGCACTGTCACCGGAGATAAATCTCGTCGGTGGGTAGAGCTATGCGGTTAACGAAGGAGAGACGACCATCTTTCCTTAAGGTGGTCCTTGAGAATGGTGTTGATATCGCATAAGTTTCAGAAAGTGATTGTCAGATTTTTAAATTCACTTAGATTTTTCTGACTTTCTACACGTTGTTCATTAAATTTTTATAGAAACGAAAATATAATAAACTTGACATTCTTTTATCGAAGGCGTTTCGTGGTTGCATCAACATAAATAATTCTTAAAAAATAAATAAACGCTATTCTCGTACAGAAAAATTAATAAATTGTATTGTTGTACAAAAAATAGAATAGATTGTATGACGATTATTGAAAAATAAAACTTCACGTTGATTTCAGTTTGCTTTTTTTTGTCTCCGGGTAAAATGAGTAGGTAAGACCGGGATGGGTTGCAGGGAACCGATTCTTGGTACCCTCCGGGACTGACCTTCCGCACACGAGGGGAGAGATGCCTCGGGACAGTGGTTTATCATAATCGTCGAGAGAGGATAGTAGACGAGCCTCGGTGTCCCGATGCGGTCTGCGCTCAACCCCGTCGAGAGGCTGCGATCGCGTCATCGGAAAGAAATGTCTAGGCCGAAGAATAAATATCCTGGGCGTGGCCGATATTGTCCGGACCGTGACGAAACGGGAGAGGGACATTCCGACAAGGCGGTACAATTTTTAATTTTTTTTTGTTTTTAACTACAGCACAGAACAACCAAATATCTCGTATCTTCCACACCTGCGCCAAGTCTACCAATTATAGTTAAAGAAAGAACTTGACAAAAGAATAGAAAAAAAATTAATTGAGCAATTATTTTCTCCAGAAAGTCGGTGTGAAATGCGTGTTACGTTCGGTCATCATTTCTATTTTTATTTTTCACTAAATCCATGTACGGCTCAACACTCCAGTGGAATTCGAGGAACCGACTATGAGAACGCCACATTCTCACGACTACAAGGCTGCTCTTTTATTGCAATTAAAAATTAATTGGTAAATCAGTTTTATACACGTACAGATTAAAACACATAAAAAACAAAACAAAATTTGTGGAAAGTTCGATGCGCTTTAATTGATAGAACATTTTCGCGTGTCTCCGTTACAGGCCACGCGATCTGTTTAGTCAGCGAAATCGGTAGTCGGTGAGTTTTTTTTTCCGCGCACAAGTGAAAGTGTCCCTCGATCGGGTTTGCCTTCTCGGTCTCGCACGCGCGGGTCGCTTAGAAAAAGAGCGGTGCATACCTTGCCGATTCGTTGTTCCAGGATTATTACAGTGTCCCGCACACAAGCCTAGCCGCACACGCGCGCGTTTGTGTTACGGCTACGGCGTCTCTCATTCGACCGGCTGGCGAAAACCGGACGGGCGCGAACGACTTTCAGCGTGCCCACGACGCGTCGAGTCGCCGCCCAAAGACAACTCGTATTTTCGTTACCGGTCGATGGATTGCGAACGCCACGTGAAATCGGATCGGGACAAAATATATAGAAGAGCGGGGCGAAATGGGACAGCGGGGAAAAATGCAATAAGCCAATGATTTTTGTATTTCGACAGTAAGGGAAAATGAGACGAAATGGAACGATTAAACCGTCGATTTATGCCGATAAGCAGTTTTCCATGTCAAACATTTATCAATGTTTATCGGAACATTTTTATATGTATATATGTATGTGTATGTATACATTTTATTCTGAACTCGTATGTGCGCGTATCCTGATATGATAATTAACGAGCGAAGGCTGCGGGTTCGAAGGATCGTGGCCTTTTTATTATTCCGAGGAGAGAGAAGGTCGCCTCGAACTACCCCACCACCTCCTTCGCGATCTATCGATCCTTCGATCTCTCCGGTCGTATTATATCCTTGCCGGTTCTCGAGGATACTCGATAACACTCGAGTTAGATTAAAATTAAATCTACTACTTATTTTTTCTTATCTGCTTTTGGTTAAATTTTTATATTGATTTTTCTTTTATTTGCATTTTTGTCAATCGGCATTTTATTATCAAAATTTGATAACTAATTTTTTGAATGTTAAATGCTCGTCGACTGATGTATAAAACTCGGCAACGGTACTTGTAACCCAATATAAAAAAGTATCAATGTGTTTATGGTGATAGTTTCCTCGTGCGTTTCAGCTCGAGGCGATTAAAATGAAATCAAACCTATTTTATTCTACCATTTCTTAAATCATCGAAGGAAATAAATGCTTTGTCAATCGGTATTTTCAAAAATGTATATCAGTTACCTAATTTTGTAAATATTGGCATTCGTCAATCGTTATATAAAAGGCTCGACAACGGTGCTTGGAGCTCAATACGAAACAGCATCGATTACTTCACGCTAATAGTTTCTTAATGTGTTTTAGCTCACAAAAAAAAAAAAGATTTTTTTTTTTTTTTCAATAATGAACGACTTCCTTCGCCCCGCCCACATTTGCAACATGTCGTCGATTACTCCATCGCAAGGCCGTTAACCGCGAGCGGCCCGTTGCGGCATGTGATGCAGAAATCCTCCGTGGGGATTTTCTTTGATTCGTTAAATATGGGTTATCGACGTCGTTATTTCTTTGACAGTCCAGTGACGCGGCGCGAGATTCCTCTCTCGTTTAAGCAGGGTCGAGCGCGAGGCTCGGAGGGGATAGGCTCGGTGGCGCGCAAGGTGCGGGGCAGGTCGTGTGCGAGTGAGAGGTCCGCCGCGCGGCCTCTCACTCGCACGTGCCAAGCGTGCCGAGATAAAGCTGTAAAGTTCGATGTAATTACTTACTGTTAACTAACGGTGAAGAACAAGTGTCTAAATTTTTGTTCAGAGCTTCCTGTCAATATTCTTTTCAGTTTTCAATAATTTGTTTGCAACGTTTCCACACGAACTACCCTAGAAACATTAAAATTCATCGCTTATTTTCAATCTGCCATAAGAATCAATGTTAAATGGTGCAATAAAAAAAAATATATTTCTCGAGAACGGGGAAGACGAAAGCATTCAAAATGTGCAGTTACACTTGGACTTAGATAAACTAAAATCAGCCCAATGTGCGCATGCACCAAGGATTTATAGTGCACTTGGCTGTAAAGCGCTACTTACGCCACTCTCGGCAGGCACGAAAATTATTAAAGATTCTTTTAAAAAAAGCCTCATTCATTGCTTTACAACACTTGTGGTTTTTAGTTCCAAAAGTAGAAATGTCGCTGTGTAGCGTGTTCCCTTAATTCCGAAAACGTTAGAGTAGATATCCGTTAACCCAATTAGTTCCGTGGTCGAGCGGCCTGCGCGAAGATCGTCGTCCGCGCTGGCGTGTGCGATCGAACGTGCGCGCGCAGCGATTAGCATCGACGAGGCACTACTGTGCTCCGAGGCAACGCTCTCTATGTACCGCGAGAGTTAAACCGCGACGACAAAACCGCTATATCTCCGGCAAGACCGTTCAAGAATCGAGAGAAAAAAAATTGAATAAAAAAAAATAAATAAAAATAAATACACACTACCTGTGCGCGGTCGAACTCGAACCGCTCGACCACCGTAATCGGCTCGGCGCGTGACGCAACAGCTCCGCTGCTACAGTCCTTTCCTTTGTACACGGTGTTAAAGTTTCTATGTGTTTGTGCAAACTGTACCATTTCGACAGAAGCGTTAAACATCTCACGCCTTCAAGCGAGAAATACACGTCGCGAGACGATCTTTGCGTTATGAAAAATATTGGGAAAAAATAATTAAACTCGTTGATTGTGAAATCCGGGGTTGAGTGGAACTTACCGAGGGGGAGAGAAACGCATATTTACTTGATGATAAACCTTCGGACATCGGAGCGCTGCGCCAGCGAACGAACCTACGATCGGCCAAACAATTTGCTCCGCATTCAAACATTTTTTTGTCCACGGAGCGTGTTTTTTTATTTAAAAAAATGGTGTCATCGACGAGACGAAATATTGTAAAATTTACATGAAAATATATGGCAAAACATCCATAAAAAAATCGAAAATTTTGCAAGACAGCAAAACGTTTGTTGGACACACGAACCACTTTAATTTAACTGCTGATCGCTAGAACCAGTGCGAGAATAGGCACGATTCTCGTCCCAGGTTCCCTCGGTCGATAATTAGCGAGTAACGATTTCCGGAGCGGAGAGTGTCAGAGAGTCAATGTCTGAGTGAGCGATCAAGCCGAAGGTCCCCGCTTCTCGGACTTTCATCGAAAATCGCACGTGGCGAAGTCGGGTCAAGGTGGAATTTTGCCTCTCGACGGCGTAGCCAAGAAATCGGCTCGCCGAAGTGCGCCAGTCCTGCACGAGTTGCGTATCGTTGAATGAAATCCAGCGATTCGAGGGCGCGCGGACCGCTTTGAGACAAGTCGATCGGCGAAACTCGTAAATTCGTTAAAAGTTGCACCGGTGTTTCCGGTTTATAATTGCATCGCGATAGCGCGCGTAAACGAACGTGCCCGTGAACTCGCGCGCATGCGCGCCACGCACGGTCGTCGATGCGATGAACGCCTCGTTCAATTTGCCTGGAACGAAATCCTGTTATGTCTCAGGGTAAAAAAAAACGTCGCCAGTCTCGTCCGAGACTTTTATATAGAGTAGAACCACCATTTTCCGCGCCGCCTTCAATCATACACGCATTTTTTATTACGGAAATAAATCGTACACCGCAAAAATGTTACATCCGTTTACAACTTCGTTCTAAGCGTATACCGCAAAGATCTAACTCTCTTAAGGTGGTCCTCTCTAAGGTGGTCCTCTCTAAGGTGGTCCTCTCTAAGGTGGCGAATAGTGTTCACTTCGCATGAGTTTCAGAGAAATGAGAGGGAATTGCAACGACTTCTTGATGGTATAAAAATCTGAAAAAATCAAGCATGTCAAAGGTGCCGAAAAGATTCATTTTGAATAATAATAATTCCAAAATGTTCTTAACAAATTGATGAAAAATAAAATTGTTCAACAATCTCCCGGAAACATAACTGTTTTTTTCAATGGATGTTATATTCGTTCGTTTTTCTGAATACGTATGAAGTTTTTTAGATTTTTATTCACTTTGAATTTTTCTTTTTTATATGACAAAAATATATAGAAAATCACAAGATTCAAAGTGAATTACATACACTTCGAATATTTAATGTGTCACAGCGCTACATGTTATTGGCACTCTTGAAGGTTCTCACGGGAATCCGATTCTAGTGTACACAATATTATCGAGCATAAGCGTACATACGCGTGTACGAAAAATAATGGTGATATTTAACGAGGCCTACTTTTTTCGGTTACCGGCGAATACTCGGTCAACGAGCGAGCCCAGCGCGCATGCGCACGGACGAGAGGAGACGAAATTTAAACGGTGAAAGTACCGTCTTGATGGGTCGATCTCTCCGAATATCGAAGCTCGGATGCTTCGTAATTTTGTCCTTTTCGAAGATTAAAAAAAATCACAGACGTCGAAACTGGACATTGGACGGTGAAGAAGAATTTATGAAAAATCCTTCGACAAAAGGTCGGAATTCGTAGATGAAGAATTCATGAGACTTCGATCGTCGACGATTAACTTCCTGGTGCGATTATTCTCGTAAAAAGCGCGCTTGTTTTTCTGCAATAAACAATTAACGTGTACCATTCAACTACTTTACGTACGATCGATTAAACAGGATCGTTAAGCGTCTCGCAATTGACAATAATCGATCGATTATCCTCGATTTGTGACGCCGATGTAACGATTTGCTACAAAGTGCGAATGCCGGAGTATTGAATAATAGTTAAAAATAAATATATAAATAAATAATAATTACCCTAGCCTTTGATTTGTGACGCGGATGTAACTGTTTCAACAAAGTGAAGCGTCTGCCTCGAATCGTCAAGGTCGCATAAAAAGAGAATCGACCGCACCGTCCACCGCGACGAAATCCCCATCGGATAATTTCTCGTAAACGAGAGCAAGAACAATCGGTCATCGGTCTCCTCCTCGCAGTTATGCAAAGTCAATAATAACCGAGCGAATTTTATCGTCGACGAATGCAGGTGCAACGGCATCTGACGTCACGGTCCATTGTTCCTAAGCGGTAGAGCAACGACTGTGCGAGCTATCGAGTCGTGTCGTTCCGCACAATAATAAAGAATAATAAAAAAGTATAGAACGCACGCGAGAGTTTTACGAGCCTTTCTTACCGCTGGGGGTTCACGACGTTAGTTCGCGAGCGGCGGCGCTGCGCGCGCACCGCGGACGGGCGAGCGTCGCGCCGGTCGGAAGGATACGTTCGTCGCTTCCTCTTATCCGCAATTTCTCCGCATCCATCTCTACCGTGCGAGTTTTCTAAAACTCTTTTATTAACACTATAGCTCACACGCGAACCGCGTGTGTGTGTCGAGTTAATTAGCGATACGCGCCAAACGAGCCTCGATTCTTCGACGTATTCCCTCGGGACTGGCATTGTACAGGGAATTAGCTAAAAGACTTTCTTTCGGCGAGCCCGATTCTCTCGCAATAGCCCGCACACTCGCTCCGGCGAACTTCTCGGCTCATTCGCATTCCACACCGAGCGGCAATCGCTCCATCAATCTTGCCAGCTCACGTATATATGCATATATATATATATATACGTGTATATTACTTTCCAACACTGTAGAGAATAAAATATATTCCACCGTGATAGGTATAGATATTGTTTCGTTAGTACTTTCATCGCCGGTATCGTTTTCTCCGTGCAGTGGCTACTTCGATCGATCGATAGAGATAAAAAGAAACATCATGTTTCGTTCGTTCGTTACGTTAATGCCTTGCTTCACCGACGACTTTCAGCGCCAGTTGTCCGATGAGGGTCCGAGCCATTAGCAAGTGTTGAACACATATTGAGGAATATTAAATAGGTTAGATTTGTACATGTCCGTTGCTTGTCCGTTTTTTTTTTTTTGTAAATACTGTAAATAAAATATATTCCACCTTGACACTTCCATGCAGTGGCTACTTCGATCGGTAGAAAATAAAAATAAATAAAATAAAACTAATGTTTCGTTCGTCGGTTCGATTAATGCTTTTCTTCACCGGTGACTTTCAGTGCCAGTTGTCCGATGACGGTCCGAGCGATTAACAAGTGTCGGACACACATCGAGGAGTATTGAAAGGTTAGATTCGTGTGTCTTGGTCGACAGTCCGTGTATTTATTTTCGTGCCGCGGAATTGTCTCCGCAGCACGTTGACTGTTCTCTAGGCGCGCACAATGGCAGACCGGTAGAGAACATGTTCTCTGACTATGCGTGCGCGCGTGCGCCAAGTTCCGGGCCCTGCCCACGTACTCGCCGCACCGAGCGTTGGCCGGCAGCCGGTCCGGCAGCATTTCACGCAGTTGTTGCATACTGACGTGGGATCCCGTCTGTGCATACAGAGAGTGTCCGTACACTCGGCGGCACTCGAGTCTAAAAGTGCGGCAGTTCTATAGTAAGGAGCCTAACCAACCGCCCGGCCACTCGAGGCGTCTCGGCACTGCCTAAGATCAACCGAGGACGGAAGATCCACATGCGAAGCACATTGGCTCGTCGGCAGTGCTGGCAACCACTTGAAAGAAAAATAAATTTGTTCATTTCTGGTGACTTTCGCGAAGTTCATGCGGGAATAACCGAGTTCGCTGCGGTCACGTCCGGCGAGACTATTCGAGATGTGGCGTTCAAGAAGCCATTCAGTCGCAGAGGTATTTCTTTTGAAAGGACTTCGCTAGTGAAAGATGTTTTTTCCCCGACTTTGCTAAAATAACGGCATTCCTTCCGTAAAACACGACCAGTGAATCGCCTATTATTGACCGATGATTATTGATTACATTATTAGAGCTCATTACTCCCTGGGGAGTTATACGGCTCCTTGCTTCCTGGGGAGTAACAGGGTTCATTATTCCCTAGAAGAAATAGGGCTCATTACTTTCGGGGCTCATTACACCGTAGAGTGGAAACAGGATCGGAAAATCGCCTGTTATTGGCCAAAGATTATTATTAACCTGTGTGCATGTGCAGTACTGTTTCATTACTCCCTCTGGAAGTCCTGTTACTCCTGGGAGAGTAATGGTCATTGACAAATATGACGATTTTATGACCCCAGAAATGTGGTTACTTTAACGAAGTCAGAAAAAAAAGAATCGAATGCTACACGAACTTCTTTACACTCAGGAACAATCGGGCGCTTCCCTCCCTTATAGGATAATATACTATTTCTTTCACAGTGAGGAAAAAGGCCCGGATTGTAGAATAATAATAAAAGTTATGAAAATAAAAAATTTCGACAATCTTTCAGCTCCCCCCTGTAAATCATCCCCGAAGGTAGAGCGTGAGTCAGAACTGTGAGAACATCGAAGCGGAAACTCGGGTCGGCGCCTTGGACGCTGCAGGTATATTACCGCGAAGGACCTCGTCGTTTACTCGCACAGAATAACGTACAAGGCGGCTACAAAGGCCTATTCTCGAATTCATGAGGAAGAGAATCGGATTTTTACTTTCGAAGCGCCGTTGCGTGAAGTCTTGAAAAATTTAATTAAGTTAAATTGTGTAAAAAAAAAATAGTTTAAATTCACAATTAAAAAATCATGAAAAATTTTCAAACGAAATCGAAGTTTAAAAATCTTCGACGAGAGTTCCGGAGATTCCCCTCGGTGAGCCGAAGGCACTGTCCGCCCACGTACTCGAGTAGCCTCACGCACTGGTCGCCCGAGTCGTTTATTCCCGTCACGCGACGTATCCGTCTTCCCAGCGTCGCACCGGCCCGCGCGCCGTGTATTGGTGTACGAGACACCGTGCATAATAGTCGTAATACGTGAGAGCGTCGGCGACGGAGATATACAACGTAAATATACATGCGCGAGTGTTCCACGGTGAGTTCTCGTTCGGCGAACGTTCGGTCGGTAAGTACTTGTTGCCAGCGCGTATCCCTTCCCGCCAACCCTATGGAACCGGGGACACGCCTGGAATCACAATTTCAAATTCTCCAACCGGTCTTTTTCGCCGCGTGGTGTAGGACAGAGTTTCAGGGATCGAAGTTATTGCCGGGCGAGGCGTCCGAAGCACCGCAACGGGAAGGTAATCGAACCAACATTCGTCCAGGCGTACGCGACTATTCGGGCAGGATCTTGGAGGATACCGGACGAGACCCGAGGGTGAAAGAACACCGTAAAAAAAGCAAAACAAAAAACTAAACAAGTGGATCAATGCGCATAGGACTCGACAGGTTCTCAACCCGCAGGGTCGAATTTTAAGACGTTAGTTTGAACTTAAGCTAGCTTTTGAGATCGAACTTAAGATCGAAGTTTGGTAATAATAATAGATTAATCTCAGAGTACTTTTTTTGCACGGAAAAAATGAATTACTCATATCGAAAGAAGGCAGGGAATTTTACTCAGGAAAAAATCACCTCGTATGCGAAGAATCAATGTAAACTATTTTTTCAAGGATCTTCTCCCGGGTTCGTTGCACGTTCGATGACCTAATAGGTTCAACAGGTTCTCAACCTGCTTGCACCTTTCGGACGGTTGGAATAGCAAAATTTCTACAAAAAAAGTAACAAAAAAACGGCAAGGTATTTCGTCTCCGAGAAAATAGCTCCGTGCGCAAGGAATTAATGTAAATTATTTTGTAAACGTTTTACGGGTTCGTTGGACGTTCGATCGATTTGCTTTGTCCTCCTTCCCGATGCGAAATAGACGGGCAAAGCTCTATAGCAAAGTGTGTTATTTGTTCTGAAGGACGCGGGGGATAAATAGAGTCGAGGAAAGTC
The DNA here is from genome assembly GCA_964017025.1 of Stenichneumon culpator. Classification (NCBI taxonomy): domain Eukaryota; kingdom Metazoa; phylum Arthropoda; class Insecta; order Hymenoptera; family Ichneumonidae; genus Stenichneumon; species Stenichneumon culpator. Next base: position 18,664,109 of record OZ024776.1, read on the forward strand.
GATAAAAATCGTTGGCTCGCCAGTCACGGCGCTGCGGCATTATCGAGTAAAATTACCGAGCCCGATGTGTCAATGACTGGTTTAACGCTGTATATTTACGAGACGACTGCGAACAGACGTACAGACGAGATCATTGTCTTGCCGGGCGTTGAAATCACCGCGAGAGTCGGAAGACGAGGTCGACGATAAGTCACCGACCACGACGACGTCTCGTCTCTTTTCCGGCACGGTTCGTTTCCGTGTGCACGAATATCTCGCGGTTCGAATTAAGGTGGGATAAAAATCGATGCAACCTCAAAACATCTTGAATCAATTTTTCTCCGAGAGGGTTTTATAAAATGTATTTGATTAACGCCGATGAGCGCCGCAATTTGTTTTTCATCTTGTAATACATACACGTCTAAATAATCCGACAGTTTGAAGAAGTTAGGTCAGCCAGCTTTCTACGTAACTTGAGTGTCAGTATCGTTTTGCGTAAATATAATTTGTTTCATTGATTTAATTGATAAATGGCAAAGAAATTCTTTTAGTTAATATGAACCAGTTGAGTTCATAAGTCAGAATTCTCGAAATCTATGATTGTCTACAACATCTGGAAATGCCGTGTCCGAATATAGAGAAGTGCCGAAAAACTGCGTCTGTAGACTGGCACATTTCGACTCCCTTATTATTTTCGTTCGCAATAAAAAAAAAATATCCTTTCGCAATTAATCGATGTGTTTTGGAAACAATGAACCATCAGCTTGACATTGGTTTCAGTTATTTTCACAAAAGAATGCCTTTCTCATCGATTAATAAATGCCGGAATCTGAGGATGCTCTTAAAAGTCCGGGCATTGCCTCAGCTCGTAAAATTTAAACGACCGTTCGACGCAAAAAACCGTTAGTCGTTCGACGCGCGCATGCGCGAATGTAAAAAAAACAAAAAAAGGGAAACTCACCCTCGTGTCGAAGAACTAGATCCTCATGGCACTCTCCACAAAAAACAAACTCCGTCCAACTTCGTTTTTCACAGATCGATCCAGTGGACGAAGAAAAAAAAAATTACCAACAAAAAGAGGTCCATTCACGTCCCGCGTATCGCGAATATTCACACCAAAGAGTACGATAAGCGCGGGAAGTTAATTTTATTTTTTCCAACCGACAACAAAACACAATTAATGCGCCAGGAGCCAACCAACCACCGTGGCTATCTGGCCGAAGACTGTTCGATCTCTCGTTCTCTACCGGTGAACCGAACGCGGCCCGAGGAAGAAGCTCGGCCGACGAGAGGGGAAGAGAGTGGAGGGGGCAAGGGGAGAAGAGGACTATCGTCGTTGGTCTCCCGAGAGAGAGAGAGATGAGGGACAGTGAACAAAAAACCGAAGACAAGAAAGATTTACAAAAAAAAAGATAAAATGCAAAGTAAAGCGAGCAGCGAGTTTTGCGTCGGCGAGCGCCGATGGTGCACGGAGCTCGGACGAGCGGGTTTTGCGGGGCTTCCCTTGCCGGCGCAAGGCTCTCGCGGTGGAAAAAGGACTTTGGGGTCCCCGGTTCGCCGCCGCTGCCCCCGGCCGCTGCTCGAATGGGTCTCTCTCGTTCTCTCCTGTGTGTGCGCGCGCGCGCGCTTCTACGGTGGGCCGCGCTCACCGGTGTGTGCGCGGGCGAAAAACCACAGCGAAGACTGCCGACCGAGGGAGAGAAGCAGCGCCGGTGCGCGCATGCGCAGAAGCGCGTGGGCCTCGGGAGTTCTCACACAGTAACAGCGGATGTTCGCGCACGCACAGAGTAACGTACAGGCGAGTAATCGCGCAAGAGTTCAGGTAACAAGGTGGATGTCCCAGTCACCGATGGGTCGAGCGTCGTTTAAAACTCGACGAAACATTCGTCGTGCGGAGGAAAGTAACTGAAGCGTCATCCGTCAATCCTACGACGAGTTAACCTCAAATGTCTTTCGTCGTAGCCAAAAATTCTATCGTATCGAACTGCCATCTTTCGACCAAGAATCGAAGCATCAAGGATGCGTCGAAGAACAGAATTAAATACAAACAATCGAGGTTGTTCTGTCGATAGACGAGCCAGTAGGCTCGTCGAATCTCCGGCGCGACGATATAACGAACGACTCCGTGTTATGAATAACGATGTAGGAGCGCGTCGCGACGCGAGAGTTCAGGCAATAAGGATGTCCCAGTCACCGATAGGTCGAGCATCGTTAAAAACTCGACGATACCTTCGGCGGAGGAAAGTGACAGAGGCGTCGTTCACCGATCCTACAACTTACGGATTAACCTCCAATGTTTTTTCGGCGTAAGGTATCAATGCTCGGACGGTTAAGAGCATCTCCAGATTCCAGCAGTTTATAGTAGGGATGGGCGAATATGCCTTCCCGTCAGTGCGCATAGTCTAACGTAACAGAGAGATGAAACGAGACGACAAAGGAGTCAAAGTGGGGAGCATACGAACGAAACCCCGGCGGGTCCTCCGACCTGTTTCCCCATCTCCCTCGATACCGTGAGTAACACATATATATATATATATGTACGTACACTAGGCCTCTACAGCAAGATTCGTTTTCACCTGTGTGAACGGTCCGAGGCATCTCCACTACACCACCTGCGAGCGACTCTTCGTTGACGCTCAGGTGCCGGAGGGCCCCGCTCTTCGTCGTCTCCGTGCCTCGCTCATTCACTCGTTCGCCCTCTTCTGCGGTCGTTTTCTTTCATAACTTTTCGCACGCCGCGGACGAAGCGCGCACGGTGAAGCGGACCGGCCGACTGGGCGCTCCGCCGCGCATGCGCGCCGGACGGGCCGCTTCACCGGACAGCAACGGGCGAGACGGGAGCGCCTCTCTGGCTCAGGTGGCAGCACCCAAGCTCGAAAACACAATTCGTCGAAACACATACCTGCGCTTGCCCGCCGTTGCCCGCTCGCTCGTATAATACCTCGCCCCAAAGTGACCGAGCGTTCCCTATCGTTTCTACGCTCCCCTCATTTCCCTCCCCTCTTGCCCCTCTCCACTGCATTTTAGGAACCTCCCACCGTTACACTGGCAAAGCTGCAGGTGCCAAGCGGCGAACCGTCGCACGCGCGCTTCCTCACGTACACAAACCACTACTATTTAATTCTTTATATTATAATCCTTCCTCAATGCGGATCCGGTTCTCGGGCGCATGCACGCGTATGTGTGCTGAGAGTACGCGCGCGATGTGTTTTATGTTACACAAGACTGTTGATACCATAATTAGGCGCGATACTGCACGAGCCACCCTTCGTTAAACAGTTGGGCGTTACACCTGAATCCGGAGTGGAGCTGCGCGCGTAATTATGGAGAGTACATTGTTTGATGGATAAGGCTGCGCACTCGAATTTGGTTTGTTTTCATTGTTTGGAATTCTTTAAATTGATAGCTTGAGGGTTTGTTTATGAAGTGAGAACACGCGAAATATTTCTGCGATTTCCAATGCTCTGCTTTTTCTTTTTCTTCTTTGTCTTCTTTTTTACATGCATTGTGACGATGGGTCATAAAGCACGCAACGTTTTGAAATCATTTTAGAAATAGTTTCGGTCTCTCGCGTCTTACGAAATGTTTGTGAAATGTATGAAAATATTTTGATTGATTTGATAATTAAAATAATATTTTGATTCCATAACGCGTGAATTTATTTCGTTTTCGTTGTTTAGCGTTAATAGAAAAAAAATTGCTGTTTCTCGATCGCGACACTCGGGTGGGTTTACGGGGCCGGTGACTCTCCCCACTTTTTTTCTCGTTAAGAGCACGACTCTTCGTGGATTTCAGGGTAGCGTGAAGCGGAGAAAGGTGGTAATTGGATAATGAAAATTATATTATTCGTGGACCCGGAAATCGCGCTTTTCGGGATAACGAAATCATTGAAGAATTCTGTCGGATAATAAATATCTCGATTATCGAAGAAAATACGCGATCGTGCCTTCGGAGAGGCTTTCTCGCGTGTTCCTAGCGGACGCTGCGGGGGGCTCGAGGATACATCCAGGGTCACAGGGGTCAACGCTTGCTCGTACACAGCGTTACAGCTACGGTCTGACTATCGTTGTTTCTAGATTTTCTTTGAATTTATTTATTTTTTGCTTCCTCATGGAGGAAGTTAAGTTTTCGTCAAAACACAATCGCGTTTATAATGCCAGAGTATTAGAAATATTTTGACCGTTTGATTTTTAAGAGGTGTAGAGATTTTTTATGTTACGATAAAATGTTTAAAATAATTTGCACATGGCTTCTTCTGTGAGAAAGCCAAAATCGATCGACAAACTTTCTCACAGAGAAAGCGGTCCGCAAAATTGTAATAAATGAGGAAGCCATGTGCAAATTACTTCGCACGTTCTTTTATAGATAGATTTTCTTCATGTAGTTCTTTTTATGGTTCACTTCAGTATACAGGCAGTTAACGCGTTTATCGATAGCTGTCCGCGACTAAACGCGAAATCGTGAAACTCTTGCCGTGTAAATTATACGAAAGGAGTTTCGGGGCTGCCACTTGTGTAAAATGACATGAGGAAAAAGGGAAACAATAATATAGATGCTAGTTAGCGCGTTTATCGTTAGTTGAACGGGAACTAAACGTGAAATCGCGAGATTTTTACAAGTAGCAAGTAGACAGCAGTAGCGAACGGATCGGTCGTACGAACTGAGTCTTCTGGGTCCCACTTGTGTAAAATGAAATGAGGAAGAGGCGAAAAAATGGTGAAAAAAAACATTTTCTTCGCTGTTCCGAACAACAGAGTAGACCGGCGATCTCGAGCAATCGCTGAGCCCGCGCGGCCGCAATAGCCGTACGGGTAATTGAATAACCGCGTCGCGGACTTCCAGATTCCCTGTTCGCGCTTGTGGCGGTGTTGCACGAGGCCAGTGACTCCGTCTGACGATTTACGATAACTCCTTTGCCTCGGCGTCCACGAGTATACGCTCACGTCCGGGCGCAATAATCAAGCAATGAATATACAATAACGCTGTAAGATAACGAACGAAAAAAAAAAAACATTAAGCGAAATTAATGAAATATGCAGTTGCGTGCAAAAAAAAAAGATAAAAAGCTGCAGGCAAGCGGAGAAGCCTCGGGAAATTGGTGCGCCGAGTGTTTCTCTTTCCGCGGTACGGGCATGGCACCGGCGAGCGTATATTACGTGCTAATAACGTAATACGAATTCCAAACCGCGAGATGTACGCTCTGGATGCACATCGCTGAACGGCCGGCTCTCGCCTCGGCGCTAGACGCCTTTTAATTTGTATTAATTGTTCATTCTCGTTTTCACGATTCCCCCTCCCCCCTTTAGACGATTTTCCCTTTCGCGACTCCTCGCGCCGGCGGACAATTTAATTTTAGAATGTCGAATAATTATAAAAGAATAACCCGATGATTAATTGATGATATAAAATTATGTATATATTTTTTTATTTGGAAATGTATATCGGCCTATCGGCAGCGACTGTTGTGGCCCTTCTTTCAATTCTATTTTGTGCATTAATTTTTTTTATTTGTATTAGCATTATGATTTATATAGTACGATAAGTTATATTAGTCCGGGATAATTTCATTTTCGTGGACGTAATTCGTGCGTCAGTCGCACGAATAACACACAGGGGACGAGTGGCATTCGTGATTATTCACATCGCTCGGACACGAGGAAGATCTCTCTCATTTTCTGAGGTCACGGTCGAGGCTCTCGTGTATATGAGGTATTCCATGTGGAATCGAACAGTCAAAAACCCGACCCTCTCAAAAAAAGTTGTAATTTCACCACAATTCATGATTATTTACAAAGGGTTTTTGTAATGTATTCAGAATTTTTGGATATATATATATATATATATATATATATATATATATATACAATAGACGTTTATTGCATTCAAAAACATCTACAAAATTTTTTTTTTCAAAAGTTCATTGAAAACTGCAACTTTTATTTCTTAAACTTTTTTTGTACGACTAATAGTTTCTAAAATACAGGGGGTTTTTAAAAGAATCTCATTTTTCGATATCTCAAAAAAAAAACACGTTTCAAAAATTCTCAAAAAAATTACAAAAACCCCTTGTAAATAATCATGAAATGTGGTGAAATTGCAACCTTTTTTGGAGAGGATCGGGTTTTTGACCGTTCGATTTCACATGGAATACCTCATATATATATATATATATATATATATATATATATATATATATATATATATATAGTGCAGATAGTGCAGTGTCGACTCACCGCGGCCGCGGGGAATCCAGCCGAACGGATCTCACGCAAACGAATTCCTCGCTCGTCCAGCGAGAGAGGCTACGGCTAGCGCAAAGAGGTATTACGCAGGATAGAGTATAACGCGCGCGAACAGCTTCCGGGCGGGTCCGATGCACACGAGCGAGCACGCTGGTTTAGCGAGAGAGAGAGAGAGTTAGTTTTCTCGATCCTAGAATTCTTCGGGTGTGGAATCTAACGCCGGGCCGTTTATACACGTAATCAGAAAATTGTTCGGAAATAAATTTTTTTAAATAATAAATAGTTGAACAATTTTTCGTTAATTCAAAAACAAAAATGTTTACCGTTCAGGAAAAAATGTTGGGAACGAAATACAAAAATTATATATAGATGTAAAATTTGTTTGTATTCACGAAATTATTTTTTACTGTTCGGTAGTAATTAGAAATAATAATGTATAATCGAAGTTTTTCTTTTTTAATCGCAAGCAAATAAAAAATTTGTCAAAGGGTTAAAAATTCAACCCTTCCATGCCAAAGTAGTTGAAATTTTGTAAAAAAAAAAAGTGAAATAAAAATCACTTACGGATGTTGGAACGAAGAGTGAAATGAGGAAAATTGCACGCCCGTAAGCACTCCGGCGTACTTCTAGTTGCGACAATCCATTCACGCACGTGCGCAAACTGAGGGCGCGTCTTCGGTGAACGCGTCGGAATTTCACACAGCTCTATCGTAGACCCAGCCTTTCTCTCTTTCTCTCCCGCCGTGCGATGCACTCTTGGGAAAACCGATCGACACTTTTTGGCGAACGAGTTGAGAAAATGTTCGCCTTTAACGGGACAAATTTGTCGATATTACGTCACAGCGTCATCCACACGAAGTGCACAAATTTAATCGCGCTCATTAAAAACGCACATTGACCCGGATTATTAGCGTATTATTATCCATTTAAAAAAATCTGCCGGTTTTCGTACACATGTCGATTTGGGGACGATAAATTATCATTCACATGAAATTTATCAATGGTTGATAACATCGAAAAACAAAACTAAATAAAATATTTATATCGATAAAATTTGTACGGTTTTTTTTTGGAAATAAAAACATTTTAAGGATTCTACAAATACGTACATACGTGTGTAGTATATATAGGTATATCCGGTTGAAATTAATCGATGAGTCGAACTCGCGTATTGACAATAATGGGTTTCTTTTTCCGTCAATAATTTTAAGAATTATTATTATTATTATTCTTTGGGATATTTTCGGTGTTGAGTTCCTCCGGAGGAACGATCGAATGTAAGGAGAACGGAAGAATATTTTTTCAAATTTATCAAGTTCGATAACATTGAAAAAAAAAAAACAAAATAAAATATTATTGTCGATTATATTGGCACATTTTTGTCTTGTTCAGAGTAAAAACCCTTAAAGTATTGTACAGTCCATAGTATACACAGATATACATAGGTATCATCCGGTTAAGATTAATCGACGAATCGAGCTCGCGTATTTACAACAATCGCTCTTTTTCTCCGTTGATAATTTTAAGAAATATTATCAATATTGTTATTATTATTATTATTATTCTTTGGGGTTATTTTCGGCGTTGTCTTCCTGCGGCGGTTCGAGCGATCGAATGTAAGGGGAAGGGTCGACGTTTAACGGTTAGCGGAGACGATTTTCTCCGCCGATCTCTGCAACGATCGATCTCATCGATCCTTGATCTTTATTTTGGAAATTTAATCAGTTTATCAGGTTGTACGTTCGAGATATCTCTTGGACCCGATCGATCCGTAACTCTGGCTGTAACGGCCGCTGTACGATGCACGGGACCACGCTCCGGCTCTGTTCGAATAACTGTTGCAGGCTATCAGCGAATTCATTCCGTTCGGCCTGTCTATCGGCACTCCCTGGCCATGAGCCCGAAGCGATTCACTTGCGCTGTGCGACCTGCCGCTGTCCGTCAGCGATGCCCTCAGGTCCTCGGCTGTGCCGAGTTCCGTGTACGGCTTCGGTCCCCTCGAACAGCAGCTCAGGAATATCGCTGCCGTCAATCCCTTCGCAAAAAAGAAACAACATTATTTCTTAAAAAATCGCTACCAAAGCAGGCGATGAGATCGATTGGATAATAAACTGTAAAAAAAAAAGTTGCAACTTGAAATTTTCATATGGCTCACTGATTCCTTTATACTGTGAGAAAGCATTTTCTGTCCCAAAAATACGAAAAATCGTACTTTTGATATTTATATGGGAAATATTAGGTTGGGAGTAAAATAATAGTTATATTCGTCATCAGCAGGAAAAAGTACATCGAATATAACTTTGAAACAAAAAAAAATCCAATGAACAACGATTTTTCAATGTTTGAGCCACTTTTGGAAAAACGTCGATTTTCGTGATTTTCAAAGGTCGATATCTCGGCAAGGGGTAGCCTTGCAATTTTTTGACGATTTTTTTTTTTTTTTTTAATGATCTGCCACACATTACGAAGTATCATTTCCCGCTGAACAGTGTTAGTCGAACAAACTATAAAATCCATTAGGAGGATAAGATATTTTAGTCGGCTAGGCCGGAATATCTGTATAGATTAAATTTTTACTAGAACCTTCCCTCAGTGTTCATAAAACACTTAACAAAAATGTACAAATCGATCTGTCGAGAACATACGAATATTGCCAATTGGCCATCGACCTAAGTCCTTCAGCAATGCAATAAATAATAAATAAACAACGATGATATATTTACCACTATCAAATGAAGAAAAACGATGAACATCGAGGCGTATCTGAAGCCAATAACGTCCATGAGTATTCCAGCCACCGAAGGACCTATGAATGCACCCAGAGCGAAAGCGCTCGTCCACAGACCACTGATAAGTCCATACGTGTCAAGATTATTCGGAAATCCATAAGATCTAGACAAAATTAAAACATTTAAAAAATAGCATAAAAATTTGAGAATTAACATAAAAAAATGTTTAATTCAAAAATTAATTCATCATAAATGCGTTGGCAAAAATGCAGTGGATCTTCGATTTAGGTGAAGGACCGACTGGAGGTGAAAGGAATCGGTGGCTTCCAGAACCGGGTAGTCACGACATCTGGCGGTAAATCGGAGGAAACCTTTCCGGCTCGTGGGACCGACATTGGGTAAACTTTTTAACAGACCCCTGCGAAACTGCAACCACTACTCACATGGATGTGTTGAGGGCGTCGGTAAAACTGGCGACCAGCTGGGCGGCCATGCCCAGTCCGTGGATCAGGAGACCGCATATGGTGAGCCATACGATGGTGTTCGACGGTATGAACGGCGCGGGTCCGATGAGACAGAATCCGACCATTACGAGAATGCATCCGACCACCGTCGCTACCTGCATTCGTTGGAGGGTGAACATTTTTTAAATGGCTTTTTTTTAAATGATAAAAATTCATCATTTTTCTAAGGATAAAAATTAATTGTCTTTCGTTAAATTATGATGGACCACCCGTGCCGACCTTTGGTCTCAACCGCTTGTCGCAGAACCAACCCCAGACAGGCGCGGTGACTGCGTAGGTGCCGCCGTTTATGACGAACATGAGACCGAGTACCACGGGACTGAGGTTGAATTGTCTAAGGTGAGGCTCCAGGGTTGCCTGGAGAAATCCGATGCTCATACTCGTGGCGATTATCGAAGCCGTCGCGACCATCACTCCCGGTATCCTCAGCACCCTCATGAAACCTTCATAGATTCGTCATAATCAGTCATTAATTAGATTTAAAAAAAAAAATAATTAAAAAAATACTAATTATTTTTTTTAGTTTGAGGTTTTTGGAATACAATTTTACCAAAAAGCGTTTTCAAAAACATAAATTAAAGTATATAGTTTCGTATCTATTTTTACTATTTCGATTTACGATCCACGGTATTTTGATTCATTATTTTTTTTGTAATAAAAAAATACTTCGTACCGCCGGTATTGTGAGGATCCATTTCGTTGTTGTCGTGAACCGGAAGTACGAACGCCGTCATCACGGCCGCCAGGAATAAAGCCGATCCCAGAACTGCGAATGGTGTCACATATCCGCCGACCTGTTTCGTTTAAACAATTTAATAATATTAAAATTATTATAATTAAACAGAATTTTTTGAATTTTTTTACCAGCGATCTAAAAACAAAATCGAACCTGGTAAAGGGCTCCTCCAACCGTGGGCCCGACGATGAGTCCGAGACCGAAAAACGTCTCGAGACTCGCGAACGTTGTTGCAACGTTGTCGGGAAATTCTTTGGCGATTATCGCAAAGCTCGCGGTCAGAAAAGCCGCGTTGCCCATTGCCTCGACTATGCGTATAACGAACGAGAGAATTATGAAGGGATAGTGTCCCTCGACCTTGTCGAGCAGACCGAAGAATATGGCGCAGGTACCGGTCGTCAGGATTCCCCCGTTGAACAGCAGCTTTGGTCCGATCCTGTGCAACTGTCGATCGAGTCGATACATTGTTTAGCCCATTTTTATTTTTTATTATTTTTTTTTTGCAAAAATTTAATAGGAAATTTTTTTTTTTATGGTACGTACGCGTTGTCCGTATATCGGGCTAATGATGAACACCACAAGTTCGAAGATACCGAACACCAGCCCGTACTCCGACGGGGAAGCCCCCTTTTTCTCGGCCTAATCGAATCAAACACAAAACCACAAAAATTAAATAAAAATTCTAAAAAGTTATCAGTCATATTAAACATCGAACGACGAGGAAGATAAGAAACACGACTCTTGGTGTGAAAAACGAGTTGATCGAGCCGGACGGCGATCTAAAAAAAAATGTGGATTTTTTTTTTTATTCATAAACACACGTAGGACTCGACCGCTGTATGTGCGCGCAGTTCGTTAACTCGTTCTCCACTACTATGTAGCGGCGCGCTATCGCCCCGGTCCTTTATCTCGCAATAATTAAGTGCGTTCAGTACACGCGGCTGATAAGTTTGAAAATAAACTTTGAACGCGTCTCGGTGGTAATCGTGCCGAAGTGATTATCGGGGCTCGTGCCTCGGCGGATTCTTCATACACAAGATCGTTTAATAACAATTTTTTTTTATTCCACTTGCATCAGCAACACGCTTTCTCTTGTTATTGTTCCGACAATTTTTATTCCCCTTCAACCTCCCAACGATTGTTGAAAAAAAACTAAACACTAAAAGAATTAAAAATAAAATCAAAACGGGCTTATTGCACGATAGCGAGAATAGAGAATCGAGCCCAATTTTGAAACTGATTTCTAACGCGCGGAAGAATTTTCCGTTTATTTTGCAGTACATTTTTTCCCCAGCGCCGAAGTCGGGCTAAACGAAGAGTTTATTTTATTTTATTTTATTTTATTTTAATCGTTAAATTGGCGATTTATCGTAAAAAATTAAGGTGACCTGGCCGAAGTGGTTCGAGTTGCTGATGTAATATGTGTAAAAATTTCGACCGCTTGTGAATGGAATACATTTGCGATGAACGAACGAGAAAAAAAGTCGTGTGTCGTCTTTGCCCCGAACGTTGGGGTCGCGAGATGATCGATGGGAGTTCTGAAATTCTTAAGTTCTCGAATTCCTAAATTCATAAATTCTTTAACTTCGGCTCGCTATCAGTTGTATGATAGATATGACTCCCGGAGACTAATCTACTTGCTAATATACCCGAGTTATAAGGTCACTAAAATTATATCGCGATTACAATATTTCAAATTTACGCAGCCAGCGCGCCACGCGTCTTCGGCGCCGTCACGCTCCAGATAACCGAGAACAGAGATGTCGCGTGAAAAATCAACCTCGCGACTAAATATTACAAAAAAAAAAACTTTTTTCCTCCGATTATTTGACAAGCGCAGTTTTCTCGTTCCTGGCAATTTTCGGTGTTACGTTCGAACGATAAAATCGTAAATAGTAAATGCGTGATATAATTTTTGAAAAATTATAATAATTCGAGTCTTCGGAGCCGCTGCATCAGTTCGAATCACGCGGACACCCTCTTCGAACAGTATCGGCGAGGCTCGTATATCGAATCAGTAATTGATTCGCGCCCAGGCTGACTCGCACAGAAAACATCGTAACGGGGCTAATCAACAGCGGTCAAACGGTCACGCATGAAAATTTTTCCAATCAACAATGCGATCCTTTAACGTTCAAGAGTCAATAACCTTGACATTTTTCCAATCGACAAAGCGGCCCTGAACAATAAAAAAAAAAAAATTGCGACGGGGCCTCAAATCCGATTCCTATTCTAGAATCGAATAGAATTTCGTTACACACATCCACGTCCATGCTTTAACTGATATAAAAGATCGTCCCCATTAACGTTTTTTCCTCTACTAACAAAAGGGAAAGTTTTTGCTTGCGCAGGAGCTTCAATGACATTCGAATTTCACCCATTCCTAGAATGTATTTGCGTCTTAAACAAAATAAAATAAAATAAAATAAAATACGGTCGATGGCGAATTGGCAACATGCAAAATAGGAGCACAGAGATAAGTTTGTTAGGTGTCAAGAACTGTTACATGTTATATATTGGCAACAAACTCACTATTACCAAAATAAAATAAAGTAGATCATCATCGAATGAACTAGAAGTCCGCAGTAAGGTCCGTTGTCGTCGAGTTGCTTTATTTGGTTCGTCGCCTCCCGATCTCCGTTACGAAATTCGTTATAATCCGTCCACGTATGTTTCACATAAACAACAAAGCGCTAATAATGAAAATAAAAACGAACCTTATTTTTACTCCTGGTTTAATCGATCGGGTCAGGGACGACGTCGTTACCGCGTTTCTAAGTACATGCACGAGTCTCACAGCATGCGATTGACCGAAATTCCAAGCACCACTCTATATAATGACGACTTACCTCCTGAGGATAGAAAGGTGCCTGGAGCGAAACGCATATCGCGTTGGCGAAATCTGCGATGCTTATTACGATGAGGGTGAGCCATTGACGTCTCGTGAACTGTCCCATCATATCCGCGAGGTGCTTGAGGGCGCGCTTGCCTCGACAAGCAACCTCTCCGTAACTCTTCAATTTATCTCCGTGCCCGTTTTATTATTTACCGATAATAATAATTTTGTTTATAAAATAAATATATATATATAATAAAATAAAATTTCCGTAAAAATGTAAATTATATTGATATATTTAATTTTTTAATCCCTCCGTAAAAAGCGCGTTTAAAAATCGAGCCGCTCGGGGATTTCTCGTCAAGGCGCTTGAAAATCTCGACGAGCCGCAGGGAGAATCCGATCGACGACTGACCGTAGGCGTAACGATTCGTAAATACAGAAGGACCGTACGATTATCGTAAAATCCGTCACCCTTGCGTCAGTGAGTCTCCCGGTCGGTGTGAATGCGAGAAGAAGCCACGAGGACGGTTTCTTCACTGGTCGCCAGTGTGACTGTGCGCGTCGGGCGGCGCGGATCGTAAGGGCGTATGTTGCGAGTACGGGGTCAGGAGATACGCCCTTGTGACTCTGACAGGGCGATATGCGTATATCGACTCTAGAGCGACAACTCTGTTTCGAGCGAGACGACCGGGTCGAAGGTCGGGAACGATACGCCAAGAGATGGTTGTAACTCATTATCGGAAAGAGTGCCGTTGCCGGTTTTCGTCGCGTGCGCATGCGCGTACGATCTTCGGGCGTCGAGCAGGAAACGACAAATTTCGAAGAAGTGATAAGGCGCGTATCCATTTTTACGTTTGGTGGGAAATTATGTTTTAGGCTGATCATTCGGCAAACAGATTTCAGAATGCTGGGACGATCCGAGAGATTTTCATCTTTTCGATTTTCGGCGGTAATGTGATGAGTCATGCATGACGACCCCGTCGCCGAATATCGGTACTTGCGGAGCTCGTGATAAGCACGAATTTTTGTATTACCGGACGGTCGTGGGGATTGAACTGCGTAGGATTTTTTTTTCTCACAAAGCGGAGTCTAGTTCGATGCTGATATGGGGTCGATATTGGGACGATGGAGAGAGCGAATTGTCGTCGTGCGAGTGTATCGATCAAAGTAGACGGAAATTGAAAATTGTTGAAATTGAAGATTGAAGAAATTGGAAATTGAAGATTGAAGAAATAACAATAATAAAAATAATGATGTGCATCAGGTGCATCGACTCTGCGCTTCGGGTGTGCATGCTCGCTGCAGAATGGAATTTCCGTGTGCAACATACAATTGCACTCGGGACATTTCATGTTCACCGAGAGATATATATATATATATATATATATATATATATATATATATAGAGTGGGAGACAATTAAGAGAGTTTTTCTTTCCAGCTGCGAAACGAGTTTACCTCTCCGACAGAATCGTCTTCACTTTCACTAGATGGCGGATTGGAGGTGCATATAATGCCTCGACGGTACAATAATTTCCAGGAGGAGTTCCACAGCCTAACTATATTTCACAACGGTGTAAAAAAAAAAAAAAAAAAAAACCGACAGTCGTAATAGTTTATGACCGCTCCGTTACACGAATACACACTGTGACGTTACGTTCTTTAATTATAACCAATTGGCTATCCCCTTCGTCTGGCAAAGCTCTCTCGCGCGGAAACCTCGTTTTATTTATGTGAATAACACACACGGCATTCGTGCATAACCCTGACGCATGTCTACCGTCCCAGAAGTCTGACGCAAAGACACCGTCGTTTATTCTGAGCACGACGAAGTTCGAAAAAATACTTAAAAGACATATAAACATATTATATTTAATATACATAACTGAAACTCCTTGATTTCGAAGTCGACGGTAAAACAATGTTTATTTGCACATCAAATTAAAAGACGTTGATTTTTGTGCAAAGTTAGTTTTCTTTTTAGGTATTATTTTTTCCTATAATAAATCTGTGCTCTAGATGTAGGCCTACGGTACCGAGAATGCTGCGGTGATATAATTATTATAATAACATATCCAGTACTGTGTGGTGACTCACGAGGTCGTGTATAATATATATTTATATTTAGAGAGTGTTTCGCTATGATACAAACCTGGCCGTATCCGTGGTGGGTGTTTAAAATAGTTATCATTACGGCAATTCGAATACGAACAATTTTCCCGCTTTTTTAAAAATACTTTCTTTTTTTTTCTTTATAGAATTAAAGAAAATTGATCGACGTCTGAGATTGCCGTTGCCAGTCGAGCCTGTCGATATACATTCGTTTTCACAGAGATTCCTTTTTTTATTTCGTTTTTTTTTTTTTTAATACTTTATCGATAGTATAGATTTTTTAAAATATTTTTTAAATATTTTTTTATATATAAAAATATATATCGAGAAACAATAATTATCGAAGGATTTACGTGTCGTGGAGCCAAACTTTTAGGGGTATTTTGGTGAATGCCGTGTTGAGGAAGGCTAAGAAGTGTTTGGCGATACTGGCGCTTGCTGCGGGTCTCATTTCCTCGATAATCTCCTTGGCGTTTTGATTGAGGAACTGATTCATGGCCTGGCCGATAACGTTGTTGCCGTTAAGCTGGTCGATGACACGGAATCTCGCCCTGCCCAGGCTGAAGTCGACCAGGAGCCGTGCGACCCTCATGTAACGCACGCCGTCGCGAACTTCCTCGATTCCCTGGACCCGAGCTATCGCCTCGACGTCGCCTGGGCGGAAAAAAAATTGTAAACAAAAAAATGCATCGTTCATCGATCCGGAGGTAGAAAATTTTCAGTCGCGTTTAATCTTTTCTCCGGACCTTCGTAGTATTAACAAAAAATTATTATATCTTCTTGAATTTAATCTTCTTGAATTTAATTAAATAACACGCACTGTCACACGCTCACGCGCACACGCACACGAAAAAATCTCGAAAACATTTTTTTTACGAAAACATAGCTTCCTCTATGAGGAAGCTAAATAGACTTAACTGTTGAATAAAATGCGTAAAAACGATAATGAAAATTCCATCGAACGTGTATCGCATAGAGTTTCACGTTGCAGGGTACTGTAATGGGGCGGGGGGGGTTACGTACCAAAAAGTGCCCAGAATTCTCCCTGGCTCTGTATCGGAAAGAGCAGAACGTTTCCAGCGACTTCGTATCGTCCCTGTAGTTCGATCTTGGGAACGCTGAAGTGCAGGTCAATTCTGAGGGACGGAATATCGACGCGGGCTTTGCCGACCGTGTAGTTTCCGGGCCCGAAGGCCGTGATGTTGGAGAAAACGGCGCGAACCCTAACGGCCCCTTGACCGTTCTCCATACTCAGTTCCGGTATCGTCAACGGCTCGATCGGCGGGAGTCCCAGCTCCGGAATTCCTGCGTAAAAAAAAAAAAAAAAATGAGTTTCCCGATATCGTATTTCCCTTGGACCGACCGGTCGATCAAGAGATTCGGCTGCAGATTTGGTTGAACAGTTCCTCACCTTTTATCAGATACGGCTTCAGATGATTGAAGTTCTTCTGTAGACACGCATCGATCGCCGGATCACTTCGGGTGCACGGATAAACGTACTCGGCTGCGAAAACAATCGACACGATTTTTTTTTTTTTTTTAGTCACGACTTCCGGTTCGATGATCCTCCTCATCGTATTTATCTCGGCGTCGTGGAACTCTCTAATAGACGCTCGGTGACTCGGTAACGATTTGAGATAATGGGAGAAATATTGAAGGAAAAAAGAAACAATAACCGCAATAACAATAAGCTGCGGGTGGTGCAAACACGCGAGTTTCCGTTCTCCGTGTCTTCCTGCTTCCGGTTAAATTTACGCAACTCCCGAGGCTTTCACTTAAAGTACCGAGACGGAAAAAAAAATTGCGAAGATCCCTCGATTCGCGAAGATTGCGGTTACAAATCGTTCGTAAATCACTGTCGAAGGACGATTATTCCAGATCGACGAGCTTCAAAGAGCCCCGGCATGGAAATGGTAATCCTCGATCGGCGACGCAATCTCCCGCTCTTCGTTACTATCGAACGTGGTTGCATCCGTGGTTGGTGTTCAAAATAGTTATTTTGTTACGGTTAAATTACGGTAATTTGAATGCGAACAAATTTTCCGCTTTTTTAAATACTTTTTTTTTTAAGTAAAGAAAAAAAATTGATCGAGGTCTGAGACTGCAGTTGGGAAGTGCCAGCCGAGACTGTCGTTATACATTCGTTTTCACAGAGCTTCCTTTTTTCATTCCGTTTTTTTTTTTTTCACAAAGCTTCAAGGAATCACGGCATGAAAATAATAGTCGTCGATCGGCGACGCAATCTCTCGCGTTTCGGCTACGATCGAACGTGCCACTGCGTCCTTATACGCGTGTTAACAACGAAAAAACTTTATGCGCAAGGTTGCGCGTACCCGCCCCAAGGAGTTTCGTACCGCAGAACCAGGCGCTTCCGTCTGTGTATTTACCATATGAATTTTTTTTATTTATTTTTAATACTTAATCGATCGCTCGTCGCGGTCAACGAGTCCGCATCACGGTCATGTTGTTCTTTAAGGCTTGCGCACAGTTTACCGTGACGCGTGCGGTGCGGTTGGCCAACGCTGCGATACCCGTTCTGAGAAACTTGAATTAATTTTAAAAATTGTAAAAAATAAAAATTGAGATTTATTTAAAAAATTTCCGATCATTTTGTGTGGGTTACTTCGGTGAGTTTTTTTTTCTCTTCAAGATTAATTTTCTATTTCTGTGAAATGATTTTGTTATTTAAAAAATTTGTTTCGTGAAATATTTTTCTTATCTTATTTTATTTGAAATATAACTGTAAAATAATTCGTTTTTTTTGTTCAAAAACATATTTTTTACACAATTTTTTAGGAAGATTCAACGGCGCCTGCGCGATGGCCGAAGACTCACGAGGTGAAAAAAAGAAAAACAAATTATGAATTCCTCCGAGAGCGAGAGATCCGACGGATCCGCGGAGACATGCAAGGTTCTCGGCGCTTTCTCCAGCCACTCCGAACCATTCTGAGTAACTTATATTTATTAAAAAATATGTTGACATTCAATTGAAATTTTAGAACTTATTTTCCTGGGTTGTTTGGCTAAGATTTTTCTTTCCCTCTATCAGATTGATTTTCTATTTCTGTGAAATAATCTGTGTTTTTAAAAATATTTCTTTGATATATATATATATATATATATTTTTTACCCAACCTTTTAATAAGATTCACTAGGTGAAGAAAAAGAAAAAAAAATTCTCCGAAATCACGTGCAAGCGTGATTCTTTGGAAGCGAGAGATCCAACGGATCCGCGGTGATATGCAAGGTTCTCGGCGCTTTCTCCGCCAGCTGCTTGCCGCATCGAGCGTGTCCCGGGCGTCGGTGGAAAACCCGAGTACACACCGGTCGTCCCGGCAGGCTCGGCACCGGCAGCCGGTGGGCAAACTACCGAGTGCCGTATCTGCTTCGAGGCTCCGGCGTTGTTTCAGAGACTCTTTAAGGCTCAAGTCCAAGCGACTTTCTCCGCCAGGCCTGTGACTGCGCGCCGCGGTCGTTCGGTCCTGCCAGAGTGACTTTTCGTTACGCAATCCTCTGACATAACCTTCGCCGCGCTACGGCAACGGAATCGTGTGCACGTTACGCCACATTTGCCATTATAGTATGTGTACCGAGCGATGGAATACCGCTGTATACCGTAACAACTTGAGACCCCCTTGCATCGATCGCCGGTTGTTTATACCGCTGCTCATTCAATACCCATCATTGCAAATATAATAATCGCCATATAATTATCACTTTTTTAAAGTGATTTAAAATCAACATTCATAATAACATTAATTGTAGCGATATTAACATTATTAATAATGATATTAACATCAATAACAATGTTATCAGCAGTAATACCAATGTTATTAACATTAATAATAATGATAATAACATTCGTGATTATTTATTTTTATAGCCGATCTCCGCAAATTCTATTCCTGATTATTTTGGAACTGATTATTTTTGTTGCCTTTATCGTATGTTTACCGAGCGACGGAATAGCGCTGTATACCGCAACAACTCGTGTCGTTTGTTTATACCACGCCCATTCACTACCCATCATTGCAAATTTAATACTCTCGATATGAAAATAATTTTTATAAGAATAACAATTGTAGAATCAACACGAACAGAGATTGTGAACCTCTTTATAATTTAATCTTTTAATATAATTTATACAAAATTCATCATTAATGCTCTGTATCAAAAGATGATCCTCTTATCTAAAATAAAATTGTCTTCAATTTTCCTATAAAATCTTTGCAATTTAATTTCCACGAAATTTTCTTCCATTCAAATAATTTTCGTTAAATCGAATTTCTTTTTTTTATTTATTTATTTTAATAACAGTGAAAAAGAGAAGTTTAAAAAACTGCTCCGGAAAGGCCTCGGAACGAAAACGCAGTTGACCTTTGTCGTGTCTCCGACTTCCCTAGACGAGGATTAATAAGCGAGTTCGATATCGCGATCGAGTGCAATTTGCGCGAAAGCGTTTCCGAGCACCGGCACGAACGAGTGCGACAGGCCGTGCGATTTCGCGGATGGTTTCATGTCGGTAAAATGTTCGAGACACGTACGGACGTTACCGACGGGCATGCACACTTCCCGCACACTCGCGCAACATAATCAATGGCTCCGAATTACCTACAATTATCCGCGCATCGATAATGACGAGCAAATAATTAACGAGTCGTCGATCCTCCGACATTCTACGCTTCCGACGGACGAAAATCGTTTCCTCGTCTTCGTGCCGGAACATTCTCGACTATATATGTAATTTTTTTTTTGAACCTTACGCGTCACAAAATCCGGCTCGTTAGCGCCCGGATTGGCCAGCCGAGGCTTCGGGGTCGAGGATGCTGCATCCTGGGCCGACGATCCTCCGGCGAGTCCCAGAATTAGCACGACACACGCTACACTCGCCCCTGACATTGTCAATCTTTTTATCTTCACTGAATAAATTATTAACGATCAACGATCGGTAATCAACAAATAACAGAACGGTCGACCAGACGAGGGAACTTAGAGAACTCGCGAAACTAGAAAAATCGGCGAATCTATTGGTCGATCGTTCCTCGCCTCACTGTGAAGTTTGGTCATTCATCTTGTCGCGTGGAATTGTTTTTATTATTTTGTTATTATTATTAAAGAAAAACGAGTTGTTATTGTTATTATTATTATTATTATTATTATTACTATTGTTATTTATCGAGCAAAACTCCATTAACGACTGCCAAATGATTATTGCGGCCGAACGCCGAAGGGATAGAGAAGATAGAACCGCTTTGCTTTGTGATTTAAACTAAAGACGGCTCTCCCCTTCATATTCTGTCTTATATGAGAGAGTCTCCCTACTCTCGTCGTTTCGCTCTTTCGAAAAGAGGTGCGCGGGATCCGCGTTCGCGGCTCTACCTATACTTACCTTCTCTCTTCTTGGGTTTCTTTTTTTCTTCACTCCCACCCCGTCGATATGTGCGAATATTGGCCTTTCGTCGATCGGAGACACTTCCAGCATCGGACAAACCTATCCGGACTACCGAATAATCTCTCGCGGTGCCTTCCCGACGTTTTTGGAGAGTTACGTTATCGGTTACGTCGCGCCATCTCGGAATGCCTACTTTCGGTCTCCGCAATGTAAATTCACCACATCAGTTGTCGGAACAATTTACATTTTTTAAAAATTGTTGATTTGTTTTTTTTATCATTTTGTAATTGCTTCTTCCTCAAATTAATTTTAGTTCGCGGACTGCGAAATTTACACGTCTTGATACGGTGAGAAATAACATTTTTTTTTTTGGGATGAACGAGAATTCTGTTGGCGTAACTGATTTACATACGAGATGCAGGGAGAACAAACTGTTTTGCTGTGGCAGAAACATTTTTGTTTTTGTCGTAGGAAATACGATCTACGATAATGATTTTAATAATATTTATAAATAATATGAATAAGTAATTACAAATGCGATTATAGAGGAATAAATATTTATTTAATAATTATAATTTTACGAGATTTAACCGCATTTTCCGATTTGTTCTTTTTATGCAAAATTATTTTACATAGAACGCGCAACACACAAATTTGCAAATTGGAAATTTATAAAATTTCCATGACAAACTCGAAGAATCGATATGTATATTTCGTAATTTTTTATTTATTTATTTCAAATTTGATAAATTGATAAAAAATTGAAAAAAATGAATAGAAAACTACGAAATATACGTATCGATTTTCCGAGGTGGTTATGGAAATTTCGTGAATTTTCATCGATCCCTCGAAAACGCAAAGTGACACCAATGATGCGGTAGGGACAAATTGCTGGTATTCAAAAACGGCTCGGAGCCGGAAATGCGTAAATCGGCTGAGTGCAAAAATAGATAATAGTTTCTTTTTCCGTGTCTACCGCAGCGATAAGCAGGGTATTCCGATTTGTCCTTTTTATGCAATTTTCTGTTATTTTCCTTTCATTACACTGCCGAACGGAGATAGAATTTTGCTCGATCACTGGTCACAATGTGACATTATTACCTTTGCTGATTAGCATTAATCGCGATCCCACCGCGGATCGTACGTACGAGTTAGCGTTACCGGCACTGCACGACAGCCCAGTAAAGTGGCGACCGTGCTGACGTTGAAAGTCACTGAGAATTGTCTTACTCTACAGACATATCCGTCGGCCGATTGCAAAAGAGAACATAGCGCGGGTTTCCGCGATATAATTAAATTCGAACGGTTGAATTTTTTTTTCTCTCCGTTATTCGTTCGTTTCGTCGCTTATTTCAGGCATTTGAATTTTTTGGCTTCCTCGTAGAGAAAACTTCGCGAATAAAGGAACATTATGACGAAGCTATATGAAAGTTTCAATTTTTAACTGTTATGAGGAAGCGATATGAAAATTTCAATTTTTAACTTTTATGAGGATTTTCAAGATGAACCCGAATTTTTTTTTTTTGCCAAAAGAAAGAAGTTTTTTCGTCGTATCGCGCACCTGACAACGCGTTGCATTGCCTGAATCCGCAATGATGCAAACATTCGATGACGTATTTTTCCTGTTACACCATTGCGATATTGTGTGTGTATAGTTGTAAGCACGAATACATATAGAAAATAGTCAAATGAGGGATCGATATTGACGTAAAACAGTTTTGTCAGCAGCCAACCACAATAATGACCGGCGAGCGGCGTAATCCTTGCGCACTTTGGGTCTTTCATTCTCTAACAACTTAACCGATCATTATAGCATACCTAAGGTATTATGCCTTAACGCGTATACTTTCGTAATCCTGGCGGTCGAAATAACGAGCGTTCATTAGGTGTGATCTTAGTGGAGCGAACGGAATAAATAAATATATAGATAAATAGATAAATAAATAAATAAATAAATAAATAAATAAATAAATAAATCGGAGCTGGGTAGTATTTACAGTAAATGAGGACTTATTTGGTACTTAAAGTACCAAATAAAGTTGATCGACGGCAGGAATGACGAGAGTAAGTTAGACGTCAGATGAACGGAAACGTGGTGTACACTGCTGCAGCTCCGGAAAACTGCTTCGTCGGCCTGATGCGGCATTTAACATTTTACTTATAATCAATTAAACATTTTTTAATTAAATTTATATCTTATAACATTAAAATTCCATCATCTGGCAGTGAATTTACAATTCCGAAGCTGACGGATCTTCACATTGCATTGTGTACGAAAACACTTTAACTACAAATAGAAATTCTGTTTACTTATTTATTTAAACTGTTTTATCATTTAATTAACATTTTGCCATTCCTCCGAGAATTTACGAATTCCGAAGCTGAAGGAATTTCACATTGCATTGTGTAAGAAAGCACTTTAACTACAAAAAGTTACAGCCATGTAATTCCAAGAAATCGTCGTAAGGATTATAATAGCACATGAATGAAAAAAAAAGCCTAACAAACGGCAACCCGGCTTACAGCTGAGCGCCGCGGGAAGTAACATCGCAGACTTAAAATGTTTAAGATAAAAGCGAAAGTCTGAAGCCCGAACCATGAAGTCTAGACTCAACCGTACCGCCATCTTTCCGCCGATTACAAAAAAATTAATGCTGTTACTCGTTGATGTACCATCCGTCGGTACTGCAGTTCGCGAGTGCACGACAAAAATCTATCGCACTTTATTACTCAAAGGTATACACTGCGTTTGAAAAATAACACTACGAAAGCGAAATAGCAAATCAGGAGGGGGAGGAGGCATTACTGTTCATTTAAGGATTAATTTAACGGGGTAGAAGAACATCCATGTGGTACTTAGAAGATATTTAGGGGATAATAGAGAAAATAAAACAACGAAAGTGAAATAGCAAATGAGCAGGGGCCAGAGCGGGTATTACTTTAAATTTAAGGATTAATTTAAGAGGGTGGAAGGAAGTCCGGGGGATACTTAGAAGATATCCAAGGGATAACAGAAAAATAAAACAATGAAAACGAAATCGCGACTCGGAAGGGGGGCGAAGAGAGGGAGGGGCAACACTTTTAATTTAAGGATTAATTTAAGGGGGTAGAAGAACGTCTAGGGTACACTTAGAAGATATCTACGAGATAGCAGAAAAATAAAACAACGAACTTGAAATAACAATTCAAAGGGGGCGGGGCAAAGGGGGGGCTTATAATTTTGTAATATTAATATTGTAAATTGCTTATAATTTAATAATTAATTTACGGGGGTAGAAGAACGTCCAGGGGATACTTGGAGTATATTTTGTTGGAGAACGACTTGAAGAGGCTGGATACCGTCTCCTCCAGGGCGGGCTTTATCTCAGCGGCCACGGTCTTCCAGTTGTCGTTCAGGAAGAGATTCATAGCGTCGGCGAGTGTCTCGTCGCCGTTGAAGAGATTGTCGAGATGGATGCTCGCGTGGCCGACGTCGAAGTCGACGTAGAACTCCGTCGTTCGGAAGTGGGTCTTCTCGGTTTTTCGATCCTGATAACGCTCGCCCTGGACGGTCACAATCGCATCGATGTCCGTATAATTGCCTCGCGCCTGGCCCCTTCCGGTTATCGGAAGCATCAGGATCTTTCCCGACATACTGTAGTCGGAGGTCATCTCGAGACGAGGCACGTACAGCTTCAACCTTATCCGATCCTTGTCCGTATCGATCCTTCATTTTTTTATAATAATAAAAATGCAAAATTAATAATAATAATAACAACAATAAAAATAATAAACTGTTCTTCAAATCGAAGAACTGTTTTACTATGGGGACGTGATCGGGTGCAAATTTTCTTGTAATTTATCAGAAATATAGAAAACCCAAAATTTATAGCTTCTATACATTTTTTGTTTCCCATAGAAATCGAGGCTGCTCGCGGTAAAAAAGATCCGTGGATTTAACAAATATTTCTCGACTACAAAAAAAAATACGAAATACATTGTTCAAAAATTAATTTTACAATTTTGTTATAAATTGAAAAACGTTTCGTTAACAATCGAAAAAAAATTGTATAAATAATGTTAAGAATCAAAATTAACGTTGGAAATAAAAATTAACGTTAGAACTTAAAATTGGCGTAAAAAAGCTCCAGGCGCGTAATTGGTCGCGTACTCACTTGACGCTCTTCAGAACAAAGTCGGTTCCACCCAGGACTCTTATATTGGTGTAAGTCGAGCTGACGGTGACGGGACCGGCGGCTTGGCTGATCTCGACTTGCGGCACGTCAAGGGGTTCGCAAGGGGGTATGTGAAAAGCCGGAATTCCAGTCCTGAGGTGAGGTCTCAGCGCTTCCACGCTGCGCTTCACGCACTCGTTCAGATGAGGATCGCTCCGACGGCATATCTTCAGGAAAGGCGCTGCGCAGGTTGTCCATAATTGACAAAAGGTTAATTCAATCGAACACGTCTTTTTACGATGTTAGTGTTTTTTTTTCTTTTTTTTTCTCGATGACACAACGAGGTAGCCGAGTCTCGAAATAGACTGAATCGCCTAGATTCTCTTTTTTCCACCCGAGGACTCTGAGTCATATCGCAGCGCACTCGTCGATCAGCGATACGCGCTCTTCGTAAGATACATTTTTTTTAAACTTCACCGAATCGCACTTGCGCACAATCTACTCATAGTACTAAATTTGATGTTTAATTAAATTTAATCATTAAAAGTTCAATTTAATTGAATAATTACAAGTTTAATTTACTTTAATTATTAAAAGTTTAATTCAATCTAATAGTTAATTAACGGAAGAGAAAAAGTAAAGTTAAGAAAATAAAAAAAACTTACGAATTTCCGGCGATCCCTGAGAGCTGACGGAGCAGTAGCTCAGACTGAGTATCAACGCGAATAACCGAAGATCCATCGCTGCCTTCCGGTGGTCTTGCGTTGAGTGACACGAATGAGGCGTATCGCGAGCTGTTCACGAAAATTTTGCTGAGCACCGAATTTCGACCCCCTGCGATCCGCTGACACTGTCCGATGTCATGAAGCTTCGTAACTATTTCTCAATCGCTCGAAAATTTCCTAATCGTTCAATTTATCGATGCACAAACGAGCGAACATTTTTTTTAACGATGCGTCAAATTCACCATTGCTTAAAACTTTCATTTTGAATAATTAATTTCTATCATTTTCATTTAATTTATTCTTATTTATCATTATTAAAAATAAAAAATTGAGACGGAACCACAATTGAATAAATAACACTTTAGAGCCTAATTATCGGCTAATCATCGGCTATCATGCGCAGCATCCGTAATCGTTGGATAATCCAATTACATCGCTAATCGCGAATCCAAGATCACCGAACAAACCTTGTCCTCCATAACTTCGCAGACGCATGATCGCGGTGATAAAAATAAAAATAAAAAAATCAGCAACATTACCGACCAAGCATCGACCAGATGGCGAGTGTGCCTGGAAACGAAGGCTTGCGGTCCATGGCCCAGATAGTCCGCCCTTCCACTATTCCTCTATAAAAACACCGTGTGGTCCATCATCCACTGGCATTCAGTGTGTTTCTCCATCGATGTCAATAGACTTTTCTTTTCTTTGAAAAAAAATAAAAATTGATCTCCAATAAAATCACCGATAAATCTTGTACGATCGATGCAGGATGCTCTTGTGCGATGATACCATTGAAACTCGTTAAATTCTTGTTAACGATAAAATAATTTGACAATGCGAAGTTGATCGATCGAAACTTATGTGCGCCGTGATATCGTGCTTTTTGATAATCTTCGTCGTGATCGCCGTAACTCTTTTGCTTCTCTACAAACCAATCTTCGTCTGGGAGGTGCATCAAAACTGAATCAACTCGGTCGCGGGCATTCGATCATTAGATTGGCAAAAATAAAATTTGACAAAAATAAAGTTAACAAAAACAAAATTTGACAGTAATGAAATTTGATGAAAATAAACTTTGACGAAAACAATATTTGACAACAATAAAATTAGAAAAAAATAGAATTAGACAAACATAAAATTAGACAAAAGCAAAATTTGTAAAAAACAAAGTTGACAAGAAAAAAATTTGACAAAGATAAAACATTTAAAAAAATGAGGGTCCTGCCGGTTGTCCTGCTGTTCGCCTTCGCAGCGACGGCGAACAGTTCGCTGCTGGAAATGTCGCAAACCCTGTGGACCAAAGTCCTCGAGGGCGGTCTCACGAAGATCGGGGCTCTGGATCCGTTACGCGTGCCGGTTGTGAAAGTCGATCAGTCCGAGGGTAACACGAGTTACCGGATGATACTGAGGAATTTGGAGATAATAGGTCTCAACTCGTCGACGCTCGAGAGCGTGCACATAGGTCGTGGACGACTCAGGACAAATTTGAGCGAGCACGAGGCCGGTTACGTGAGTTACACCGATCAGAGGGAACTCGACACGATAAGATACAGATTTCACACGGTCGTTAAGGAGCCCAAGGGCGGGGAATCCGAAAATCTCGAAGTGAAGCCGATACCCGATCTCGATAATTCCAAAAATGGTCAAGGCCAATACGAAAGAGTGAGAAATTACGACAGAACGAATTACGAATCATCATCGAGGTACGAAGACGATCGACGAAGAACTGGTCTCCAAGGTCAAGTATCGAATCACGAGAGTTCTTCGAGGTACCAAGAAAATCAACAGAGGGGAGTCCCTCAAGGTCAAGGATCGAATTACGAATCCTCCTCGCGGTACCAGAACAACCGGCGAAGACCCGGTCCTCAAGGTCAGGGATCGAATGACGAAGATTCTTCGAGGTACCAAGAATATCAGCAAAGGGCGATGCCTCAAGGTCAAGGATCGAATTACGAATCCTCCTCGAGGTACCAGAGCAACCGGCGAAGGCCCGGTCCTCAAGGTCAAGGATCGAATGACGAAAGTTCTTCGATGTACCAAGACGACCAGCAAAGGGCGACGGCTGAAGGTCAAGGATCGAAATACGAATCTTCCTCAAGGTACCAAGGAAATCACCAAAGGGAAGTTCCTCAAGGTCAAGGATCGAGTTACGAATATTCTTCGAGGTATCCGGAGAGTCGACGAGCCTCCGAGGTAGCACAGGGTCATCGGTCGAATTACGAAGCATCGAGAACTGCCGAGGATCAAGGTAGACAATACTCTCAACCGCAAAACTCTCGACGACCCTCCGATGACTCCAAGGTCGAGCGTCGAGTCCCTCAAGGGCAGGAATCTTCGGTTTACACGTCCTCGAGGTCATTCGCGGCCCAGCAAACAGCGAGTTACTCCGACGGTCAAGGAAGAGACGGTACAGGCAACGTCCAAATTGTTTACGCTGAAAGATTGAAATCTCCCGAAGAAATGTCGGAGACGAGAAATCAACGTCCAGCGAATGATCGCACCGGTGTGCCGAGTTGCGTGGGCAATTGTCAATACAGAAGGCGTCAAGGCAGCTCCGAAGTTCCGGACCATCAGCGCGAGGGAATTAAGGAGAGAGGACGAACCGAAGAGATCGGTGTCTCAGCTTCCATGAACTTGGAGTCCAGAAGAGCATACGTCGACGCTCGAGTCGTTCCAGCGAGGAGTCATGAAGATTCGGTCAAGGGACGAACTCGTTACAACAGTGGACCAGCTGGCGATAATCGTTACGCTGCAAATTTCGAGCGAAAATCTAACGATTCCAGTGGAGAACGAAAATATCAAGAATACACTGACGGTCCTTCCTCGCGATTGGAGGATCAACCTGGCTACGTCGACATCGTTTACGCCGACGAGAAAGACAACAAGACGAGACACTTCGGAAATTTGCGGGTCGAGCAGGGAAAGGACAAGACTGTCTACGGCTTGGAGGATGTCCTCAGGGTAATTATATCGTGCTTTTTGCAATTTTACGCCCGGGTTGCACGTACGGAATGTGGTTATTTTAGCGAGTCGGTAAAATAACAAATGACTCAGTATTTTTTTTTATTGTTTAAATTTTTGTTTTATATAAGACAAAAATGTTCCGAGTGTTTTGAAATCTTTAATTTCAGGATCTTCGCGATCACAAGAGATTCATAGTTCACAATTTCACCGAGGGCGAAGCCTTGACGAAGAAGAACGACGCGGTGAGGGCGGCGTCCGAAACGAAGAGGATCAAGGATATGGTCAGATACGCGAAGGAGTACCAGGAGAAGCAAGGCTTTTACGAGCAGGGTATGCAGCTGATCTATCACTACGGCGACGGAGAGGATGACGATAAATCCGATGGCAAGCTCGCCAAGAGGAACAAACGGGCTCACCTTGACGAGGAAACGGAAGTAAGATCGATGTATCAGTGATTCAGAGAGGTTGCATAATCGGTGTCTTTCTGAGCACACTTCCCAGAAACGAAAAGCGTGATTTTTCATGAATTTGTTAGGGAAAACCCGAACTCCCCTTTCTACGCCCACCCCCGCCATTCACACAAAAAAAATTGTACAAACGCACCATGGTTTCTTTCCTCGCACTAGTGCGAGAAAGTGTCTTTCTGCGTACACTTCCCAAAAATCACGCTAATCGTTTTTGAAAAGTGTGCGCAGAGAGGAACTTTCCCGCACTGCGAGAAAATCGACCATGGTGCCTTTTACGCCGCTTAGTTCGCAGGAACGTAAAGCGAGACTTTACGCGCGTGCATTAGGAAAAATAATGTTTCTTTTACATTGTGGCGATAATTTTTGTTTGTTTTTTTTTTACTAATGTTTTCGTTCCAGGACGACGTTATGCACGTTATCATGAGGATTCGCGTGCCAATGCTGCGAGTGAATGCAGGATATGTCCTCATGGGAAAAGTTGGAAAGCAGGTTCTGCGGGGCAACGGCCTGCTGGCTGGAAACTTCAGTAAGAGAGTTTGATTAAATTTACCTTTTCGACTTGCTAGCGCCGTTTGCATTATTGCGCTTCGCGCAAGGGTGGCCGCGATCAAATCGAAAAAAAATAAAAAACATAAAAAAAACAACATTTACCATTCCTAAATGACGTAACCGATGCCTCGCTCATTTCGCAGCGGAAGTGATCGGAGATTTCACGCTGGAGCTGAAGAAAGTCGGCGAGGATGCGATGATCGTACGGGCAGCGAGAGCGAGATTGAGCGCCGAAGACAAGAACATTACGCTTCAGGGAATGGACGAGGAAGGCCCCGTCAAGGAGATACTGACTCACGGTAAAGAAAAATATGATTATTAAAAAAAAAATTACAAAATCCACAACGTATTATAGATTTTCCTGACAAAACTGGGCGATTTTTTTTTCAATCGAGCAAATTACATCTCGACGAAATTCCTTCGATGAAAGTTGCGCCCAACGCGATCGCTGACACGAGCAAGTTGGAAGCGAGTTGCCCCTCGCGATCGATCGAGCTCGTTACGATACCGACATCTCGACGATTATCGAACGGCCGTTTTGCCGCGCGTGTCTGGGTAACCCTCGCGATGAATTCTCTCGCTCGGCTCAGCGAGCAAATCTCGATTCGCCAGTGTCGATCAAAGGCAAAACGGACTGCCGCTATTCGACACCCGAGGCTCGCGTACGCGGAATCGTACCCGGAGATTACGTAAATCCGCCCGATTATGTATCACGCGACAACACAACTCTGGCGAAGGAACGTGGGCGAAAAATCATGTCGACTGTCGGACGGATAAAAATTATTGGTATATTTAACAAACATTTCTCCGTTCTCGGAGGTATACACATTTTTTTCGTGGTAATTTTATCATTATAATTTGCCAAAACAATGCACAATGAACAGTAATAAATGGTAAAAATAGTAAGAAAAAGAATTGAAATATTAAGAAACAGAAAATTGTAAAATTAGTACGCAAAAAAAGAATGGACCGCCGTGGTCGGAAAAGGCTTCTTAAATACAAAAAAAAAAAAAGATTACATAAACCCACGCGATTATGCATCATGCGACTGCACGATTCTGGCGAAGGAACGTGTGCGAATAATAATGTCGTCGGTCGGAACTATAAGCGAATAAAAATGGTTCGTGCACATTTTTCGTCCTCATCCGTCCGTTGATTACGTCTGAAGGCTCGTGCATATAAAAAAATTTCTCGTCCGCGAAGTATAACAATTTTTTTTCAATAATAAGACCATTATAATTCACTTTAAAAAGTTACACAATTTATCAATTAAAGATAGTAAAATTAGTAAAAAAAATGCAAAATTTACGAAAAAGGAAATTGGAAATTCAGGACGAAAAAAAATGGCCCTCCGTTGATAGGAAATGTTTCTTAGATGTTCAAAACATTTTTACCTTGCGTCGGTATCCCGGCATTAAAAAAAAAAAAAATCAGTTTTTCCTCTATCGAATGTGTTTTCCTTTTTGTTTATGCTTTCTGATTACGAAAGTGAATGAATGGCCCATAGCGTCAGTCAGCCCGGCGGGGCCGATATTCCCGGGATTATGGCACTCGTATTAATCGAGGGATTACGTGTAACAAGAAAGTATATCGAGCCTCTCTTCGCCACCGGTTATTATTGTCATTGCATAATTGGACGAAACTCGATGTTTTATAAGAATTAGCAACGTGCTCGTAGCAACGATGCGTGTTGGATGTAGTTTTTTCTTGTTTTTTTTTTCACTTTTAACGTATGTACACGCGATGATCGTAATTGGCACGTGTAATCGCCGAAAGGAAACTCGTTGTCGCACGGATCGTCGTGGCAACGCGGATTGCAATCACCGCGCGGCGTGCGAGCACTTTGCAGTCACAGACGAATGCAAATCCTCCGGTAATTCCGATGTGTGTGTCCTTAGCGTACGGCAATTTCATTGTTTCATTTCGAGTCTCGGGATTCAACGTGGCAGCCAGTAATGAACTTTCTTGCAGCGTGCACGACTCCCCGTGACAGCGGTCGCCTTAAAAAAAAAAAAAAAAAAAAAAACCTAACCAGCAGGACGATTTATCCTCCCCCCCTCTCGCAGCCACTCACGAGAAGTTCTTCGATCTGCGCCGGCAGCCGATCGACGAGGAATGACTTTCTTGTTCGTTCGCAGGTTTGTTGGCCGCGGAGGCGGTCGCCGCTATGCTGGCCGACGACCTGGCGACCAAGGCTCTTACCGAGAAAACCGCCGACTCAATTATCTACAAGATGTACAAGAATCTCCCGGTTGAAAATTCATAATTCCCAACTACAGCTCTACACGAAACATTAAGATCGTTATCATCCCTAACATCTACAGTAATTATTCACAATCCCCACGTTTATTATACGTTCATTCATATTTATTTGTATACTCAATAATAAATATATTTATTCCGTACTTGTCCTTTTTTTCTTTTATGTGAAATATTAAAATTACCCGGCTACCTGACTCGTATCGAAGTGTCGTTGTTATCTTTTGTTTTCCCTCGATCGATTACTGGAGAACTGGACGAAGCTGGCTTTTTTTTAGGTATCTACAAACCATGCGCTACCCCGTCACCGTTACCACGTTACCGTTGCCGCGTTACCGTTGCCGCGTTACCGTTGCCGCGTTGCAGTTACCGACGGTCTTCGGAAGTCTCATCCAAGATTAGTTCCGCCCGTAGGACGACCATGTCCCCTTCCACGCATCGCACACGTCCGACTGCATACTCGCCGAACGGCGAAGATACTATTAATGTTATTATTATTTTGTTTATCCCCTACAATTGCGCAAGGGAAGATAATAAGCAAAGTACCAAAGGCCACGATGCAGGAATAGAGCGAGAGAGAGAGATCCGACGGATTATAACGATGATTAGGGTAATTATTTTAAAAAATAAGTGTCGTACACGTAATGACCGACACCGCAGGATAATTGCGAGGAACTCTGGTCGCTCGTGACCGAACACAATAAGACGACGTCGTCGATGCGTACGGGGGAGTTTCGGAATCGGGAACGCATGCACATGTTTCCCGGAGAATCGTTCCGTCCGAAAGGGAACCGGCCAGTTTCGCTTTACGGCCCTGACAGACTTAAAGAGGCGCGCATTCTACCGTGATAAATTTACTATTGCTGTTTCGTTGGCTATCGGCGCGCGGGTAACTCCCCACAGGGAGCGATAGAGATACATATAGGTGGGGGGACCGGTGCGACGGTGGTTCGAGAATCCGGAGAAAGTGCACTTACTTTATATATACACGGGGGACGCGGAGAATCGGGCGCATTTTCAATAACGCACTCGGTAATTCCGATTACCCGTGCGGCAGAAACTTAATTTTATTTCTAACGAGCTGTTAAAGTTAATAATATAATTTTTTATACATATACATCTTTTTAAAATAAATTACACAGAGGTAAATCGAATTTGTGGAGATCGAATATTTATTATCAGTAAGTGTTCCGCAACGAGTGAGGATGCCGAGCGTGACTAGCCTCGTACTCTTTGCCGGCCTTGTCGGCACCGTGCTCTCGGACTTGCGTGAGTAATAGTGATTCATTTTTTATTTTTTTATTGGGAAAAAAAATTCATTCAGTTTGCTTCCACATCACCTCGGAGTGCAGCATTAATTCTGCAATTAACGAATGCTTTTTTTTAGAACGGCGACAGTTGTTTTGTGTTACGTACATTTTTCTTTTTTGTTTGAGAATTCATATCGATCATTCGGGGTTCAATTTTTATTAATTTAATTTCAGCTTAGTTCGATTAATTTTATTGGTACTCATTTTTTACCACTCGAGTGCGCGCCGGGTTACTCCTATACCAAAATTGTGAAGAAATATAGTACGTATTTTCTATAACAAAAACTTATTTTTTTCGTTTGCTTTTCAAAAAATCTATTACATGTTATCGTTGAAAATGTAAATCCGCCAAACGTTCATGCTCTTATTAAAATTTAATCGCTGGTGTTTCGGCTGAAAGTGATTTTTACTATTATTTTTATTTAAACCAATCGAGAAAGATTATTAATTTCGAATACTCGTAAGCGAACCGGCCAGATAATTCAGTGTTAACATAAAAAAAAATGCTCTCAAACAGCAAGACCGTTGTTGTTTTCATTTTCTTTAAGATGTCAAGGCGCGCTCTCGTGCGCCGACTACAAATGCGGATTCGCCG
Source organism: Stenichneumon culpator (assembly GCA_964017025.1). Taxonomy (NCBI): domain Eukaryota; kingdom Metazoa; phylum Arthropoda; class Insecta; order Hymenoptera; family Ichneumonidae; genus Stenichneumon; species Stenichneumon culpator. The sequence continues at coordinate 18,697,684 of OZ024776.1, forward strand.
CGGTAAAAAAGAAAAAAAGAACCCCGGTGTTCGCCGTACAACGACCGACGACAACGACGCGCCCATATAATATCACACTTTCTACGAGAGTCTCACTTTCGATTTTAGATCTGGCACTCGATCGTCTCGAGAGTCCTCGTGCACCTGTATATCTGTACAGAGGCAAAGCAACATACATTTTAGCTACACTTTATAAATGTTGCACGATCGAGTGAATGCCCGTTGAACTCGAAGTGAAAACTAGTGATTCAGTAGTGCAACATATGCGTTGGTTGTAGCGCAGACATGGTCCAGGTATACGAAAAAAAAACATTTAAATAGAAAAAACAAAAGTTTATTAGAAGCAAAGCAACGTACGTTTTAGCAACACTTTATAAATGTTGCACGATCGAGTCAATGCCCGTTGGGCTCGGAGTGAAAACTAGCGATTCAGTAGTGCAACATATGAGTTTGTTGTAGCGCAGACATGGTTCAGGTATACGAAAAAAAATAGAAAAAACAACAGCTTATTAGAAGCAAAGTAACGTACGTCTTAGCTACACTTTATAAATGTTGCACGATCGAGTGAATGCCCGTTAGCCTCGGAGTGAAAACGACCGGCGATTCACTAGTGCAACACTTGTGTTGGTTTTACCACATACATCGTCTAGGCAAGGTAGACCGGGGGAAAACGGGGACTCTAACCAGAAAACCTGCCACAACAATACCAGAAGGATACATCCATTATTTTTCACCCCAAAATTGTATTGGCACCGATTTTGAAAGGATATAAAAAAAAAAAATCATCTGGGGTAATACGTTGTACCCTTCTATGTGACTTGCGGCAACTTATTATTCAATGGTTTAGCCCGAACCGGTCTCGAATATGTAACCGTAAAATATATAACGAATGTATCGCTTGTGTGCCCACCGATCAACGAATGCAGCGCCAGGAGTCAACTCGTGTCCTCGAACAAATTTGCCCGAGGATTACAACAAGTGCGTGCTGCAACAGCTCGAGATAATAACACCGCAGCTGGTCAAGGGGATCCCTTCGCTGAAGCTTCCCCCACTCGATCCGCTGGCACTTCCCTCTTTGGTCGTTGACCGAAATCTGGAGGCTCTCAAGGTCAAGGCGAATCTGACGAACATTCGGGTGTACGGCGGCACGAATTATCTCATCGACGATCTCCGGGCGAATCGCGACAATCTCACTGTTTACATCAAGGTCCAACTGCCCTATGTTCACGTCAAGGGAAACTACGACGTCAAGGGCAACATACTGCTGCTGTCTCTCAACGGAAACGGAGCCTTCCGAGGAAATTTCAGTGAGTCGTGGAGGATTTAAAGAAAAATCTTTTTTGAATATAGAATAATTATTTTAAAAAAATTTGTTAAGGTCTTCCATGTGTTGATAATTCGAATTTTTTCAGCCAACACACAGACTAGGGTGAACGCTCAGGGTAGAGAAGTTACGGACAAAAATGGCGTGAGAAGGATCGAGATCAACAGACTGTCGACGAAAATTCGCGTCGGGGATGGCAACATAAAACTCAAAGCTCCGCCGGTTCAGACGCTCACAGGTGAGATTTTTTGTGGTTCGAATTGGACGGTTCCGGTGAAATTCATTTTTTTATTTGTCAGACCTGGGCAGTTTGATCTAATTTTTTTTTGTTTTTTTTTTTTTTTTTGCAGCCGATGCAGCGACGACCTTCTTCAACACGAATCCCCGTCTCGTCCTGGACATAATAAATCCGATAATCGAAGAGACGGCAGCCTCGATAGCGAAGGCTCTGGCAGCGAGAGCCCTCGGTGTCCTCACCGTCGAGGAATTGTTACCCTAGTGCGCCGCAACCAAAAATTATATATCTCCCAGCGGGAGATTCATCGATACCGTCTAATCAGTTTTTTTTTTTTTTACGTTCACTTAGTCATCACAGTTGCTTTTCGTAAAAGAACACTTAATATTAAGAACAAAAATGGAGAAAAATAAAATTTTCGACGACGCGGAAAGTCGTCGATTAATGCAGACAGTCGTTGATTAATAGTTAATGCAAAATTACGAATACATGGAAAAAAAAAGTTTTTACATCATAAAAACAACGTATAATTTATTTAATGTTTTTCTGTAATTTTTTTTTTTTTTTTTTTTATAACGTCAAGCGTCCGGAAACAATTCGTCGTACGTGAAAGATCTTGTAATTTTGTTGGTGACGTCGGTGAAAAGTTCGGCGAGGGCGCTCTCGAGAACCGGTCGCACCTCGTCGAGGAGGAGATCGCTGTTGGCGTTGAGAACTTGATTGCTTGCCGGTCCTGCGGCAGACAAAGTAGTTTTTTAAGGTGCGATCGGAAGAAAAATGGATCAATAAAAATGGCAAAAAAAACAAACAAAAAATATAATATAAAAAACAAAAAGGACCGTGCCAATTTTTCCTCGTCATTCATACTCGTCGTAGCTGAATTTTTGCGATTTCACGTTGCTATTAACAGTCTTGTCATCAATAATATTTTCCAGCAGAAAAAAAAATCAATAAATAAATAAAAGAAAACGAACCGGTTGGTTCGCACAGGTGTATTATATTGCTTCGAAGCTCTCGGTTCTGGTAATGTAGGTTTTACAGCTGCTATTAACATTCCACTATTTAAATGTATTTTTTACGTCGATCGTAACCGGCGTAAAAAAAAAGCATCAAGAAAGAGGGCAGTAGGCCGGCGGTTCATCGATTAATCGATGTAGGTATAGATGATTCATTGACGGAGATGCATACGCTTCAACGTGCTCGTTCAAAATGTCCAATGAGCTCTGAATAGGTAATTTTTCTAAAGGCAATATATTGCAATATACACTATAAAAAAATGTTGTTTGAAATTTCAGTTCCAGCTTAACACATAATATATCCAAGAGCTCTTTTCCCCTGACCCAACATCTCTTCACATGTCAGACGAACTTTGGTCGCTTGCTTTCACTATATGACTCTTCGTGACATGACACGTCAATAATCATACCGCCCGTCAACTCGTTAACTCGTCAACTCGTACACGCTCGGTGATTAATAACTTGTCGGAAGCATTTTTTGTGGCATTTTCATTCGCGATTATTAATGCACGGACAAACGAGAATTATGCATAATATCCAAACAAAAAAAGAAATGCTAACGAGACTGCACCGTCAGCGCGCGCGTTGAGAGTGAAAAAAAATTTGACCGCTCGGTAATTTCCTCTTGTAAAACATACTTTGTAGGTTTCTGGTAAAACTCACCGAGAATCGGATCTCCGCCGAAGAGGTTGCTGAGGTACACGTTCGCCTTGCCGATCTTGATGGCGAGCTTCATCTTCTCGAAGGTCAGATAAATGCCGTTGTCCCTTGTGACCCTCTTTGCTCGCAGCAGGACTTCGGAGTCGTAGTCGGCTGTGCGAGGTGAAAAAGAGAATTCAATTTATGCGAGACCCCACCGTCCGACTCGGACTCGGTCGGTAACGAAAACTGTAATCCCATTGTTTTTTTTTTTTTTTTTTTTTTTCGAGGGTGCAACGCAAGTTCCCAGCGTCTGCCCTTCCGGTAAATAACGGTGCTGAGAATTACCGTTTGTCCCGAAATGGTCAACATTCTTAAAAAAAAAACAACAGAATTACATTTTTTGTTACCCGGGCTCGGTCGGTAACAACTGCAATCCATTTTTTTCAAGAGTGCCCCAGCCCTTTATGAACAAACGCAAGTTCCTAGCGCCGGCCTATCCGGTAAATGCAGATGCTAGGAATTTCCGTTTGTCCCAAAAGGATCGACATTAAAAAAAAAAATGAAATCCAGTTTTTTTTACCGACCGTGGCACTTCATAGAACTTTGTGAAGCGACTTGGAAACTATGCTTACTGAAATTTCCCGTCAAATCGCCATTGCCGACGAGCCGAAGAAGCAAAAGTCTCGCGTCTATCTGGTACTTTCCACGGAAGCTTAGTCTGTCGAAGCTCACTTTGAAGGTGAACGAAACGTCGTCCACATTCGCTTTCAGGTCACGAATCTTGAAGGTCGATGGACCGCTCACCTATCGTGTTTGCAATTTATTATCGGGTGAGAATCCACGCAGTTATGTGTGCTGTATATTCTTTAATAATAATAATAGTAACCAGCCGTCCTTTCAGCAATAATATAATCGTCTGGTTATGAAACAGCAGGGATGACCTTCGTCCAACAACTTTATCTAGACTTCCGAGATAATGTCCGTGAGGTTTACCGAGAATAAAAAAAAAAAGAAACGACCCTCACAAGACTCCGATGCCATCGGTAATTGATACTTTACCTACACTTGCTCACTCAAAAGTAACATTCACCGAGAATTTTTTTTAAACCTTGCATGGCAATAAAAATCTGATGAAAACCGACCGTATTCAATTATGTCAAGGATATTGACTTCGCACAATAAACCGCGCAATAATTGTCCTCACGCCGGATGGTTATAAACAAATTGGAAAAAAAAGTTTTCCGATCATATATTATTTCCGATCGCAGACATAATGTCAGAGAACTTGGAATAGCGGAGTCTTATCGATAAATATCTGGGATACCGGGGTGAAAACGTTTCATTACCTCGATGTCCGTCAAATTGATATCGAGCCTCGCTCCCTGAGGTCCGCGGAGCAGTCTTATCTGTTTAAGGGCCAGAGGTTCGATCGCCGGCACTTCCAGTTCGGGAATTCCCACCCTCAGCTTATCCCGAAGATCCTCGATCGATTTCGTAATGCATCTGTCGATATCTGGGTCCGATCGCTTGCACGCCTTGATGTAAGGCGCTGCATGGTTCCAATGTAAAGAGGAAACGTGAAAGCCAATTGTGTTATTATTATTATTATTATTATTTAAATTTTATGAGATTTTGAATTTTTTAATAAATTTTGATAAAAGTTCAAACACAACGTCACGTTGAAAGAAGTTAAAAATTGAAATTTTCATATCACTTCCTCATAACAGTTGAAAATTGAACATTTGTTAATGACGTTTTCATAATGTTCCTATATCCGCGAAGCTTTTTTTTCAAGGGACGATGTTTCATCGTCGGCCGTGATTCACGTTGTTATAGAAAGAATACAGTGTCGGGAGTAGGTCTGAATTTAATTAAGTGCCCTTTCTCGGATGGTGTACTCACGTAACGTTGCGAGCGCAGTTCCCGCTATCGAAGCGACCACGCTGTAAATAAATAAATAGAATATCACAAACAAGTAAAAAGGTGATTTCGCGGATACGTAAGGTAACACATGAAATCGTCAATTATGGACTACCGGCATAATTACGGACGTGGCAATTCGTATCACGTGCGCCGGATAGTGTAATAACGAGTCACCGGAGATAACGTAACTTTTAGAGCTCAATTGCACAAATCTTGCCGGCGTATCGCTAATACGTTGATCTCACGAATTCCGAACTTACGATGTAAGAAAAATTCTTTCTGAAGAAAAAAAAGAATTGGTTAATCGAACGAAACAATTGTCAAAGCAAATAAATTAAATTAAATAAATTATTTCAAAAACTTTAGTTAAATTTTAATTACATTTTTAAAATTTATTTTTAATTACATTTTTTAAATTTAAATTTATTTACATTTTTATTTGATAAAGCGGATAATATTTCCCTTCGCTAATTCATTTGACCCGAAAGATTTTTCATCCTCGTTTTAGCTTCATCCAGTTCGGCACTAATATCGTGTCATGGAAATGCGAATCATTTCGCCGACGTACGCGAAGTGCAATTAAGGCACCGTTTTGCTCTTGCAAATGATTTTGATCGATCGGAAAATTGATCTTGATCGATCGGAAAATTCCTCGTTTACATAAAATCAAGGCCGGGTCACAAACTTGCGAATCTTCACTCAAAAACAATGAGCTGACTAGCCGTCATCTGTAATATTTTTTTTTTAATTGCTCATCCGAAACTTGAATTAACGATTCTGATCGCCAGTTTCGCGATCTATTAAAATCCATTAGCAATCGGTAATAAATATATTTTTCATTCATATTGTTTTTAATTTACTTTTTTAACGCCGTATACAAACGATAAAGATTGGATGGAAAATTATAGATATATGAGTGCCCACCACACGCGCAATAGTAGAGCAAGCGTCTCCGTTCTTCGCGATCGTCGTCTTTAAATTTCATTAATTTTTTTATTCCACATTCGAATTAACGATTCTCAGCCGCGGCAGTGAAAATCGCAAGCTTCGCGACCAACTAAAATCCATTAATAACCGGTACAAATATAGTTTTATTCAATTCTTTTTTTTTTTTTTTAACGCAGTATACAAACGATGAAGATTGGATGGTAAATTATAGATATCGGAGTGCGTACCACGCGCGCAATAGTAGAGCAAGCATGTCCGTTCTTCGCGATCGGACAGAGACGATTGAGCAGCCGGGACCGGATCACTCGCAAGAGATGATGTAGAATTGGCAAAAGCCACGACGACGTAGATGACGACAATGACGAACAGGTGGGGCTGCACGGGGTGGCCGTACAGCCGGGTATTAAGAGAGTTTGAAACCGTTGCAGTATTGCATTCGGCAAGTTGATTGCCTCGTGCCACTTGCTGGTCATTGGTTGCGTTTTATCCCCGGAAAACTCGCGCCGCTATGGGCCACCGTGGTGCACGCTTAACCGACGCACTTTACCAGCCCCCAGCACACCATACCCATCCGTGTACAATCGGAGAATGTATCGGAGTGTGTTGGGCGTGCGGTTGCGGCGAGCCCGGAGAGAACTTAGCCACCATCACACACGAATAGCAACTCTGGCGGCCTCAGATCGCAACATTATTGCGACGAGGAGGTTCCGCTACGGATAGGAGAGTTAATTTTTTATTATTTAGTATCATTATTTTTTTTATTATTTATTATTATTATTTTTTACTCTTATTGTATTTAATTCTTTTTTGTTCTGTGTAAAGGAGTTAGTCCGTTAATAAATTAAATTAATTTTTTTTTTAAGGAAGTAATTGTTATATTCCGAAACAAAACGTCTGCGAGCTCGTGGATGTTGTCGAAAAAAGTTTCTCGGACACTTTGCGCCGACTTTGCCGAATCCGGCTCTTTACGAGTACGGCTTGACGGACCTTAACCCTTTGCGTCACGGTGGGACATAAGATGTTCCACATTCTTCCGCTAAGTTTTCAATTTTTTAAACTAATTTCGTCACATGAAATACCGAGGTTTTGTTTTTATAGTGTCAAAATGTATGGCTCAAAGAATTCGTAATAATATGGTTAATAAATCGTAAATCTTGTTCTTCTGGAAGTCTGTAGAATTTTCATCGAAGCTCTCTTGTCCATCGTTCTTATTGATTCAATTAATAATTTTATGCGATTTTATTTTTTAGTTAATTTTTTTGATGTATCGTTTATTATTATTAATTTATTTTATTTTATTTGATTTATATTATTACTGACATTTTAATCGCGAGTTGAAATGTCGATGCTCAAGCGTCAGGCGAGTGGCGCGGATTGCGCCTCGAAGCCTAGGCGAATTTGAGCAATCGCCGTATGTTACAGCCGGTTCAACAGGCGAAAGTGATAATGCCGAGAGATCTAATGCAACCGAGGGAGAGTAAGTGAGAGAATTCGAATCTCACGATCCGTAACAAAATATGCCGCGATATATAGCTCTGCCTCCGGTGCACACGCGCTGCACGTACCTCTCCCGTGTGTCCACGCGAGAGAGGGAAGAAAAGTGTGGAAACTTCATTTCTCTTCGAACCGTCGGTGGCCACCGTGTTTCAACTCAATTTCGACATCTTCTACCCAGTAAACTTCTTCCCGAGGTATAGAAACTGTAAAAAAAATGTTGGTTAAAAATTAATGAACGGGATTGGAAGCCTTTTTTACATAAACTGTTTCCGAAATTTCAAACACATGTGCGTTGCAATTTTACAGTACCATTTTGGATTTTTAATGACAATTTTTGCAAATTTTGTGCAAAAGATTTGTAATTTTTATATCTCGTATTTTTTCAGATTTTTAAATTCACTTTGAATTTTTTTGTTCTATATGGGAAACACGTTTAGAAAGTTAGAAAATTCAAAGTGAATTTAAAAATCTGAAAAAATTCATACGTATTCAGAAAAATAAACGCATAATTTTCATTTAGAACAGTTATGTTTCCGAGAGATTTGTTGAACAATTAAATTTTTCATCAATTTGTCAATAACATTTGTTAATAACCTACGTTTCGTATCGAATTTTCAGTATTTCCTTGTCGACCGAGTCGCGCTCGGAGCGGAGAGTTTAAAAGGTGCTTGGGCAATCGACAGCTGCCGCAAATCGACCCAATCTCATCAGTAAATCAAATGAAGCCTGATGAAAAAGAGGAACCTTTACCGAGAAGTAGAAAAAAAAACGAAAAGAAACTCCGGAAACAAGGGTACAACAAAATTGAAGGTTTTCCATGTTGCTAAAAAGTTTAGTGGCCGAACGGATGGAAAAATTGCTTGGGAAGTAGATAACGTATCGGGCGGTTGTAGGAGATGGGAGCGAAGTTGGACGGGGTGGGAGAAGCAAGATCGCCCCTCGACCCCGACCATGACCGTCGATTTATTGATAGACGATTCAGAATAATATCACCTGTGATTGTTGTCCACTCTTACGTAGAATATATAAAAGAAATCGCCTGTACGCCTGGTAACGAGTTTCCATTTGGAGGAACGTCGTCGTCGCAAGTCGTGCAGCGTTCATCGACGGTGAAGACGCTATCCTTTAATACGCTTGTTCCTTGATTATCATCGTTTCGGTAACGTCACCGGTTCTTCACGTCCGTGAGCATGTCGCTCAAATGCGACATGGTCGCTCAAATCGACATTTAAATGTCAATGGCAGGAAATTATTTTTCTTTTTTTGTAATAAATGAGAACGAAAAATATTTTAGGAATCTATATTTATTTGTACAGAATTTCGAAAGCGTTGTGATTTTCAAGCATCAAGCTAAAAAGTAACTCGATTCGAGTTCGAGCCGTCGAAAAATATTGTTTCTCGCCGACTCGTACTTCTAGTTGGCTCGAGCTGAAACTTTCATTGACACGCTTTTTCGTTTATTCGAAGAGAGCCACATTAGTATCGTTAAAGTTTTGTTTTATTCTACCTGCGTCACACGGAAGATGTCAACATTTGTGTATCTTCTTCTTAAACGCGGCTCCCACCGTCTTTTACCGTGAGTCTTAATTTAATCTTATTACTTTAATCTTTGCGGGGTAAGATGGATCAACTCCTCTGGGACAAACGTATTTTCCTTCTTCTTCTTTTTTCTTCTTTGAATACGGAGGAAAATTGCCTTTTTCGGACATGAAGGAAGAAACAAAATTTCCATCTTCGAATCAGAAGAAAACTTTTCTTCATTAAATGGGAAGGAAAGTTTTCATTATCGATTAAGAAAAAAAACTTCTTGTTTGAATAAAAATAAGAATTTCCATCTTCCAGTAAGAAGACAACTTTTCTGTCCTCATCGAATAGGACGGAAACTTTTCATTTTTGAGTAACAAGGAAACTGTTCTCCCTTGAAATAGAATGAAATTTTTCATTTTTAAATAAGAAGGAAATTTTTCTTCTTCGGTGTTGATCTCATAATCTCCAAACATTAACGCGTCCGTTGATCCATGCTTCCGAGTAATCAATAAATTTGTCCTGAGCACCGGCGTCGTCTAATCTTCGGGGAACAACTGTGCATACGTGTATGGTCTGACGATGTTGTTGCCGATTTCCAGAAAGGCTTCGGCGAGTGCCTTCTCGAGCAGCGGGAGGAGCTCCTTGACGAAAGCGTCGAAGTTGGAGTTGATCGCGTTGTTGACGACGTCACCGAGAACTCTCTCGCCGCCGAACAGATTCTCGAGCTTCAGGTTGCCGTTTCCGACTGTTACCTTCAACGTGAATTCTTTGAAGTTCAGGTGATCCATGCCGTCGGCGCCTTTCACGATCTCTCCCTCGAAGACCACGTCACCGGTGCACTCGGTGAAGTTGCCTGTCATGGGACCCGATCCTGTTATCGGCAGCAACAGAACTCTTCCGTCGATCTCGTAAGCACCGTCGACGTACAGATGGGGCAAGTCGATGTCCACCTCGAAGCGAAGCTTCGGAAGGTCCACCCTTTTGAAGGAAAAGAAAAATGAAAAATGATTTATTAAATGTTAAAAATGATTTATTGAATATAAAAAATTATTTATAAAAAATGTTAAATGTAATAAAAATTAAATGAAAGATTCCATAGTAAACGATGAATGTTAGCTAGGCTGGATGGAAGAGCTTTAACGGTCCGCGGTGCTAAAGTAAAGTCCTAATTGCGTTCTTTTAGCACCGCCGTGTTCGCAGCCTTTATTTGCCGACGCGGGTAATACAGATAGGGAAATTCCCCTCGACGACTTTGCCTGAGGTTTTCCCATCCAAATTTTCCCATCCGCCATTTAATCCCGATTCTATTTTCATATCGGATTAACAAGCCTTTCTTCGAAGGGGGAGCACGACCGGGAATATCGAAGAAGAGTAAACTTCACTGATTTTCACTTCGTTGGTTTGTGGACGCTTTCGCGAATTTTCGAGAAATGATTGTAGGCGAGAGCGAGGCAAAATTTTGCAATAATTTTTGAATGCCCCATTGATACATCCAGATTTTCTGCTCCGTTTTGCCCCACTGTCCCATCGAAAAGTTATTGACAAATTTCGTTTTACTTCACTGTCCCGTTTTGCCCCACTGTACCCGTTTAACCCCTTATCCCATTTCGTCTCCTGTCCCATTTTGTCCCTTGTCCCATTTTGCCCCTCTGCCCCATCTTGCCCCGCTCTCGCCTGTACATTTATTGCCCGTGCATTAACGATCGCTGCCCGATGGTAAATCGTCGGGAGGTTTGTCGAGTGACTTCGTTGAAAATCGTAACTCGGATCGCGTTTGCGGTGGCCGTGTCATGGTCGCACGCGTCCGAAACTACGTTTTTCGAATACGAAACGAGCCCGACCTCTCCTATCACAGGCCCATTGCGTTCGCCTCGTACGCCTCAATCATTCGTGGTAAATCGAGGCCCCGACGTACACAATAGCGAACATACGTTATTGACAATTCGCGGGTACTCAAGTTTCCGACTAGACAATAAAATAAAATTCTAATAAAATTCTTCACAATTCTCAAAAAGATGTTTATTTTTTTCGGAATTTATTGGATTAACCTATCGATATTGTTTTAAGTTGATTGACATAATAGCATTAAAAATGAAGTTAAAAAAGTTTGAATCTTAAGCACACGTTCATCCTAAATTTATCGATAGCGAATCTTTCAATTACACGACTGAAAATTCTACCCGAGATACATCGATGCTGAATAAATTTAAATTGAGTTTAATTTAATTTGAATTTTTACCGTTGATTTAAAAACATACAATTTTTTTTAACGTGATTTTTATTTTCTATCCAGATCGTGTATTTTTCTTTTCTTTTTTGTTTTCCAAGTTGGACCACTGTTGCAAACGGTATAAGCAATGATCGGTGATTCGTCAGATTGAACGTAATAATGCAGTAACCGTACGATCAGCCCACCGATATACGTAACAAAAAGACACGTGCTGTTAAACATTACGTAACGGTGTGTTCAAACTGCGGTCAGCCCGTCGGGTGAATACGCGACCGGTGCATCTCCCGGTCTTGTTAGCCCGTCGGCACTCCGAACACCGCGAGAAGTCTCGCGATCGTAGGCGCGCTGGAGGAAACGCGCTTCCGCAAAAACGTACAATTTTCATTCAATTCCGCATTAGGTACAAACTCGTTGAAATTCATCTGTCGCTCGCTGTCGCTGTATCAACTTACACACGAGCCTCTTCTCAAATTCATTAAAATAACAAATAAATATATATGTACTTGTTATACATACATTTGTATAAGTGTTTCAAAAAAAGACATATTTTCTCCTGCCGGCCTTTTGAAGTACAGATTTCGATGTAAAGTTGAGTCTCACGACAGGCGACCCCTCGCAAAAAAAGCCACCTAAGAGGTGGCGTATTGGACGTTTGTACCCCAAGGTACCCCAAAAATGCGCTACCTTTTAAACGTAAGTGTCGACGACCGTCATCCGCGAGATGTTTGTTGCGATTAGAATATATACTTCGACGGGATGGGAGATTAACTTTTTATCATTTTTTTGGAGTGAACCCAAAATAGGGCTTATTTACAATCATTCACAACTCCAAATAACAACTCTACTAAAAAATTGATTAATGGGCCGATTTTCCCGAAATCATCGATTGACTTAAAATGTTTTTGTAGTCATTTTTCATATCGAAGCAATTAATTTTACAAAGCCTGTCTCGTGTTCTCGATATTTATGTCTACCATCCGAACGAGAAAGACTTCCTGCTTCACTCCCATTCACAAGTTCTCGAGCCCGACGTGCGCTCGCGAGACCGTAAATAACGATGCTGCATAATGTTTCTTCCTTAATCACTGTTGCATAATTTCAGTGACTCCAACGTTGTTTGCTCTTCGGGGATCCCGACTACATCCTCCGGAGCAACTTCGTAACGGGCGATGCTTGGCCCACGTTAATTTAATTTAACCGAGCGTTTATTTAAAAATTTGAAAATTTGAAAAATGTACAAAAATAAAAATGATTAATACTTACTTGACTCTCCTAACAAAGAAGTTGCTGGCGCCATAGGCGTGAACATTGGTAGCCGTGATCTTGATTCCAGTGCTCTGCGTGGCGACGAGTTCCTTCAGCAGCAATGGCTCGAGACTCGGTATATGATACTCGGGCACACCCTTAACGAGGTACGGCTTGAGGTGCTCCACGCTGTCTGTTATACACGTGTCCAAGTTCGGATTGTTTCTGCTGCAGACTTGTAGAAATTCGGCTGCAGACGAAAAACATAAATTACTGAATATTAAACTTGATGTTGTGTGTGGATTAAACTTGATTAAACTTGATGTGTGTGTGATGATGATTTAAAAAAATTTGACGCATTATTTGGTGCACGAACGAAAATCGAAATATCTTTTCCTTCATCACTATGAAACACTTTTATTATCAGTCGCGATAATAAAATCATAAAATTCGAGTGAAAAATTAAAAGATAATGATTTATTTTCATTCGATGCATTATCCGGTGCACGACCAAAATTAAATATATCTTTTCTCGTCGCCACACTACACTGTTATTGTCAGTTCCGATGATAAAATCATAAAGTTCTAATGAGAAATTCTTTGTTTAAATACGAAAATGATTTTCCAATTTATTTGTTGCAATATTTGGCGCACAAGCAAACAATCACTATATATTTTTCTTCCTCAACACTCTTACCATCAGTCCCAATAATAAAATCCTAAAGGTCAAAAGACACGTTAAAAAAAAATCTACATATACAATTAATATAACGAATAATTTCACGTTTACTCACGAAGTTCAAGGCCGCAAACGCCAGACGCGATGGCAAGTAGAGTGCAAGCGACGAGGACGAATCGTGTCATGGCGAAGAATTTTTCGAAGCCTTCGGTCGGTAGATCAAGGGGGTTGTCTTCGGCTTCGCGGCGGAGCTCGGATAGGTGAACGAGGAGGAAACCGTCGGGTAGTCAACGATCCAAGAGAGTATAAGCGACGACTGATCTTCGGAGGGTTACCTCCGGTGACGAATATATATTGGGTCGGATGATCTGGTGGGAATCGCTTCAAATGACGGTGTGCGCGCACGCAGCTAGTCTTCGGCGACGCTCCCCACCCACGATTTATTTTAGCGGCAAAAATTATCCTCGGCCACTTCGGCTCTATACCTGTACGTATCGCCATCGGCAAGAAGCATCGCTCGGTGTTTGCGTCGGCGGACATTTATTTACGCCACAGACACAGCCGACATTGTGAATTCGCACTGGCAGACACAGATAGACATCGTGCCGATAGCGATTGGACGGTACAAAAGGAAGCACGCGTATAGTTTGACCCAAAGAACAGGGGAATGGACCAGTCGTTACAATGTCGTAACGTGTAATTTATTTTCTGTTTTTTTTTTTTTTTCAACGAATACGGTGTCCTTGATATATGGCTGGGCATAGTCGGTACCAGTGACGTCATAGGCGTTGCAGTTGCTCCTGAGACCATGCTCATTATCCCTGTTTGGCGGAAAAATAATTATGCGTAGAATGATTAATGAATCAGGTAAATATTTCATCCTATTAGCAGGGGAGAGGAGGGGTGGGGCAAAACGGTCCTCTTTGCTTCCTCATAGAGGAAACTGTGTGTTTTTTTTATTTGGATTGAACTTTCTTACTTTTCTGTATGGTGCAAAAACATAATGGTACAAAATGATCCTTTTTTCCCCGCTATGTCCTAAAAGTGTGTTCGACTCTATACTTTATATCCAATTACTGAAATACCCACGAGAGAGAAAAATCGCTAGTTAACAATAGTGCGTTTAACGGCCAGAGTCACAGCATCGGTAAAAACGACAAGGTTGTATCATAGTTCGATACCTGCGACATTGACCTTCCTCCTCGGCGATCCTTCGGTAAACACAGCGAACCGCGCGTCCTCTTCACTTCGGTACACCGCTCCTCTCATGTTGCGTTAAATGACATCACGATTTTGCTCGTCTTTCTCAGTACGTAAATATTAAAAAATAAATGAAAAAAAAAAAACAAAAAAATCGCCGTGTCGTGTCCTTCGGAATTCGCAACTGATCCGTTCTTTCCGGTTCGCGTCTCACTCGGTCGACTTTGTAGCTCGTGATCCTGAAGTCGGTTACACACTTCACGGAGAAGTATAAGTAAAATGTATCGCAAAGGTGCATAGATTTATGCGAAAAATATCTGCATGTATTATTATACAAAAATGTATGCATATATTATTATGCACAAATTTATGCAAATATTATTATGCATAAATAGTCTTTAGTGTTTTGTTATAGTGAGTAATATCATAATTTTTAGCGCGCCTCGGCACTTTGCTCATTATCTTATTTTTTTTCATTTTTTTTTTTTTACTAAATTTGTCTCCAACGTCTGTCGTGCCTCTGTAATTCGTCGCTGCGTGCGATCGAATCGCATCCGCATTCGTATGTGCGCGCCGCACGAATAATGAGATGCAAACGTGCGACATCGAACAGAGCACGAGGCAAGGGTTGGGACAGGAAAACCGAGAGGACTATAAAGGATGACGCAGCGACGGGAAATCCGAAGAAACGTGAGTCACTTATCGACTATTAGTTCAGATAAATTAGTTCAGATAAGTAGGGGAAAGCGGCAACGCTGGGAACTTGAAACATGGGGTCAAATGGGGCACGACAAATTACAAAAAACAATTAATAATACAAAAAAGATTTCTGGGCATCGGTCGTCAAAAATATTTATCTACATTCCGAGCGAATTGAGACACGGCGCTTTCAATTAAACGACTTTAAATATTTTTAATATAACATTCTTATCAAACTTTTTAATTTAATAATTAACGCCTTAAATTACTATCTTCAACGATCAAGGCCCATAAATCGTTGCAGGAAAACGACAAATTATTTTGCTAAACGTTCGATCAATTATTTTTTTGTTCCACAATAAAAATTCCAAGTCAAAGATCGCAAACGAGGATGTAACAAGACGAGCCATGACAATGACGCGCATCAACTTCGGAGTCTGTCAATTCAATTTGTCTGTCCACTTCTCACGAGTACACGGGGGTCGAAGTATCACGGGCCTAATGGGAGGATGGAAAAAAAAATCATGCACGATCCTTCATACGAATATGCAATATTTATGACGATCATGACTAATCGCCGGGTCCGATGTTCGCAGAGATACATTTTGACAAAAACCGACAGTGTCCGAAGACCAGAATGAATTATTGGCTCGGAAATACCGGGAGAAAAAAAGTCATCTAACATGTTCATAGGGAAGAGCGGGGCAAAACGGGACAGTGAGGGCAAAACTCAATTTTCCAATAATTTTTGGATGCCCTATTTTGTCCCAACGATACTTCCGGATTTTCAATCCCGTTTCGCCCCACGGACCACAATCGCCACCATCTAAAAGTTATTGAAAAATTGCGTTTTCTCTCGTTATCCCGTTTCGCCCCGCTGTGCCATTTTGCCCCGCTCTCCCCTATGCAATATTTTTGACGATCATGACTAATTAATGGACACGAAAACGGAAATGATGAGACCTTAACTCGAGCAATCTGGGACGCCGAACATTAAAAAACCGCGTCCGCGGGTCGAAGTCATTCGAAATGCCGCAATTATTGCGCAATCCCTGTGTGCGCCCACGAAGATTTGTGTGCGCTATATCGCATGGAAGAGACAAATACGCCCAACGCTGATCCTTCACTCAGCGAGATCGGCAATAAAGTCGAATGAGACGTTACCGCACGGTGAATTATCTTGAGTGCAGTCCGAGCAATCGGTAGAGTCCTGCATCGCAGTTCGAGGAATGATAATAGCCGTGCGCTTCTCTCACTGTCAAGGCGGGACGGATACAATGTGAAGAATAAAAAAAGAAGATACTCCGCAATTTCGAGCGTCGACGGCCTGAGAAGCGGAACGGCACGACTCGCATAAATTTTATAGGTTTTGAACGGTGACTCACTATCGGTCCCCGAAGATTTCATCGGGAAAACATCGCGTGGAATGCAAGAGGCGAAAGATCGCATTCGCCGAGGAATATTTTTATGCATATCTTCCTGGATAATATAATGAAAAACAATTTTTTTTAATGAACATACTACATATATGAAAAAGTATAATGCTGCGATAGGTAGGCAGAGACTGTAAGAGCACAACACACGTTAAAAAAAGTTTGTTCCCGTGACAAACATTTCCTGTCCACGACCGACAAAATTTTTTTTTCACGCTAATTTTCCTATTTTTGTTCACCTTAATTTTCCTATTGTTTTACACAGTAATCTTACTCATTTTTTAAAACTGAAAATTCGTTTGCTTTAAAAAAAAATGGTAAAATGATTGCGAAAAAAATTGTGGAATATAAATGTTTGTTCATTGTACAAACCTTTTTAAAATTATTATTTTGTTGTACTGTGCACTGTCTCGACGACAGAGCGGAACGACGTGAATCATTGTTTTGGGTTCTCTTTGCGGCCTCCGTGAAGCCGACAGTACGCGATAAAAATTTCAAACGCGTAATTATATTAACTGGATATTGCATCAGCCATCTTTTTCCGAAGGGCGCCGATAGCGATAAAATACAAACAAGAAAAAAAAACAAAATTTTGGGTCATCGATCGGAGCTTTTAACTCGATGGTCGATGGGATAGTAAAAAAATTATTTTTTAAAATATCGATCTGTCAAATAATTCGTTGTTCTGACGAAAAATGTCTCGCGGTCAGGCTTGGTAAAAAAAAGCCGCAACACTTAGAGTATTTTAGTCACGTGCCTCCGAAGTCCCGCGCGTTACCGCCATATCGACTGCCGGACGCACGGAATTCAAATGGCCCGAGTGGCCCGACGTTAGTTTCACCGAACTGCCGACTCAACATATGTCCTCGATTATCGCCTCTGCGCAATTATTTTTATTAAAAATAAATTAAACATACATGTACTATTAATCTACAGTTAAAAAAGATAATGAATCGGATTTGTCGCGATACCGTGAGAAATTAAACAACAATTTATAGTGTATACCGTTGAGTAAAATTTGAGACAATAGTTACAACAGTTATATATAATAATAATCATAGTCACGCAGTTATCGAAGCTACGTTTGCTTAGAGCGACTATGAACCAACCTTACATACACTGTAAAAAAATTCAGTTTGAAAATTAATGAACGGCATTGGAAGTTTTTTTTTACGTAAACTGTTTCTCAAATTTATTTTAAACATGTTCTTTGCAATTTTGCAGTAAAATTGTTCTTTTCAACGAAAATCTTTGTAAATTTCAGACAAGATTAGTCATTTTTAAATCTAGTATTTTCATTTTATAATAAAAAGTACATTAATGTTCAATTAAGGTAATTAACTTAAGCAAATTTAAAGTTCCAATACATTAAATTTAGGATTTATTTTTACAGTGCATTATTAAAGTTGATTGATATTTATTTAGAAATAAATAAAACATAAAAAGAAAACGTTCTCACATTTTTTCGATTTATCCAAGGAATCGCGATTTGTCTCCCTGTCGTTCGCTTTCCTGAGATTAACGATTGCATATTAAATTTATCAGTCGTTGTTCGGTGCTCTCCCCGCGGTATTTTTTTATCTTAATTTAGTCGGATATCCAAGCGTCGTAGGGCACCTGAGCGAAGAGCTTCTCGACGAAGGCCGTCATGACCTGAACGAGCTTTCTTCTCAGATCGGGTTTCATCTCCTTCAGGAGCTCCTGGCTGTTGCTGTTGATGAAGAGATTCAGCGCCGCCTCTGCAATAATAATCAATCATTAACATCGGTCCAGTAATCGAAAAAAAAATTGCCAAACTCACGAAGTATCGTGTTTCCATCATGAACATTTTCGACTCCCATCTTGATGTTTTGAACGCTGAAGTCCATTTTCAATTGTTGAAGCCTCAAGTACTTGCGGCTTTGGTTCATGAATGGCTTGGCCCGGATGAAAACTTTGGCCTTTACACCCTCTGCAAATAATAATAATAATAATAATAGTTATTATTGTTATTGTTAGATTGTTGTGGCTCAAGCGCCTCTCGCCTTCGCTATTGGCTGTGAAATTTCGAAACTGGAAATCTCCGGAAACCCGGATTTCTGGATTTTACCGGAAATCTCATTTTTCGACTGGAAGTGACGTTTCCCCTCAATGACGTCACTTCCCGTCGAAAACCAGATTTTCAAACCAAAGGTGACTTTTCCCCCGAATGACGTCAACTTCGTTTGAAAAGTTAGTTACGGTCCCCTGGTGTTAGGCAACCAGTGGCAGATCGATTGCACAGGCGTACGCCGGCTCGCCTACCAACAGGTGGTCGCCTTGCAGCACTCACCGTACTCGCCCCAATAGTCTCCTGCGCCACTGGCCTGGACCAGAATCAAGGTTCCGCTCGAACGGTATTTGGCGGCAGCGCGAATCCTCGGAATGCTGAGAGCGAGTTGAAGCTGCACCTCGTCATCTGTCATTCGCGTTCTGAGACCGGTGACCCGGAGAGCCGAGACTCCCTTGGCAGCGACGTCTTTGAACTGGGCTTTGTATCCGTCCGGTCCTCCGCCCAGTGATATGTGCACTTCGTCAAGAATTATTGGCTCCACTTCCGGATAGCCCAACTGCGGCAGACCTGGAAGAAGAAATTGGGTTTCAATCAATTTTGGGATTCGCTTTATTTTTACCTACATTTTTTTTTATAGGGTTTCGACGGAAATTCCTACTTTCGTGATAGAAACAAATCTTGGCCTATCGGAAGCAATTATTGTGGAAATTAAAAAAAATATATAATAATAATAGTTGTGGCTTGTACCTGTCTTATATGTATTGACGTGACGTAAAAGTCACTCAAAACGTAGATTTACAAAATTAAAAAATTGAAAGATTCGTTGAATCGCGATAGTAAACCTAATCGCTCTGATAATTGCCAATTGCTTGGAAAACATTGAGTCAGTTGGAGCGATTTATCACCGCAGCTTCACACCTGCAATCCGGATGTCAGATGCGCAGACCATAACCGATGATTAACAAATGTTATTGTCGTAAATCCGCGTCCAACATCCTCTCCCAAGATGACTTGTGTATTTTCTTCGGTTTTTCTCAGCCACCTCCGGAGTCCCAATTTTTTTTTTCTCTCTCGTCCGTTCAATCGCGTCTGTTAATTATTGACCGGTGCTGGTTGATTATTTTCAGTGCCGTTATGTACCAACATGCCAACATTACATTCTTCTTCGATCGCTCCCACCCGGTAGCTCGACGTTCGCCACACAGTTAACCACCACGTGTGGAATCTAGGACACTGGGTGACCATTTGCATGCACCGTTATGAACAGCTCTTTCGCGCTCCTCGACCCGGTACCCATTCATTTATGTACAAAAAAAGTATATATATTGGTAAAAAAAAAAATTCGTCCCATTTATCCTCCAAAAAAATCACCGTCGGCTGCACTTCATAGAAACATTTTTACAACTGTACCGGACATATGAAACACATATTTGAAACACACGAACACATTTTTAGCTATTATTTTATTTCGTTTATTTTCTAATTAATTATTATTTTACTTATTAAGTCTTCAAGTACGGGGAACGTTTTACCGAAAGCAAGCGACTAATGTCTTCTTTTAAGCACATAAACGATAAGAATGTTCGTAATAAATTTTATTCTACGCTGTAAAAAAAAACAACACTTCAAGGTGCGTCTATGAATTTTTACAAATTTTTTTGGCGCCTGAACTCGTCATTCGACGAGTTCAGGCGCCGACTTTAATAAGGATCCCGTACATGAAGGTTTAATTTTTTTAATCAGTCCCAAAAGTGAAAAGTCAATTTTGCGCAAACACAGCAACTCACCCTGACGGAAATGTTCGGTGAGTGTATTGGCCGATCTGGCGAGACAGCTCTCCAAATTGGGGTCCTGCCTGGAGCAAGGCTCGATGAACTCGAGGCCGCGATATTTCCCAATCGCTTCCACCCTCGAGACGATGAACAACGAACACGCGAAACACAAAAAAGTTACACCCTTCATATTTTTAAATTTAAGTTTTTATTTTTTCCAAGTCCTAAGTTGAAGTGAAAATTTGTCTTCCTCTTATTCGTGCGTCGTGCGGCGACTCGGGCGAAGAACGCAGACTCCTTACCGAACCGATCGAGCCTCGAGTGACCGGTTCGAAGAGATGCGTCCGGACTTATACTGCCTTGACATTGCCCCCGCTTTGGGCAGACTCGTGTTCCATTATATATATATATATGTGTATATATATGAGGTATTCCATGTGAAATCGAACGGTCAAAAAACCGACCCTCTCTGAAACAGTTGCAACTTCACCACAATTCATGATTATTTACAAGGGGTTTTTGTAATTTTTTTCAGAATTTTTGGATCGTATTTTTTTGAGATATAACAAAATTGAACTTTTGTAAAAACCTCCTATATCTTAAAAACTATTAATCGTACAAAAAAACGTTTAAGACATAAAAGTTGCAGTTTTCAATGAACTTTTGAAAACAAAGTTTTGGAGATTTTTTTGGATGCAACAAACGTCCATTTCTATGAAAAATATACTAAAATATTTTTTTTCAGCCAATTTTTCTTAAAAGATTCCAGAATATACTCTCATGTATGTACAGCGATCTCATATTTTTGTTCGAATGAGCGAGACGTCCGTTTGATAACTGTGCTCCGTTTAAGATCGATTTTTCATACAAATCTCGCCCATCCAAACAAAAATATGAGATTTCATCAGAATCACGGATTGTGGTGAAATTACAACTTTTTTGGAGAGGTTCGGGTTTTTGACCGTTCGATTTCACATGGAATACCTCATATGTGTTTATATATGTGTGTGTGTGTGTGTATATATATATATATATATACACACGCGATGCCAGAGAAGTAAGAGAGTGGGGCAAGTCGTCAACTTTCCTCCGGGGCACATAAGACATAACGCTGATTGGACAATTATCCCGACGAATTCTTCGTCGTCAAGATCGCTCGGCGAGTGTAGAATTTGCCGGCGCGAACTTGACCACTGGGCATCCGGTGTCATTTCGGGCTCGAGGATTATTATAATTTTTTATTTTTATTTTTTCATGTTTAAAAATCTTGAAGATGAAATTTAATGAGAGGGCGGTCCGCTGTGATTACATAATTGACGATTCTCAAAGTCACGGTACCTCCCGAGTGGCGCATGCAAACTATTTATTTTACTTTCGCGAAGGGGAACGACCCGCAGAGACGGAATTACGAGCCGGCCGTTTGTTTGCCCGTGAGACTTTCTTCTTCGCTTGGAGAAGAGTAAAAGTAGGACTCCGAGAGAGCTTAGTAGTCACGATCGGTTTTTCCAATGTTTCATGTCGCCTTGCCAATTAGTTATTTTATTTTCTTTTTAATTGTCCGACTGTGCCGAGCAGGAGGGAAAACATAGGCTTGTACATTTAAGAAACACAAACTTTTTTTTTCTTAAACTCTCAGAATTTCTTTTTTTTCTTGCCTATTTTACAATTTTTTTTTTTTGTAACAAAAACATAGTTGATTCAAAATAATGGTGAAATTAGTCTAAAAATTAAAAGAATACACGAAAAAGTTGTATTTTTTTGCTTCACTTGTTTAAATGATCCGCGGTTTCTTTTTACTAAACAAACTGTAATGTCAGGAACATAAATTATTTTTTCGTACCTAAAGAGGCGATAATCTTCGGTACTATATTTGCGACGAACGACCGAAGAAAGCGGTGTGACGCAGGTGCTAACGTCACACGATGTGGCGGTGTACATGACTCAATTAACAATTGCGCGAAGACCGTTAATCGACCGAGCGTACGACTCGCCCGGCGAAAGGTACGAACAAGAGGAGCTTCGTGAAACTCGACAGCTGGAATTTAATTTTTTTTTTCTGATATGAATGAAACATTATCGGGTACGAGTATTACGTGCATTAATTTTTGTGAATTGATTGACGGCGCGGAATAAAAATCTGTTTGTCTCAAAGCGTTTTTCGAATTCATCAGTTCGAAAAACATGAGCATGAATGATTCTCGCGCCGCTGGAAGAAGAAATGATTATATTTTTTTGTATTTGTTTTTTTCCGATATAAATAAAACATTATCGGATACGAGTATTACGTGCATTAATTTTTGAGAAAAATCTGTTTGTCTAGAAGCGTGTTTCGACAGCGAGGAAGGCCGCTGGACTTCATCAGTTTGAACGTCACGAACAAGAGGGATTCTCGCGCCCCTCGAAGAAGAAATACTTCTCCGTGTACACGCGCTGTAAGAATGCGGGGTCAGGGACCGACTCCTATGCCTTATAGCTTCAAGGCAAGCAGCTACCTGCCAAGAGGTAAAAAAAAGTTTCATCTCGCTGACGAGCCATCAGCGTTGATATTGTCTGCACACTGTCCCGCGCCTGTGACGCTTTAAATTTAGTTGCTGCATTAGAAATTTCCGATTCAATAATATGCGTGTTTTTGTCTACATTAAAGCTTCAAGGCAAGCAGCACTGTCCCGCCCTTGAGACGCTACGATTCCGACGTAATTTTCGAAATCCCGGTTTTATCGTGCATTTGAAATAATGGAAAAACGAACATAAATTATATAACATTTTTTTTATTCAATAATTTATCGCACCGTTCCATTTACGACTTTATTTCTAGTCCACGATCGTCGGGGAAATTTTAGCATTTAGTTGTTTTCCTTTTTTTTATTAGTTCCTCGTTTTACATCTATGTAATATGATTAGAGTTTCTCAAAAGAAATGAGTATTTACAGATTAATAAAATTTTATTTACATCACTCACGAGCCGTCCCGTCTTGATCCGAAAAATTTTCAGTGATTTTCAACAGCTTCAAAATTGTGGATTTTTATCTATATCGAAGCTCGAATCGTTAAACTCAATTTTTTGTCGCCAATTTTTTTTATTTTTTTTATCAAAGTCCTCGAAACGAATGTAATTGGTGTTTACGGGGAGAATTTAAGGCCGCGTGGAATTGCCAGCGATCCTGGAAGACGCGCTCGGTTTCGGCCTAATGACTTTGTCGAACGGAAAATTTTGGAAGGCCTTGCCGAATATGTCGGTAAAGGCATTCGAGACGAGTTCGTTTATGATCGGCCTCGTGACCATGAAACCCGGTTGCCACACGCCGTTTATAATTCGGTCCAACAAACTCTCGAGGATCTGCCGTCCGTAGAGCAAGTTCGTTATGTGCAACGCCAGATCTCTTATAGTTTCAACCTCGACGCTTACTTTTATCCTCGTGCCCGGAGCTTTCGTTATCGTCGTGGTTTGCATCAGGTCGTCTGCAAAGGTAACGATTATTTTATTCTTTATTAAAAAAAATTTTTACCGCATTCGTGTCCCTTTATCGGAAAAAAATTTCATCGAAATGTAAAAAAAAAAAAATTGGGTAACATAAAATTATACTTGCACAAAGCCAGTGTGAATTTTCCTCGATTGCTCATTCTAGGTCCGAGGATATTTCCCTCGAACTCGTAATCGCCGGCCAGAAACTTTTCTGGAAAGCTCTGCGTGTACACGACCTTTAAAAATCCGTTTAAAAATAAGTAAGTAAGTAAGTAAATAAATATGAAAAAAGAAATTTAACATACTATATAAAAAATATAAATAACTAAATAAGTGTTTTATAAATGCAAAAAAGTGAGTGTGAAAAGTATTATTAAAAAATATACAAAATAGAAACATGCAATGAAAAAAATGTAAACAAATCTCTTTAAAAGACTGCTATGTTCTCGATCGCGCCTGAAGAGCCGCAACCGCGCATGCGCGCATGCGCGCCGTCACGTCGCAAGACCCGTTCTCCAGGCCCTCTCGGTAGCAAGTTCTCCATTCCGCGAAGCGGACACCAATTTAGCATTGCCTCATAGTTTCTCTTGCACAAAAAAAAAAAAACTTCTTACCTTGTAATTCGGCAGATCACTGACGAATTTTGTAACTTTGCTGTTCGACCATCCGCTCTCGGTGATATTTCGCAGGGTGATTGTGAAACCGAAATTCGGCAACCCGCGCTTGGCCGTCGCTTCCCGAGCGAAGAACGGATCGAACGGCGCTAAATTGTACTTCGATACTCCAGTTTTGAAAAACGGTCGGACGGCGTTCAAACCCTCCCTGACGCAACCGTCGAAGCCTTGAACGTCTATGTGACAATTTCTGAACGCATCCTCTGCGAAAGAAAAAAAAGTCACGGAATTACGGGTCGTTGCATCTCGCTACTTTTTTCTATTACATACTCGGTACAACGTTTGTTTGTTTTACGTAAAGAGGAGAGAAAAAGAATTTGCACGACACGCAATACGGCGACGACGAGACCCTGAAGTAATCTTACGTTCACTCTCAGCAACTCGTTACGTTCTATCTCCACAACTATGCACATATATATTATGTATATACATATATATATGCATATGCGTCGAATAAACTGCAGTGCGTTAAAAAGTAGGCGGTGCGCATATGAATTCACTGTTTCGTTGTATCAACGTAGTCTCTAATGCGTTACCGAAGCAGAAAAATAAAAAGATCCTTTCACCGAATACCGAACTAATAAACTCCGACTCTCAAGGACTTCTTTTCTACGTCCAATTTTGGTTAAAAAAAAAAAAAAAACGTAATAAGAAAAATAAAAAATATATTTTTTGGTTCACGGTGAAAAGTAACGAAAAGACAAAAATCGTTTCGCTGTCACTGTCGAGGTCCAAAACCCGCGAGGATAAACCCCTCTTCTGTTCACTGTGCGTCGTTCAAACACGTATATTAATTTACATTTTTTTTTTTTTACAACTTATTCTCATTCAAAAAAATCTTTTTACTTGCCGAATTCCACTCCGAGAGATCCGCCGAGGGAAAACGCCCCGAGAACGAGCAAGCAGATCATGTTTTCACCGTTTGTTTTTTTTTTTATCTTCTTGTTACTTTTATTTTCTTCCCTTCCTTTTTTTCCCGCAAGCGCAAGAAATCTCCGAGCGCTCCCTGGTTCTTCTAGTTCTGCTCGTTTACTCGGCTCGTCGGTATGCTATTACGGGTATATAGTGCGAGAACCGAGCGCCAAAGAGTCAAACAACTATCCCGCTCGCGAGAAGTGCCGCGACCGTTTGCTTTCACTCTCGGCAATGCATCTGAACGCCGCGGCCCGGCACGTCCTTTATCCCATGGATTTTTCGAGCGACCTTACATAACATTATCTCGCGTGAATCTCACTCCTTTATCCTCGGCGACAATCGGTCCGCCGGGCGACGAGCGTGTGCCCGCTTGCCGGACGGGGATGCGAGCTCGCGGGGTCGAAAAGAGGTCCATTTTCTGGACCCGATCGATCGGCAATGGACCGGTTCGCCAAAAATCCCAACCCGAACGCGACAAACCCCGACCGACTTTTATTCCAGAGGGGATAAAAGAATCACGAATTCTTTTATCGCAGACTCTTTTGAGCTAACGTGAAAGAAAAAGAACGAAAGAGCCGACTCAATTTTTGCAAACATTTATTCCTTCCCTTGATTTTTTTTTATTTTTTTTTTATAGCGGTAGAAATAAATAAACTGGATAGGAGCGACGTCGAAAAACTCGTACCGAGAGGACGAACTTGATTCTGGCGACTTTGTGAAAGTCCGAACTACGGACTCCTCTCTGCGGACATCGGGTTTCTACACTAGCGCAAGAGCGATCATCGTGAAGCGTTGCAGAAAAATACACAAGCGTGTGGCAACGTATGGCGCAATGGGGTTTTTTTTTTGTTTCCTTACGGAGGAGGCTTTGTTTTGGTGAATTTTCTTTTTTCTTCTTTTTTTCGAGATTTTGATGAAAACGTGTTCGGGATATTTGAAAACGTCGAAACACCCAGAAAAAGAATTTATTTGTCGGGCACCCGCAAATAAACATTTATTTTGTTTACGTAAAATATTTATTTGATTTAAATAATTATTTATTTAAATTAAATAATTATTTATTTAAATTAAATAAATATTTATATAAACCAAATAAATATTTATTTGCGGGGCGCCGGTCAAATAAATTATTTTTCTGAGTAAAAATCACGTTCAGAAAAATGTTCGGATGTATGTGTGTATGCTAAGGCTGTACAGATAGGCCGGCCTTGCCGGCTAAACTATTTTAGCCGGCTGATCCGTTGTAGCCGGTCAAGCTATATTAGCCCGCTAACCTCATACAGTCTTGGAATTTTTTAACGAATTTTCAAGTTTTTTTTTCTAATGTTACCTGCAACGTATTCCGAACTATTTTCGCCCGCTGAACATAAATCCGCCTGCCTTTTTGGCCTAAAGTACAATGCTACATTACGTGGCTCGATTTTGTGCACGAAAAATCGTATTTTGGGATTTAAATGGAAAATATTGGGTTGGGAGTAAAATAATTGTTATATTCGAGATCAGCGGGAAAAAATACATCATTGTCGGAGATTGTAATTTTTCCGAACATTTAAGAGGGGATTATCACCACGCACTTGCTTATTACATATCGGTGTGCATCAGTCGCGGTTCGTGCGCCCGGCACGTTATAAATACGACGTAATCGACACGTAACGTAGAGATTACATGCGCAGTGGATCGTGTATTACAAAATAGTTGCCGGACGGTGTGTGCGGTCGAATCGGCGGGATTACATAGTTTCTCGTCGAGTCACAACTGGACCGATTCCGCCGACCGGCGGGAATCGCCCTTCAGACTCTTACGTCTTCCCGCGGATGAATATACTTGGAAGACTTTCCATCGCTTCATTGTGCATCTAAAAATCTTTAATTAGTAAATCGTATCTAAAAAAAGAAGAAATTGATCACGTCAATTTACTCTTATTCATTGCGAGATGGAACGTAAAAAAAAACAATCAATCAGCGCCAATTCACTTCTTATCCTTATCTTGCGCCGGTACATCCGTCTAATGGAATATCAATCGTTGACAAATATCGTAGGTTTGGGATAGGATACAAAAAATAAATAAAAATAAATAAATTTCTTCTTGGAATTACATAGTTTACATAGGATTGCCTTTCAGATTCTTGAGTCTTCTCGCGGAAGAATATAGTCGGAAGGGTTTCGTCGCAGCATCGTACATCATGGTGTCCCAGTCGGAGTCTTACTTGTTGCAATCCTATCTCGAGACACAATCCTTGCAGTGTGAAATTTTATAATTATGAAGATAGTTTGTTACACGACAGCGGTTATGAGCGGTTGCTCAATTCCCTGTCCACCGAGGCCTCAAGGTCTGACTTTAAAAAATATATATATATATATATATTTTAATACGATAAATATTTTTTTCTCGCGAATTGATAATATCGATATAAACTTTTACACACAATCTGCAGCACGAAGCAAATTATTTCCAAGAAATGTATTATTATGCTTTTTTGTCTCTGTCGTCTCAAGCTTACTACATACAAATTGAAGCTAAATTATTTCCAAGAAATTTATTGATATTCTTTTTTTTTCTCTCTCGTCTCAAGCCAAGGATTTTTCTCAACGCCGGATATTTCATTAGCCGGACGGATCGGCATCCGGCACATTGTAATTAAAAAGTAAATTGACGCGGGTTAAAGTTTTTTATTATTTTGTAAAATAACAATAACCATATTTTTTGCCAAAATTAATCAAATTGATCTAAAAATTTGATACTCGGTACAGAGCTTAAATACAAATTAATTCCATCAAGAAATGTATTAATTTTTTATTTTCTTTTTTTTTGTATCTCGTCTCTAGCCGACGATATTTGCCAACGATGGATGTTCCATTAGCCGGATGCACCGGCGCAGCATAAGAATGAAAAGTAAATTGACGCTGATTAATTTTTTTTTAGCGTACCAAGAAGTTGCTTAACAACAGGTGCTTCCTACGACCCGAGTAAAAGGTATACGTTAACGACCGGAAGTGATTGCGACGAAAGGAAGAGGAACGTCGAAGAGAGTGCCACTTCGTTTCTTCGATGGACGCTCTTTAACTATTTTTAATTTTCTTTTGTTTGTATCTTATCAAGACATTATCTTTTAACTTAAAAACACAATCTTTTAATTTTTATTTTCAAATAAAAATAACCAGATTTTTTCCCAGAACTGATTGACCGATTGACGAAAAACAAATTGACGATGATTAATTTTTTTTTTTTTTAGGATAAACGAAGAAGTTGCTTAACAATGGATGCTCTTACGACCCGAGTAAGAGGTACAGCTTAACGACCGGAAGTGATTGCGACGGAACGAAGAGGAACGTCGAAGAGAGCGCCACATCGTTTCATCGATTGCCGCGCGCGCACCGGTTATCTCTTATAAGCTAAACTCCGCAGACACGCGGATGCAATTCGCATGCTGCAGCAAGTCGGGGCAGTGAAAGTGTCCGCCGCTGCGAAACTTGCATCTTCCACTGTATTCTCGCTATCCATACGGCTTCACTCGAACAGCGGCAATCGCGGTCTATAGACCCGGTGCATTAGGCTGCGATATCTGCATCCGCGGTTCATTTACCCGACTACCCGGCGGCGTCCCAACGTCAGTTCTTCGGGGTTTGCGGGCTGCCGGGTGTGTACATCACACCGTTATACGACCGTAATAAATTGCGAATATTCGCTGAAGAAAAAAAAATCTGTTCGGCGATTTTTGGTTATTTTTTTTTTGTGAAAGACGTTAATTTTGTTAACATTCGAAAAAATGAGATTGGTTCTGTTCGCACTCGTTCTCGTATCGTTTTCGGGCAAGGTTCTCCTCCAAGAAACGACCCGTGAGTAAAATGAAGTATCTACAATATTTTAATTTATTCTAATGAACAAAAAAAAAATGTTAAGTAAAAAAAATCGAAAATGTCGAAGTTTTTTCGTTGTTGGTGTTTTGGCGCTGTGATTGAGTATTGTGCGAGACTGGAGCTGATCTGCAAATTTATAGCGATTTTTGTTTTCAATAAAGTAATGATATAAAAAAAATCTCTAATGTATTATATTTTTAACATTTTTTTTTTTTTTGGGTGAGTTATCGATCCGTCTGTAAAATGACGCATTTGTGATCATTTCTTTTATTCGAACTAACAACATTACCATTTTTTAAAAAAGTTACGTTAAAAAAAGTCAAAACTTTCAAAGGTTATTTGTTGTGGTTTTTTCGCGTTGTGCGAGATCGAAGCTGGGTCGGCAATTCATAGCGATTCATGTTTTCAATAAACTAATGCTATAAAAAATAACTAATATAATACATTTTTATGCATTTACTGTTCTTTGGGAATTTCTGTTCTTTGGGAGGCTTCCGCTTTATAAAAAAATCGCACATTATTGACGATCAACGATTTTTTTTCAGCCGAATACGTTAAACAATGTTCGCGAAGCGATCCGAAGATCAAGACTTGCCTCATAGACTCCCTTCATCATCTCCGACCGTACTTGAGGGTCGGCATTCCGGAGATCGAACTACCCTCCGTTGAACCCTTTCACGTGAGTTTAACATTTTCATATTTATTTCCATTGATGTAAATTTTTATTCCGTGTAAATATATATATATGTTTATTACCAGAAATAAAAATGTCAATATTGGAATAAGATATTTAATATTGACATAAAAGATGTTAATATCGGAATTTAAAAAATATCGAGTTTTGTATAAAATCCGTTTGTCTACGTGAGTTACTCGGTCAATTTCGACAATTATATTCAACACCATATGGGGGGCACGCGCCGAAAAAAACCTTCCGACGTCGATTAAAACTTACTGTATATACGTGTTTCATTTTTTTTACCAGATGGACGAGCTGACGCTCTCACTGACAGGTGGTACGAACGGTTACAAGGTCCGACTACGAGATCTGCTCGTGAGGGGTGCGAGCAACTTCACGGTCGATGACATCAAGCTCGGTTCACCGTTCGAGGCGGTCGTAAGAATGCCTGCCCTCGTTCTCGATGCTCATTACTCCAGGTCAGCTGAATTATTCATTTTCCCGATATTTACCATAATACAAAGATTTTTTTTTTTTGCGAATCACGAAACAAGTTTGCATAGTATTAAACTTTGGTCCGCGAAAAGCGTCAAACAAATATTTTCCACTGCTTTTTATTAACGATTCCATTCTGTTGGCTCAATTTTTTAATGGCTGATCTTTAGTTCGGAATGGAATTTACACTATTCTGTGGGTTAAATTTTCCAATGGCTGAATTAGCTTATGGAATGGAATTTATTCCATTCCGAGGTCTCAATTTTACAACGGCTGAATTTTAGCCCATGGAATACAATTTATTCCATTCTGTGAATTCAATTTTCTAATCAATGAATATTATCTCACGAAACACAATTTACTCCATTCCATGAGTGCAAGCGTCCGCGAACATCTGTGAGTCTCGATGGCCTGCGAGCGGTATTAATTGGTAACAAACGTCAGTAATTAATCAAATTGTTTCCAAACAGCTCCGGTATCCTGATAATACTACCGGCCAGTGGCAACGGCACCTTTCACGCGAGATTCAGCAAGGCGAGGGCCGTGGTCCGCGGAACGGTCAGCACAGCTGTGAAGAACGAAAAGACTTATCTTCACGTCGAGGACCTTGACGTTCAGCTGAGCGTCAAAGACGTCAACATGGGAGTCCGGAAGATATACAACAACAATAGAATACTGAGTAAGTCCCAATTTTCTCAACGGATAAAAAAAAAAGAAAAAATCTAACAAAGTTTTTTTCTCATTTTCATATTTTTCGTAAAAAGCCGAAGCCACGAATCTCTTCCTGCGGGAGAACGGCCAGGAGGTCTTGAAGGCGATGGAGCCGCAGCTCAAGAGGAAACTATCGACCCTTTTCGCCGGTATCGTCAATCAGCTGCTGCGTCACGTACCCGTGGAGACTTTTCTATTGCCTTGAACTTCGCCGATTCCCGAGCAAACGCGCGCCGGGGCACACATAAATATGTTATGTATTATGTAGTTACACTCTACAACAGTGGCGAGCATTCTTGAAGCTTTAATAGGTGTAAAAGCGAAGGTAGCCTAATGAAATCGGTGACGAGCCGGTGTCGATTGATAGTAACTATATATAATAATAATAATAATAATGATAGTAATAATAATAATATATGCAAAGTTACGCCGTCATTCGGTCTAGCCTGAAATCTAATTTTGGAGAAAAACTAGCCACGAAAAAGAAACTGCTCTATCCGACGTTTGCCCACTTTTAATATGCAACCATTAGAAAATTCAGCCCATAGAATGGAATGAAAAACATTTTTTTAAATAAATAAAAGAATATAATAAAGTTTTAAACTGATTTTCATATTTTTCGTAAAAAGCCGAAGCCACGAATCTCTTCCTGCGGGAGAACGGCCAGGAGGTCCTGAAGGCGATGGAGCCGCAGCTCAAGAGGAAACTGTCGACCCTTTTCGCCTATCGTCAATCAGCTGCTGCGTCACTTTTAACTTGCCGAGGGCAAGTTAAAAAAAAATAAGCTGTTTACGGAGATATTCTCCGTCGACGTCGCGGGTAGAAAAAGTACACAGAGAATTTTAGTGAAGTGAGGTCTTCGACTTCTACGAAGTGAAGGGAACTTTCCACTACCAAACATCGCTGGATGGAGAATCGAGACACTTCAACTGAGCCAAGAGACTCACCCGACTTTCTAAATCGCAAGTAGATCGACGTACTCGTCAAGTGATATCTCTTACTACGCGGTTCACCTGTAAAAAAAAAATTTGTCCCAAGTTCATCCGCCGACCAAAAATAATTATTTGTTTTTAACTATTTTTTATTTAGTATATGCGTGTGAGTGTACGTGTGCGTTTGAGAAAAACATTTTTTATAACTTATTAATAAGTACATGAGCCGTAGCGAGTCCTCGCTTGCGTCAACGAGAATGGAAGCTCCCTCGATTTCGTTCTTTTTTTTTATTAAAAAAGCTTCCTCTACGAGGAAGCAAAATGCTCAACACCGCCCCATTATCTTTTTCGCACTCTCGTCTCGAGAACGATGGCACGAGGGCGGAATTTTAACTGTCGACTGGCGTCAAAAACTGGCTCGGTTTACCTTAAGAACCTTTTACATTAAAATAACCTTAAAACATTTTTTTATCCAAATATCATCCTCGGACCGATTTTTTTTGTTTTTCACTTTTTTTATTTGGTCTGTATGTAAAGGCGTTCGTGTGAGTCTCGAGTGTACGTGTGCGTTTGAGCAAGCGAGCGTGAAGAAAATAATTCTTCGACTCGACAAAATCATTTTTTTTTAATAACTTATTAAGTACATGAGCCGTAGCGAGTCCCCGCTTGCGTCAACAAGGATGGAATCTCCCTTGATTTTTGTTCTTTTTGTTCTAACTTAAAATTTTCAACACCACCCTATTATTTTTTTCGCACTCCCGTCGCGAGATCGATGACGATCGCGCGATCGGATCTCGACCAGCGGACTTCCGGTGCGAGAGCGGAATTTCAACCGTCGACTGACGTTGAAAAACTGGCTCGGTATAATCAAGGGAACGTCTTCACGAACGAGAGCTTCGCGAAGATGTTGCCGATGAAGTCGCGAAGATGAGCGTTCCAGGCTTCCGCCGCGTACGGCAACATTCCGTGGTAAAGCATCGGCCAGTACTCGTTCACGAATGCCAGAGCTGCCCTGGCTGTAAAAATTAATATAATAAAGATTGTTTTTAGTCTTTTTGTCTCTACTCGTATAAAAAATTACTAATTTTTTTTTTTCATTATTTTTTCCAGAACTTACTGAGTTCCTCGTTGCCGTAGAAGAGATCGCTGGCCCATATCTTCATGTGGCCGACTTCCGGTGTCATCGACATATATTCGATAATCCACTTGTCGTTTACGACCGGTCCCTCCATCACAATCATCGCACGAACATCCTCCATCGATATGTTGAACTTTCCTGTTTCGCGATAATTTTCAGTCATTATTTTTAGTGTCGATTATCTTTTGTTTAAATAAATTCGAATATTTTAAAACAATCGAACATTTTTTTAATAAGTAAATTTTCTTCAATTTCGGTTTCATTCATAGCAATTTCAATATTTTCAATTTCATTGATTGCAGTTTCAATTTTTTCAATTTTTTTCAATTTGTTTCAAATTTCTTTTTTTCTTATTTATTAAATTTTTTATTATTTAATTCTCAACAAGTGAATTATTGGGTCGTACCTTTTCCTCCGACCTTGAAGCTGCCGACCATTCCGTCAGCCTTGTAATCGCCCTCGATTAGGACCTTGGGCATCTCGAAGTCGATCTCGAGGGAGAAACGATCGTCCTTGTGCTCCGGCTTTACCGATAGGAAGCGCGCCTGCGCGAGACCGTAGGTCATGGTATTCTTCGTTATGAATTTACCGGTCACCGCGCCGAGCTTGTAATTTCCCTCGTGATAGTCGACTGCGAAGGGATCCATAATTGGGATGTCCAGTTCCGGTACCCCTGAAAAGCCAATACATTGTTCATTTTTAATTTTTTTTTTTTATCGAAAATTAAGTTTTAAAAAACTCGATGACTCACCGCGAACGAATATAGGCCAGGATTCCTGAATGGCGAGCCTCATGCATGACGCGTAGTCGTCGGCATCCCTTTTGCACGTCTTCACCCCCTCAGCTGTTTGAAAAATGAATTTTTTTTACTCTTCCGTAATCAACCGCACATTTAAAAAACGATTTATGAAAATTAATTTTATAATTTTTGAAGCTAAAAAAAATCATGTTTTTTAAATATATATGTATTTCATCTATTGACCCTTCGATCGCAGGGTACCAAACCGTTTGTCCATGCAAACAGCGATTTATTTTTATAAAATCTACTATTTTTGTATTAAAAAAAATAATTAATTAAACAAAAAAAACAATTACGAATCTTTGTAAAATCAGATATTCGTCAAGTGTACCCAAAAAAACTTTTAAAAAATCCTACTGGCGCAGAAATCCTCCGACCGGTCGCCAATAAAATTTCAACGCCGTCAATCGCACCTTTATCCTCTTTACATCCGAACCACCGGAACAACAAACGCATTTTTTTCGTAAGAAAAACCGTACATTTGCACTCTCAAATATTTCCCGGCACGATTAAGGCAAAAACTCTTTTTTTACATTTCTTTTAACATTTTTAAAAATGAATTAAGCTGTTAATTTGTACAAATTTTCGTTTAATTCCTTATTCCGTGTCGTTTGCGATCTTGGGCGAGGTGAACAGAAACTTACGAAGATCAACATCCTCGGCGCTGACGAGGACGCTCGCGCATAGAGCGAACAATGCAATTGTAACGATCGACATGGCTTATCCGTGGTTTAAAAAATTGTGACTCTATCTCGCGAATTACCCGCTCGCTTTATATAGTTTCCCGAGCCAAGGACTCGGTTGGCGATGCTGCGTTGCAAAATTGCATGTCATTAAAGCCGTTGTGTTTTTCTGTCGCGCGTGGCTAACTATCGACAGCGATAGAACCGAGAAAGACGGACGCAGGTTTACGGACAGTGTGGCAAACGAGAATGTCAGGGAGGCAAGGAACATGGGATACGGTCGAGTAAAAAGAAACCGAACGCGAACGCGCTCGCATCGGCGAGAGGAGGAAATACACGTGCGATCGGTCAAACTGCAGCAAAAGCGAGGAATCACGGAGACTTCTCGAGCGACATCGGCACGCCTGAGGCGAGAGGCCTGTTTACTTCGTCGTCGCTTCCGTCGACTTCACAAAAATTTCACGCCTGTCCGTAAAAACTCGTAGAACTTTTCTTCTACAGTATATTTTATCTTCTACGGCACTCATCTCAGACATCCTACGGAGTAAAAAATAATTTCGTAGAATCGGAATACGAAGTTTCGTAAAAATAGTTTTGTAAAATAAGTCACAAACTCTTTTGTTCAGGTCTGAATAAACAAACCTTTCCGTTTATTTCCTGTGTCGTTAACAATTTTAGTTCGTACTTTCGGTTGTAAAACTAGAGCCAAATAGTGCGATCGGAAAATTGACAAATAAAAAATTGAGGATACTTGTAGACACTACAATAAGTTACAAATACAATAAGTTGTTGTACAAACTTTTTAAGAATGAACGAGTGCACAATTGAACGCTGTACGATTGAAGGCGCCTCCTCCAAAATCAGTAGTTATTTAGACAGCAGTAGTATTTTCAGTCTTTTTAGTAGTTCTTTTCTATTTTCAAATTGGATTTCTAAGACTCAAATTCGTAATAAATCAAATGTGCATAGGAACTGTCCGATGATTGGGACGTAACCGAGCATTGGTACAGTAACATCCGAGCAAACTGTAGCACGCGACTTCTGACAAAAAAAAATCAACAGCTGCAAGGCACGCGTGAGCGCCGCCACACCTCCTTCACCCAAAGCCCAATTCGTTCCGAATCGCGTATTAGGGATAATCGTTTCTCCCATTCTCCCTCCGTCTGTCTCGCTCTATTTCTCTCCCCACCACGCGACAATCCGAGCCAAGAATTCCGTTCATTGAGGCTCGACTTCGTGAAAAGTCACTCGAATGCAATAGTCGTCGAGCCTGCCGATATCCACGATTTGCAGGTTATATTTATTTTAACACGTTAGTCACGGTAGCGAGCTTCTGGTTTTGACTTTCCAGAATTGGGTCGTTCGTTTTCAAAGCTGAAGCAGAGCGTTCTATTTTATGTGGAAAGTATATCTATATTTATTGGATGTATAGATATACCTTCCAGGTAAAATCAAGCGCTCTGCTCCAGCTTACTCTGATAAAAAACGAACAAACCTATTGAGACTCGTTCGCTGGCGACGAAGAATTTTCATCGTCGCCTTTATTCGTCGAAACGAAGATCCGCGCATCACAGTCGCACTTGCAGATACGAAACAGACTCAGCCCGTAAAGAAAACTGCAATCCATTGTCTTTTCAAATGGTATTAAAAAGGATTGCTTAAAAAAGCTAATAGTTTATGCGAAGCATAAATTATTAGCCTTGAAAAAAATGGATTACAGTTTTTATTTCCGACTGAGCCCGGTTTAGCAGCAGCGGGGAGAGAAGTGGCTTTCACGTCGCCTCCAGATCCAACTCTAGCTGCGAGGCAGGACTTGACGTGTCCGCACGGCGTGATTAACGGCTGTACGCAACCTGCGCGATCTCATAAACGAGTTACGCCATAAGGAATTCCATTATTACGCTTCTAGATGCGGTATTATCTAAAGACGCATCTACATCTGTCTCGGGACGCACCTGCTCCCGCACCCTGTACGAGTAAAACTCATGCGCATACGGAGTCACATGTTCTTTAGTTCGATCGAACGTAGTGCGCATGTCCTTGCATCCTAGCCTCTCTTCCTCGAACTAGGCAGATACGACCAGGCCTCGAGCGCTTGTCGACACTATTTACGCATCGTTTTGCTATTTATAGGTTTTTTTTTTCTCCAACGTCTACAGCTCTCTTTATAATCCGTATACTGCATGCCCGATCGAACAACAAAGACGACCGAGACAAAGTCCCGTCGGACGTCATATAAGAAGTACAATGCAAATGGAAGGTAATGATACGTATCAAATACGTGTTCGCCTGTTAACATGAAGCTAAATATCGAGATGACCTCAAAATGTCGCCTAGTCATAGTCATTGCAACTCGCAGATGCGTGTCTAGTCAACCCTAGTGCGACTGCGACTACGATGCAACTCCGAATCCGTGGTTGCACCACTTCCGCTAGGGTCGTTAGTAAGATCGGAACCCCTGACCATTGCAGTTAATGTTTTTCTATGTTAAGGACATCAGCTTTAATACAAATAACCATCCACTATAATCAATAGATTCGTAAAAGTTTGGAAAAAAACAACTTTAAAAAAGTAACACTAATATAACTAGTGTGATGCGCTCCAACCTCCTTAAAACTCTACAAAGTAACGTACTAGTGGAAACTGCCGGACTTCTTAATCTCGTTCTCGTAAGTACCGTCGACAAAATGCCCGTCTTACCAAATTGCTCGGAAAATACAGAGCTCATGCTGCGAAGTCTGTGTAATTTTTGGTATAATTTGTACCGAGACAAGTATTAGGGCGAGGAGACGTAATTTAATAAGCTGTTTCAATGGTAAACAAGCCCATTTTCATTATCATGGCAAAAGAAGAAGAAACAGAGAAATATGTTACAAAATTTTTTTTTTACTTTGTCACTGCCTAATCGTAATTGCCCCGTAATAAAGCAGGCGCGACACAGCGAAGAATTCTGCGGTTGTCATTTCCGTGCTGTTCGCGAGCATGTTATTTGCCAGACACGTTAATATATAAATTATTTACACTCTGAATGAGACGGGGCAAGACTTCCGTGTCTTGTCGCAAATCACATTTTAACTATTAATCATCTCATCTCCGCACTAGCGCAGATGTGCTTATAGATACATATATATATATATATATATATATATATATATATATATATATATAATAGAATTCCGTTTATAGCCGGATAAGTGAAATCTTGGATAACACGGATAACATACTCAATTCAAACTTGTACTATTATGTATAAAAAAACATAACACACCACTTCATATAAACATTAACCGTTGAATCTAGAATCGGAACTGTTGTATTTGCAACTCGCAATATAAAGGAGCAGCAAATTTGTACAAGGTTAAGCGCGTATGCAACAAAGTAGCCAAACGTGCATTATCCGTTTTATCCGAGTTTTCCGTATTATCCGAGCATACAGCTTGGTTAACGCGGAGGGTTCGGTCGAACAAAGGTCGGATAAGCGCGGTTCTAATGAATATATATATATATAGTAGTATATACTAATAGTTGCGACGTCGAAGTCTCGTCAAACGGAAAGGATCTCATCAGATATAGCTGGAGCGTGCATAGTATAATTATTCGAGTTCGCCGAGTGTTACAACGTTTTTCTTTTTTTATGCAACGAGCACAGAATTTATCGAAGTTGACGCCCTTGAGGATCCTTCGTAGTATGAAAAACAAGTTTCTCCTAAGGACGTGCGGACGGCACGAAGAAATCGATGATTCGTTCCCCGTCTCGGATGAATCCGAGGTATAAAGTCGAAGAGCGCAAAAACGAAGAAAAAGAAAAGATTATTATCGTTAGCGAAGATCCCTCACCGACGATAATAACAATATGATTTTCAACGAGAGATCAGGCATCGCGTATTAATGTTATGACAAACATTTAGCGCACAGGAGAACGTCGAATGCTTCACGTGAGCTCAATAAATTTCGTAAGATCGATGCATAATTAATTACGGCTGTGAGGCGATATGGAAAAAGTAGTAAATAAAATCAATCGCCGAGACTGTTAACGGGGACAATCGCGACCGAGCTGGTGGGCGCGCGCGATCTCGAGCGTTATCTAAGTCAGTCTCTCGAAGTATGTCGGTCCAAAGAGAGACTGTGGCGCACCATGTATATAAACATATGTATATATACGGTGCGCATTATTGAAGTGGAGCGTTGTGACCTCCGTTCACCGAACGTCGCGAGAGCTCGGTTCGTGTGTCACATTTATCTTTAAATCGCTATAGGTTTGCCTAATCGATCGAGATACGTCTAACGGGAGAAAACTTGCGAAAAAAGAAACTAAAGAAGGGAACGCGATCTTCCAGAGCTCGGGTGTGTTAGGTTATGCGGCACGCTATCCGAGAGACCTCGAAAATCCTGAGAGTGTGACGATTGTCCAATCGAAGATACAAAAATCGCTGGTAACTTGTGAAGCGAGCTCTACTCGTGCGGATTCGTTACGCTGTCGCTGGCGCTTCCGTGCGAGACGGCCCTAATGCTGCGCACGCGCAAAGAGGAATGATCGCGGAGAGAGATCCGCACATCGAAGTCGCCGAGTTCGGAAACTGAGGCGTCGATAACCCGACTGCGGGTCGCGCAGCGACATCTCCAACTGGACGATGTAACAGAGCTCCGATGGAAATTAAGCTTTGTGCGTCTCAGCGGCAACAAAGTCGTCGCGAGCCTGTGCTGAAAAATATGGCGGTCATATGACCGGTAATTTACCCTACTGCAAAGTCAAAGGAGTGTTAAATTTTCAGTATTGTTTATCCAAGATGTTGTGGATTTATTAACAGTAAATGGGTCTTCGATCTATCCATAACGATGTTTTTTGCAAATACATAAACTGATACTGTAACGACTGAAACGATATATGTGTTGGAACACACCACGACCGCATCCCTTTCGTATATCAACAAATAAATTCGTTCTTAATTAATGTTTTTCAATTAAAAAGAAACCAAACTTCATAACACTTTGTACGAACTGCGCGTAAAAACCCGACCTTGTCCTAATATCCACGTAAACAAAAATCTTAAAAATCTACGTGTTTTTTGGAGCAAATCCTTGTGCCATTGCCTTAACGTACTCGGCCGACGAAGCTCGCGTGCGTATTCTCCCAATCGCATTCCGTTGGAGCGAGCTGATTTTCAGCGTCGGCTCGAGTCTAGTTACAAAAGTGCCAGCGCCGTCTCCCTCCGGTACTTCTAACCGGCTCTTGCGGTATCGGTCGTCGGCTCGTCGTGCGGTGCTGCCACCGTTCGTAGTAACGGTGCGAGTCCGAACCGGGCCAGAGCCATTGATCGTCTGTCAGTGAATCAGCTGTTCACTCTCGTCAACGCGAGGGAGATCAGCTGTTGATCCACGATGGATGATCTGACGCAGGAAGATCTTTCTCTGCCTCCGACGAAGTACGAATGTGAGTGAAATTCAGTTACAACACGATCTGGCAAATATTCGACGAACTTTTTTCCCAAGTGAATTTTCCTTCGATCGAGAACGATGCTCTGCGTGCCGGCATCGTTCAACGAGCACATGGCGAGCCATGTGGCGGGAAAATCGTCCGAACCAGTGCCGTGCAATGCGGACCACGAAATAATCGACAATTTTATTTTTATCAATGACTCGTCAATTTATATCATCCTCATTATCTTTTTTTTTCTTTGCAGATTTGGATCACACGGCCGACGTCCAGTAAGTTTGACCTTGAACTATATTTCTTTACTTTCTAGGTTAAACGAACTTAACCTGCAGTGAAAATATCACGATTTTGTCCCGAAAAATAAAAATTGTACGAATAAACAATGACTATTAAAGTCCAGCTTTTTTTTCTTTTGTTTATGTACGACGTCATTTCGTGCGTACAGATTGCACGCATGGGGCGAGACTATGACGGAGGCTTTCGAGCAGTGCGCGATCGCCATGTTCGGCTACATGACTGAGTTGGATAAGGTCGAGATGACGCAGGTGTACAGCATCGAGGCCGAGGCGGACGATCTGCCGGGTCTGCTGTTCCATTTCCTCGACGAGCTGCTGTTTATGTTCTGCGCCGAGCCTTATCTCGTCGCTCGGGTAAATACTCCCAACAACAACACGATGTTTGCCCGATTTAAACATCCCAAACTCAATTCTCTCTAATTGTTTGTTTTTTTTATTATTTCTTTTTTCACAATCTCAAAAACAGAAAGTGAAAATCACGGAGTTCGATCGTGAGAATTTTAAGATCAAGG
Organism: Stenichneumon culpator; assembly: GCA_964017025.1. Lineage (NCBI taxonomy): Eukaryota > Metazoa > Arthropoda > Insecta > Hymenoptera > Ichneumonidae > Stenichneumon > Stenichneumon culpator. The sequence continues at coordinate 18,738,675 of OZ024776.1, forward strand.
CTACGGCGATAGGCGAGGAGTTCAGGATAGGGAAGCATCCGCAAGGTGCCGAGGTAAAAGCCATCACGTATTCGGCGATGCAGATACACGACCGTCCGGAGGTGGAGCGTCCCGAGGTCTTTGTAATCGTCGACATATGATCGCCACGAGCCAAACGGCGCGCACACACGGGAGCGCCCCGAAGAACGTTTATTGCTCCTCATTCGTCGTCTTGCCCCTCTCTTGCTCCCGAGGGGGACTTTCTCTCCCTCGCTCACGAAGCCGGAGCTTGGGAAATAAACACGCTTCGAGTGTCGACGACGGGGCGGCGGGGTGGGGGGTTTTTTTACTTTTGCCGGGACGGCAGGGGCGAGAAAGTCCCTTCGCTCCAAGGAGGGAGAGCCCAGCCGCCCCTACGACGTCGGCCACCGACTCGCCTTTTGTATCCCGCTTAGGGTTCAAATAAATACGTTACGAAAGAAACACCGGGCCCCCTTCTTGGCGGTCCGACCCCAGTCCCGTGGACACCGAGAGACGGAACCCCCGTTCTTCGGGGAGTCCTCGAGATGTTGGATGAACGAGGCAAAAAAAAAAGACGATTATTCGCGGTGATTCGGACGCATGACAATTAGCCGACCGCTGTTCTCAGACGGATATTTTTTTTATCCTTCAGTTCGTAGCGCAGGGCGTGCGGTTCGGTCAATTTTCCGAGCTCTAGAGCGTATCGTAATCGTTGATTTTATTTCATATCGGCAGTCAACTTTTCTCGCTGTCTCTGAGCTGGAGGAAACATTTATTTTTTAATCGAAGAACAGTTCGACTGGGCCATTTTTCCCTGCTCTTATTCGTATCGTCATCGTTATTGTATTTTAATAATATCGGCAGTTAATTTTTCTCGCCATTTCCGAGTTAGCGGAAACTTTTTGTTCTACAAGTGTCGAAGTTACCAAAAAAATTAAAAATTGTCGAATGCTTCTACGATAGATCTTTGAGACTCGTCGATCCGGCGTGGAACGAAGTTCTGAAGCATTGCGGTGAGTCGACAGTAGCCGTCGTTTTGGGCCTGTTGGGCGTGATGCGATGGACGCGTTCGACCATTTTACAGACCGCGACACTTCCCCAGTGCATTTGCGTCTGCAATTGTTCCCTTGAAATTAGTTTCGTCATAGCGACTTCTCGAAGACTCCGCGACACGCGCGCCTGCCGACCGTGAATTTACAATCTCGCATCGCTAGTACAACCGACGCGACAATCTCATTATTCTACCGTGGCGATTAATTTTCACGTTCGTTCTCACCGTGCGACGACGATTCTTTTGTTTACAAACCGATTGGAAGCCGAGTCAGCATCGCGGTCGAGCGCCGGCCCGAGAATATCGGGCACGAAAAAACAATCCGGCGATGTTTACGTCTCGATAAAAACTCCGGCGGGGAAGCGCGTGGCACCGCCTGCGCGGTACGCACCTGCACTCTCGGCATCCCTGCCGCCCCGAGGGAAACCGCGCTGCGCTGCTTAGTTTCGGCCGAGGAACGAGAGGACACGGGAAGCCGGGAGCTCGCCGCCGAGAGCGACCGCCACGCGTTACCTCCAAACTACTTTCGCGTCTCTGCGCTTTACGAATATTAACAAAAGAAGTATCATCAAAAATCAAAGAAAGAAAAAAAAATTACATAATCCTCCGCGATATCGTCGAGTCGGTCGCGTACGGTTATACTCTCCACGGGACAAAACCCGATGCCGGGTCGTTGGATCGTGTACCAACCGTCAGGATGAAGTATTCGAGAGTCTCGCAGTGCGGTGTTCGACCAGGTGATTCCCAAGCGACCGAGACTCGCCTCTATCCATAGACGAATCGTCTTGAAACTAAAACCGACGATAAGTCAAGCGTCCAAATTTAATTTTTTTTTATTTTCTTTTTTTCTTGAAGAACGCATCGATTAACGTGCGAGTGACAAAAAAGGTATAAAAAAAAAGCGAGCACACGTACGAAATACGCCACGTCGTGCAGGACGTCTCGGGGCCGGAGGATGTTTAGTCCGTTTTCCGCTGGGTGTTTTTTTTCTCTTCGCCTGGTGTCTTTGGCCGGCGATCGTCGTTGAGGTTGGCAGCGTGCATTGCGGGAAATACAAGCAGGCGTTTTGGCGCGCGATCACTTGCGGCGCGACCGGCAGATGGCCATTGCCGGCACACCAACGCAGCGGACGAGGCTCACGTACACCCCTTGCGTCGCGACCAACACGAGCGAAGGGCCCACGTCTATCTGGTGCCTAGCTCGAGCCAGTTGCCAGCGCGCCAGCCCGTCCGCCAGCCTCACGAGCCGGCCTCGTGTGCTTTAACCCGACGAATAATATATTATCACGAAAGGGAAAAAACGATTTTTTCTAACGGTAAACGGGCGTAGCCGCGATGGCCGTGATTCGGTCACATCGAAGCGCGGGCCGTGTCCGTTGTTAGAGAGTTTGCCAGAGCCTTTTCGCGTACGGGGCTTTAACGTGGGAGCCTCTCGACGATGGACGTGTGCGATCGTCGCCACTACCAGAAAATGGATACCGCTCGAGCGCGGTAGGAGAGAAACTCGACCGAGTATTAAAACAGAGTGTTTCCCGGCCGATAATCGCAGAGACGATTGTTGCATTCAGAAACATCGTCGAGGAAAGAGAGAACGATCGATTATTATGAGAAATATCTATCGGGAATACGGAGAGTACGGGAGAGTGTCGAAGGATTCGGGGACGATTTAAAGGCATTAAATAACATACTTAATAAAAAAAGAATATTAAAATAAAAAAATAACGAGAGCAACGTGTGAGCGAGAGAATAAAAACGGACGAGGACGGGAGAGTACGCGAGTCTCGCGCACACACACACACACACACACACACACGGGGAGTTGCGGGAGAGACGAGAGCCACGAATACCGCGGACTGGTCGTGCACGGTGGAAGCGAGGAGGCTCTCTCGAAGCCCGATCGTCGATTGTCAGCTCGTTCCATCGCTTCGAATACCTCGTGAATAATCCGCTGGTTTTTTGAGACTCGTAACTAACAATCGGTTGACTCGTTAAAAAAAAATATTCTACGGGAAAGAGAGGAGTCTCGTGCGGCGGAGCCTCGGCGAGAACGTGTCTCCCCCACCCCTCGTCCCCCCCCCCTCCTCCCGCCCCGGCACGGGAATGGCTTGGGCCACGGGCATCTAACACGCCGCTCTCTGTGCCAGCCGACGAAGGAGCGAGATAGTTAGAGAGAAAAGAAGATAAAAAAAAAGAAACTGAGAAGAACGGAGCGAGAGACAGGGAGAGCCGGAGAGAGAGAGAGAGAGATCTCCCCCGGAAGAGAGTGGGCAACGTCTCAAAATACTGCTGCACGTATCCGCGACCGAGGAGCCCAAGTAAGTGGAAACAATACCTCAAGTTTTCTCACGGCTCTCTCGGCGCGACAAATTCGCTTTTTTTTTTTTTAATACACATCTCTCAAATTTTTATTTTATTCAAAGTTGTTCATTAACCTCCCGTTGGTAAAATCCGCTCGGAGCTGCTTCGAAATTTGTCTCACGCCGCATGGGGTCGAGCGCGTTTGAGCGGCGTACGGAGAATCGCGTGGAACGGAAGAGGCCGCTGAGGACTTAACCCCGAATCTCGATACCCGAGCCGCGGAGAATCTCGGCTTTAATTCGGATATATATATATAAAAAAAAGTTAACAAACTTAGGTACAAAAAAAATCTGCCACGCGGCAGAGATCGTTGAATCGAAAGAAAAAAAAATAAAAAAAAAGCTGAGCTTGGAAACCTCCGGCGGAGTAGGCGGTGTGTGACGCGTGCTTCTCCCTGCCGAGTGCGCGCTCCCCGCTGTATGGTAAAATTCAAGGCAGCGATGAGTCTTCGGATGGCTCGCCGCGTTGTTTCTCGGTGGTGGTTGGCCCTCTTGGCTTTTCGAACGGAACTCGGCCGCTACCGTATCGGCGTTGAAACCATCGCGATCCTTGCGTACTTCCACAACGTCCGTGAGTGTCTCTCACTCGGGCGCTCTCTCTCTCTCTCTCTCTCCACGCATGGCTCTTGTACTTACACAATACTAGCGCAGTTACGGAGTACGTTACGTTCGAGAGCTGCACCGCACGTCGGTCAGACCGCGGCCGTGTGCGGGACTTCGTCACTCCGTGCAAATGAGATAGATAAATCGTTCGTGTCGCTAATATAAAAAAGTAGTCCTTTCGCGCAACGCGCACACGTTGGTTCGGCAACTTAGCGGAGACGGAATCTGGGAGCGAAGGAGAGAGTTAACGGTCGGAGACGAAGAGTCGTTGCGTTACTCAACGCCGTGCCGGCACTGCCCAACTATAACGATCCTTCGGGTCTCTATCTGTGGTTTTTTTTTTTCGTTTCATTCTTTTTCGTCTCTCTCTCTTCCGTGCCATTCTTTCTCCTTCGCCGTTCGGCCTGTCGTTCGCGCTCGGGCTATCGGTGGCTCTTTAAACCGCGCGGACATCGCCGTGCGGCCCTCTCTCTCTCCATTCTCCGCGGACCGCGTGCGTGTCTCTGCCTACCACACTCAACCCACCGCTCGGCTTGTTTTGCGTTCGGGCTATTTCTTTTTTTTTTCTCTCGCTCTATCTTCGGTAATCGTCTCGCGTCGTCGCTTCGGCGCTAGGCTCGTTCGTCCTCTAGGACTCGCGAGGAAACAACAGGAGGGAAGTACGTTGTGCGACGGGATACGACTGGAGGGGGGGGGGGGGGGAAAGCCGCGCGTGTGGGTGCAGCGGGCGCCGCGCGGATCGCACGTGCGCCTGTGTGCGCTCGTTCGCGAGGTCGCGGTATTTACACACCGTTCCGTGGTACGCAGATAACGAATTCAAGTATTGTTGGGCTGGGTTCGAAAAAAAAATTATTTCCAAACTTTTTTTTTTGTATCTCTTCGTTTTCTTTTTTTTTATATATACACGTAACCATGTGTTACGGTGAAATTTTCGCCGGGTCCAGCCGGCTGTGGCAACACGGTCGATTACTGCGTGGCACTCGTAATTGTTAACAGCTGATCGTGCGAGCGTCACCGAGTAGGGCTAACTGTATATATATATATATACATACACACGCTAAATACCGTCTTTCCGGCGCTATACATAATATATCTGTTCTACGCTCTTGTATCCGTCTGTGCGGGGTCGAACATCGCGCTTTCTCTCTCTTGGCATATAGCAGTCGCCCGGCGCACACGCGACCGGGTAATGATCTTCTCTCAGTCGCAAAACTGCTGGAAACTGCTTGCTCTCCGAATACAACGTCGTGGCCTGGGCCGCAACGCTCTCCGCCACGATCGTTCGCCGAAGCCGCGTGTAACGAGCCTCGCACAGAATCCGCAGACCGGTGAGAGAGAACTTGGACTTGTTTTTTTTTGCCTCTCCCCTTTCCTCGCCGTTCTTTCGTCCCTTCATTTTCTCTCTCTCTCTCTCTCTCTCTCTCTCTCTCTCTCTCTCTCTCTCTCTTCCGCTCTCTCTCTTTTCTTTATCTCACGTTGCGACGAGACGAAGCCGGCGAGCGGCGTGCACGCCCCGGCGTGGCGTCGTCGTCGTCCTCCATCGACGACTCCGCCACTGCTCATGCCCCGACCATCGAGACGTCGATTTGTATACATCCGTCACGGTGTAACCCGGTCGTATCGCTTGTTGTTCGTAGATTCGGAAAGTCTCGGCCGCGATGCGGGAAGGGGAAGGGGACATCGGTGAGTCAAAACTCGATGTGTCCGTGCGATTTAAACGGCCCTGTGAGGTTAACGTAACTGAACTACTGTTCGAGCACGACGCTGCCCGCTCTCTCTCTCTCGCTCCCTCTGCCTCTTTAAACCGGGCCCGGAACCCTCGACGGACCCCGGACCGCTTGATCGTTTTTTAGAAAATTCTTCGTTTTTTTTTGTTTGCGCTTCTTCGCTCTTACCCTACGCTTTGCGCCAAGGATGTCTCGGCGCAGTCTCCTTCGTCCTTTCTTTCGCGATGGAGGATATATATATATACATACATGTATACATGTACATGTGTGTATATGTATATGTATATGTATATGTTGATATTTTATATATGTGTCGAGAGAGAGAAGAGCCACGGCTCCCTCCGTCCTGTTCGTATTTCTCGCTCTCCCGGGGCCGACTGGGGCCCCGATAGAACCTGCGCGCGCTGGCGTAGGGACGCCGCTCACGACTCGACGCCCAAAGTTTTCTCGGTATATGGTTATTTTGTTGCCGGAGCTTGTACCGCTGCACGACATTGTGACGATTGCGATAACGAGGTTTTACGTTCGTTTCACTTTGTTCGAACTGATTTTATACGGGTTCCCGGAAAATAGGGGTTTGTTTCGAGCAATCCGTTTCGTAGATTAAATTAGAGGATATCGCGTTGAGTTGAATAATCGATTCTATACGATTCTAGAGTAACGAGCTACCGATGAGTTGGCGTGTCGAGCGCGTTGGATGCACAGTGACCCCAAAATCGTAAAGTAAAATAGTGCTCCATTTTTTTTAGGTCTGCCCGGTCGTTTTGCAAGTTGAATAAATTTGTTGTAAATATAAAAAAAAAAATTGCTTCCAAAAAAATTTGCATAAATAATCGCTTTAATAATAAAATTTTGAGTGCACATCAGGTCACTCGGACCCTGAAATCGTACAGTAAAATAATTTTCAATTTTATTTGTTCTTATATCTGCCCGTTCGTCTTTGAAATTGAATAAATTTGTTACAAAAAGAATCCCCGTTTCCTTAAAAGTTTACATAAATAATCGCTTTGGATCGTTTTGATGTGCTGGACCGGTTTGCACCGGGTGAGTGCACGTGGGGTCACTCAGACCCCAAAATCGGGAAGTAAATAAAAAAGCGTTCAATTTAAAAAAAATATATATCCGCTTTAAAAAAACTGTTTTTAAAAGATTTGAATAAATAATCAATTTCATGTGCATTCGAGCCCGTTGAGTGCACATGAACTCGCTCGGACCCCAAAATCAAAAATTTGTTACAAAAAAAATGTTCAAAAAACCGTTTCCAAAAAAGTTTGCATGAATAATCGCTGTGGAACAATTTGATGTGCGCACGAAATGTTGATTACGAAAATATAAATAGGCCAGTAATTGTTAAACATCTTGTATTAAAATATCGTGAAGAATCATGCGAAATAGGTCAGAGCTCGGGTTGAATTTCATCGGTAAACATCGATGCGACAAATGTTTCATTGATAAATATTCCGCGTAGGTAATTTAACGGTGAATCATTGACGCGATCGGAGAGATCGTTCGATAAAAATGAACCGTTGCTATCGTGAATAATTTTTCGAATTTCATGAACGCTTTTTAAACAGCAGTTCCGACGATTTCCGGTTCTTTGAGTGCGCGTCGAGGCGCCACGTGAAGCTTCTTCGCCGGCCGAACGTCGCGCCGATGCCCCACGGACGTGAGAATTGCTCCTCTCCTCGTCGCACGCACTCCGGCGTCGCTCGAGAAGCGCGCCAGAAAAGCGTTTCTCGGCCGAACGCAGCGACATTGCCTCGAGTCGCACTCGGCACCCTCCGGCTGCTCTCGCTCCGCTAGATAAAACGATGGCCGGCGCTGCGGAGAGAGCTCGAGTCTCTCTCGGAAACTCGCACCGCCCGAACCTTTTACAAAAATACACTGTTTATTTATTACCCTCGAGAAACAAGCTGATTTTTATTTCCTAGGGCGCGCAAAGTCCCCTCGCCCCGACGAGAATGAGAAAATCCTATACGAAAGAAAGAAAAAAAAGAAAAAACAGACGGAAATGCGGACTCTCGTCGTTCTCTACCTCGTGGCCTTATACGCGCACTTTCAAGGGTGCGAACACCAGATGTTAGTTTTGCACAAAAGCCTCCGCGCAGAGCACAACCACCGGTCACGCAGCCGGCTACTTACACGAGAAAATGATCGAGGGACCGAGGCTCTTTCTGCCGAATTTTATTTCCACGATAAACGTATTTTATTTTGTGAAGTTGTGATTAAATTCGATTTCTAAGTTTTTTAAGTTCAGTTTTATTATTTTGATTTTCTGAGCAAGTTCGATTTTTATGGTTTTTAAGTTCAGTTTCATTTTATAATTTTCTAATTGAGATCAATGGAACTTTTCAATTTTCTTTTTTTTCGTTTACTATTTCGCCTGTGTAAACGGATAGTGTGTTCTTTCGTCGACTCGTGCACAGATGGCGCTCGTAGCGCTGCAAACTCTCGGTTCGATTTTACGAGAGCAAAGTTGAGTGTGGCGAGCCGCCAAAGAAACCGGTAAGACGATTGTCGAGGAGACTCCTCCCGCAGGACCCAACAACCGATTCTGTTGACCCTTGAAAATTTTTTTTTTTATATAACAACACGCTTCCGTCGCCACCGACCGGCCGGGCTTCAGTCGCCGACCGATCACTCGAAAACCCGAGAATCACCAAGACCCCTTCTTGCCCCGCACAGATCCGAGGGTCGGACAAAAAACTTCGCAACGCCTTCCCCGAATTTCTACTCGTTTTACACTCACACATTTTTTGATAATGATATTATTGTCAATCTTACGCTCGGTTATCCTCGAGCGATCTCGTCGCCGAGGCGATAAAGTAGGCGTTACCACGTCCACTAGTATCACATACCTTTCACTGTTCAATAATTTCGTAGTCTCTCGTCGTTTTTATTCGAGGGCTGTACGTTACTCAAAAAACATCTTTCGTTCTATTTTCCCTTTATTTCAATCATTTTTAATATTTTTTAATTGATAAAAATGTATTAAACAAGATTTTTTTTCCTTTCACCGTTTAATAATTTTGTGGTGTCTTGGCGTTTTTATTCGAGGGCCGTAAAATACTCAAGTTTCGTTCAATTTTTCCGTTTATTTTCCAAATACTTTAAATACAAAAAAAGAACAAATTTGTTTTATAATTTTCATTTTTATCTGTGCAGATCGTAAATCACAGCCAAAATGCCTCGAGTAAGGAGACAAGTTATCCTGGACGACCCCTCCAGGCCGGTGACTCCGGACATGGTGCAGACAAAATTAGGTAAATTTCTATTTAAAATTCTATTTTTTAACATAAATATAAATATAATAAAAATAAAAATATTAGTTGAATAAAAAATTATGAAAATTTATCGTTTTCGTTTCGTTGCGCAGTGAAAACTGAGTTCATAGAGGATGGGTCGCTGGACGAGATCCAAGCACAGAAAATTGCGGAGGAGACGCCGAGTCCTCACTTACAGGATCATCAGTACGGGCAGACACCTTGTTATCAAGTGACAAGGAGGCCTACGCAGCCACTGCCGAGAGCAGAGGTGAGTCCGCTCGAGCGAATTGAAAGCGTGAAAAAAAAAACACCTCGAAACTGACCCCGAGCTTTTTAACAGCAGGTATCAGTCCAGGCAGTAACTTTTTAACAGCAGGTATCAGTCCAGGCAGTAAAGAGAAGATTAAATCTGGAAGTTGCGACAACGGGAACCAGTCAAACGACCTTCAAAGCACCACGTGGCAAACGTCGAAGATCGGGCTCGAGTTCACTGTCCGGGCACACGCCGACCAAGAGCAAAACGGTCGAGAGAACGCGATACGACACGTCGCTCAGTCTGTTGACGAAAAAATTTATAAATCTCGTCGAGAGCAGCAGCGACGGCGTCGTGGACTTGAACGTCGCCTCGGAAAAGCTCGAGGTGCAAAAACGTCGGATATACGACATCACAAATGTCTTGGAGGGTATCGGAATATTGGAGAAGAAGAGCAAGAACAATATACAATGGAAGTGAGTTAAAAAAACATACATTTGGTATTAAAAAAATGCCCTATAAAAGAAATTTTCGTTATTCGTAATTTTGGCACTTCGTTCGATGTGTTTTTGCCACTGATCAAGAATCTGTCACTTCGTTAGTTTCTACCTCGATATTTAGAACGGAAACTTGTGTACGTTATGGGGTACGATTTTTTTTCTTTGTAATTCAAAATTTTATGAAATTGAAACGGGTGGTTCGAATTTTGCCAAATTCAATAGGAAACATGGATCCATGATAATTTTTTTATTTATAATTTTTTAGACAATTATCTAAAAAAATTATAAGAGCGAGAGTGCAAATGCATTTTCTTTTTCGCCGGAAACAATAAAAAATAAAATGTAACTGCGATCTTCAATATTGAACGATTTAATTCAATTTCACTTCCCCTTAAGGTCTGTATGAGCGGAGTTAACGAAATTATTGAATTTTTTTTTTTTTATCAGGGGTGGCCAATTGCCGGGTGAGAGAAACGACATTCTCGATCTTCGACGAGACGTCGCCGATCTGGAGGCCAAGGAGAATACGCTCGACCGACTGATTCACGGAGCGGAGAAGAACCTCAGGGAGCTCTGTCGCGACAGGCATTACGCATACGTGACGTATCACGATTTGCGTTCGGTAGCGGCGTACAGAGACCAGGCGATAATGGCGGTGAAAGCTCCGCCGGAAGCGACCCTCCACGTTCCAACGCCCGTCAATCATTTCGGCCAGCCGAAGGTGAGAGATAGTTGCGTCGTATTTATCTCCACAAAAAAACAAAATAAACAAAAATATTAGTTAATAAATCGTCCAATATTGCTATTCCCAGTTACAAATTCACATGAGATCGTCGCACGGTGAGATCGAGGTGTTCCTCTGTCCGGACGACCCCGGCGTGAGAACTGGCCACAGTCCGGCAACAGTGACGACGCAACAAACGTTACACCAATCCCAGCTAATAACGCCCGCAGTGTCAAAAGCGTCGGCGACGTCTCTGCCGCCCGAGCTGTTGGTCAACAGCGGTGGCAACAGCCGTATGCAAACGCCGCCGAGCAATTCCACACACGAGAAGATCGACCACATGTCGGTGAAACTCGACCGATCCGAGGACACAATGTCGTTGCTGTCGGCGTCGACGGGTATGAGGGACGCTCTTCTGTGCGAATCCGACGATTACGGACCAATGGGCGGCGGCAGATTTCAGTTACAGACCGAGGACCAAAACTCATCGACGGGTAAGAATTATATAAAACGATTGTAACATCGTCAATTCGAAAAGATCGTTACGAGGTACTCGAGGACGGGAGGAAGCGATCTCGAGGAACAGTGGCCGTTACCTGGTGGGACTCCGACTGTGACTTGTGTATCATATCTATCGTCACATCACAGGCTGAGTTCTAGTTAGGTGACGGGCTTGCGCTACGATCGAGCATCATCGCAGCGAATATTGCGCACTAGATTCGAACGATTATTGCACACGAAATTCGAACTATAATTGCACATGAAATTTAAACCATTATCGCACATGAAATTCGTACGATAATGTGCAACAATTCGTGCAACAATTTCTCGTAACATTTTCATGAATTGTGTTTCAGACATGACCATACTCGACTTCGGGGAACCTCTGTTGTCGCTGGAACCGCCTCTCTCCGAGAGCGACTACTCCTTCACCCTGGGCACGGAGGAGGGTCTCTCGGATCTCTTCGACTTCAAGTTCTAAGATCTAACGCCTCTCATAGTGCAAGCATGATGATGATGATGATTTTTTAAAATGATTATTATTATTATCGTTTACTCTGAGTTCGTCTTCCGGGGATGAGCGAGTAAAGCCCGTTGTATGATCGGCGAGTGAGATTTCTCGACGCGATGCGAGTCTTCGAGACGCAACCCCGTACTTGCATGAATGTAGTACGGCTCGAGGACCGCGAAAAAAAAAATCGTCGATTTCGCTTTTCTTTGTAATTTTTTCCCTTCGACCATGTAAAACTCATCAAGGTTCGCAGCACGCCGAGTGAATTTTTCGGGCAACGCGATCGCGCGGTGCTGTCGACAAGTTTCGGGATTCTCGACCTCGTCGAACTGTGGGAGGACAAAAAAGAAATGCCCAAAGTGCGCGAGGTACAGGAAAAACATATCAAACGATCGGCGCGAGCGCGACAAACCCGGAGACGAGCGTTTCGCTGCCTTCGAAAGGCGTCGCTTGATTATTCCGCAACTCGCAGGCCACACCGGCGAGGATCGATCTTCGATTCGAGGGCGCGACCGAACCGCCTCCCGTGCAATCATTATTCGTTAATTTAGTTAATTGAGAATCGAATCGCGATAAAAAACGAAAGAAAAAAAAGGACAAATTGCAAAGAGCATAAGATTTTTGTTGTTGAAATGCGAAGCGCGAATGAGAAGCGAGATAGAAAGAATTCAAGTGAAGAGCGAACAAATTAATCGGTCGCTCGGTCGCGCGGCGTGTTTTTTGGCGGACCGAGCGAGCTAAATTATATCGACATCGCGTGTCGATATAAATGCTAAATTATTAATTTTTTTTATATATATATATTTTTTTTTTCATCGAGATTTAAGAATTTCAGGATACCGTTGCGGAGTCGTACCGAGCTGTTTCTATTCGGATTATAAAATAAAAATATAAAGCAAAGGGAACTGCGAACGATTAACAGATCGAAGCTTGCACAGTGGGCGAGCCTGAGTGTGTTACGTGAAAGACAATTTGTGTTGTGTTTGCGCGATCGTACGGTTATATTTATCTATTTTATATTTCTTTTTGTATAGCTCATTTTTTTTCCTCGAGTTCTCGTGCGAGCAACGTTTTCGTACCTTCGTGAAGTACGACGGATTTTTTTTTCTTTTTTTTTCAAGTGTCATACGCTCGTCGTCAGAGTCGATGGAGAGATCGAGAGTAATCTGGAACCTCGATAAGGTGTGTCGGGGCGAAACGAAAATAAAAAAATAAAAAAACGATACACGGAGACGAACTCAAACCTCGTACAAGAAACGAAAATCACAAGATTAGGAATACAAAAAAAAGAAAGAAAAAAATACAAGGAGTAAAACAAAAAATGAAAACCCTAGGCTATTGTCTCATGTAAACGCATATTTAATATTATTATAATAATTGTCTAAGATACTTTCAGGATACAGTACTAATCTGGACCTGATTAAGGGGCTCTCGAAGAGAGTCTCGCGGGGCCCGGGAGTCGAGTGCATCCTCCTCCTTCCGAGGCTCTCGTTAAGTCTTTTTCGAGTTTAAAAAAAAACACATTACCGCTTTAAAGCTCATGAAACTCAACGAAATTTCGTCTCCGCGTTAACGTTTTCTTCGCGAGCCCTTTAAGGATGTACCCTAAGGTACAAAAAACTTAGTGTACGTCCAAAGCCATAGTGCCTACACCATTACGATCACACACACAAACACACCTTTGCACTTGTAAATACTTTACATACGTAAATGAAAAGGAAGAAAAAAAAACAAACAAAAATTGATAAAAAATAAACAAAAACAAAAACGAAAAAAAACAACAAAATAAACAAATAACGAAATAACAAAATACACGTGTAAGCAAAGGAAATGATGATTAGAGGAGGATCTGAGGGAGGACAAATGAGAGATGCGAGAGCGAAGGATGGAGCGGAGGAAAATAAATAAAAAAAAAAGAAAAACGAGAACTAAATAAAGCATACCCCGAACGGACAAGAGACAGACGCTGCTGACTCCACATTACGGTTATTCATAGGATATCTATCGATTAGTTACTTTTTAATTATTAATATTATTATCGAAATCATTAAATGAGAGAATGTTAGTTTATATTATAGATATATATATCATATATATATACATATATATGTATTTATATATATATATATTTATATATATGTATGCACATGTAACCGAGCGCCGTGCAGAGGGATGACGACTCGTCGGATCAAAGTCGTATTTGTACAAAGAATGTTTCGAAAGTCGGGTGAATGAAAAAAATTGCGATTTCCAACGACCGTGTAAAAAAAAAAACCTGGCCGCCCCCTGCGCGCAAACTTGTCGGCGAGGGCTCGCACACAATCGCGCTAGTCGTTAAAAATTGAGACGTGCATCCCTCCGCACGCCGATTGTTATAATACCTATACCTGCGACGATGAAAATTGATAAAAACCGCGTTAATTATACGTTTTACTTTGATTTTCACGGTTAACCGGCGCGTCTACGCTTCGTTTTTTTTTTTTTTTCTTTTTTTTTCATCTTCATTAGCAAAGCGAGAGTATGCAAATAGAAAGAAAGTGAGGGAGAGAGAGAGAGAGAGAGAAAATGTGCACGAGGGGACTGGAGAATTTTACGATTTTTTAGAAATAAAAACCAGTCAACCCGCCCGGCGATCGAGATATTACAATATTTTTTAACCGAGAGAGAGAGAGAGAGAGAGAGAGAGAGAGAGAGAGAGAGAGAGAGAGAACGAGAGAGTTACGAGCGCATTTTGTAACTAATGGGCAAGAGAGATACACCTCGGCGCTAAGATCCCGAGTGCGATCTAGCCGAGATTAAAGAAAAAAAAGTAAAAATAAAAAAAAATATTCGCAAGAACCGTAAATTCCAGCAGTCTGTCGAGATAGAACACGTCCTGTCGAAAGAAAAAAAAACACAAAAAAAAAACAAAACTTTGATACGATTTTTTAATCACGGTCCAAACACGCGCAAGGTCTCGGCGGAGGGGAAAATAAATAGATTGCGAGAGAGAAAAAGGAACAAATAAAAATAAGCCCGCGAGTCGACGAAACGAGCGCGGCGGAGAAAGCGTAAACGGCAGAGAACGATAATAAAAAATAAAAAAAACAAAACAAAAGAAAAAATTTAGTTAGATGAGAGAATAAAGCAAAAATGTGCGAGCGAAGCGATTTTCAATGCCGCTTCGTTTTCCATTTGTTTTTGATAGACTGTTGCGAATCGACGCGTGTATAAAGGTGAGAATATGAAGAGAGAGAAAAAATGATACGCGGTGCACACTTACCTGACTGTGTAAATCCACGTGTGTATCGTGTCGACATTAACAGCGTGATCTCTGCCAGATTTTACCTCCCTCGTTCCCGATGCGGGACAAGGGACAAGTGGACAAATCCAGATAGACAAAGCGAGAGAGCGGGAGAGAGAGGAAGTTATAAAAATATAACCTTGTGTAACGTGATAACGGAAATGGAGGAGAGTCTTCAATAATCTACATTTCCAAAATCCTGAATCCCTTCAGTGAGCATAAAACTGTCTCGAAACATTTTTTTAACCCTTTACGATGAGAGTTCCATTTCCAGACGATGTCCAGACTTTCATTCGAGCTGTAACGTAAGGATGAAAATTCGCGCCGTTTGAATTCCGCGCCATTCGCTCTGCGCAGCCAATGGCGCGCGGTTCGCAGCTGCCGGCGCGAAACACCTTGGCGCATGCGCTTGCGCTCCGTCGGCGCCGAACCCTCCCCCCTGCACTGAGCGCTACCGCGCATGCGCGAACCTCTGAGCGACGTTTACGCACGAGCCAGAGAGAGACGGAGAGTTAAAAAAAAACATGTCGGCAGTTGGCATCGGCCGTTTCTAGCCGTGAGAGCAGAGTGTGCGAACTCTGGCACGGTAATCGCGGTGCATCCAAGCACGCGAATAACGCGAATGCCGGTGGACGCGCGTCGCGAGTCCGTGTACCGCTGTACATACCTGTGAATAGTGTATTTAATCGTACAATGTTAATATGTATTATGATTAGTTTTTAAATAACAGAAAGGCAAAAAAACAGCGTACGAAAAGAAACGAGCGAAGGAAAAAAAACACACGGTGGTGCGTCGGTCAAAGTTGTGTCGGTGACGAGGTTGCATTACGTTGCGGATCCGCGCTCGGTTCCGCCGATACCACCCATTCCGTGTGTATACACAGCACCCAGTCCTCCGACGATTTACGGAGGAAACATCTTTTTCATACGGACAAACATTTCCCCAGAAGACCCCGAGAGCCGAGAGATTCTCACCGACAGTCGTGGACAAAAAAAAAATCCGCGATATTACAGTGTCTCGCCGTCTTTCTCAGACGCCTCGCGCTCGCTTGCGCGCGTTCTCCCGTCGCGGCTCCGTCGTCCCTTGATCAGAACGGACAGGACACAGCGAGAGAGAGAAAGAACACCGTTGAGAGCGTATCGGAGCCCTGCGAATTCGTTTAATTTTCTCGAGCCAAGCGACGATAATTTCTTTTTAAAATAAAACAAAATTCCATCTCCTACCAGCAAATACATAAATCTTCGAAGATCGCTTCTCTGCCTGAGCCGATCGCGCCTTGCGCAGATTGATCGACCTTTCCGTACGCTAAATAAAACATAACGAAAATTCTCCGGCTCATCTCCGTCCTCCAGCGGGCTGTCCGGATCTGCGAAGAGGCGAAATAATAAATACCGTAGGCTCGCACACGAGAGGGTGCTCCCGGTTGGTTGCCGTAGAGAGAGAGAGAGAGAGAGAGAGAGAGAGAGAGAGAAAGAGAGAGAGGGAGAGAGAGAGAGAGGAGTGTGTGTGTGTCATCGAGCCCCGCTCGACAGTCCGGTGCGGTGTACCACGACGACCGGTCTGTCTTCATACACACACCGGGTGGCGGACGAGAGAGCACAGAGCTGTGTCCCTTTGTCCGCGCGAAAGAGAGACTATCCGCCGCGCACCGTGTAACCGAGTCCCTCGGCGGTGCGTCGAAGTGTGTGCGCGCGCGCGCGTCAGTGTTTCCCGACGAGGCGGCGCTGTATGTGTGTGTGTGTGTGTGCGTGTGTGCGTGTTGTCAAAAATTCCGGCAGTAGCAGCGGCAGCGGCGCGGCGGACTAGCTGCCATTGCTCTGCTCATCGGGTGGCGTTTGCTCGTCGCTTTTACAATCTTCGACGGTAAATTTTTTTCCTCTACACACTCTGCACCCGCGACGGCGAAAGAGAGTTTTCACGCTGAGAGAGAGAGTATAAAACTAGTTCGCACGTAATGTAAGGAGCGAAGTTCGCGAAATTGAGGAGAGGAAATAATAAAAAAAAATAATAATAATAAGTGTTTTTCGAGAGCAGAGGACTTTTAATTCGCAGTGCGTCGGGTGAAAACTGTGCCTAAGGCCGAAACGCTGTGACATGTACTGGACTTGAGCAAACGATCGGGGAATAGAACAAAAAAAAGCCTCGCCGAACAATCCGGACGCCGGTAGTCTCGAGATAGAGAGAGAGAGAGAGAGCGAGCCGTATAACCTTCAACGAGGGTCTCGACTCGTCCCGGCATCTTCTCGCCTCTCTCCCCTTTCCACCAATCCACGAATCCATCGTCTCTCTCTGCCGCGTCTCGCAGAGCTTCGTGTGTTCGATTTTCCTTTTTTTATTTCTTTTTTTAACACTTTTTTTTATTTACGCGACACAACCTCCCCGCGATTCTCGACGAGAATCCCCCACCCTCCGCGCTGTATCGGCTCCTCGCGCCCCTCCGGCCGTTCTTTTCACCCTCTCCCCCCAAAGCCCCCACCCATCTCCCCGCCGCCCCCGGCGAACGAGCGCGCGGGCCAGAGTCGACGAGGTGGGCCAGCATCATAAACCAGGCGAAATACCGAGGAACGGAGAGAAGTGGTGTTTGACAGGACGATGAAGTGGCTCGGTGCGGGAAGCGGCGGCGGTGGCGAGCCGGCACCCCCTATGCAGTTGCACTATCCCTCCGCCAACGGCCACATACCCACCGTAAGTACATACATCCACACACGCACGCACACGAGCGCACGCGCGCGCACACACACACACACGTCGCATATATGTCGGTGCAATATAACGGTGTAAAATAATTCGGTACAAATATTGCATATAATATGCGATATTTGTACCGAAGATTTATGATATATAAAAAAAAACCATATGTGTGACATCCGCGAACGAGCTTAAAAGCTTCTGCGGACAAACCGAATGGGTGTAAATAGTTTGAAAAAAAAATATAATGAAATTAAATATATATATATATATGCGATATTTGTTCCGAAGATATTTAATATATAAAAAAAATGATATCCGCACGAGCTTAAAGGCTGCTGCGGACACAACGAATGTGTTAGATAGTTTGCACTTAATCAATTAATAATAAATGAAATATATACATATATATATATATATATATATATATTCCATTCATATACATGTGCACACACACACGCGCGCGCGCGCGCGCGCAGCGTGTAACATATAAGTTCGCGATGTCTTTCTCTCAAAACGCCCGCCCGACGCACACGTCCGGCAGCTAACGCCAGAGTGCGAATCGACGACGACGAGAAGACGCAACATCGCTGTGTTACGGGGGGCAACGAATATAATTTTTGTCAACGATCGAACCCGATCAGAGTCGCGAGTCGCGGATCGCGTGTCGCGTTACGGAAAAAATGTTCACGGTTCGGACAATCGCTTCAGTTACGAGCATCGATTGTTAGGGCAACGGTTGAAGTACGATGGTGAAAGTTTTGACAGGTTATGTACGTCTCCTTTGCATCCTTGAGAGAGAGTCTTTGTTCGACGATACACTTTCGACTGGCTTGGATATGTTTTTTTTCGACTCACATGCACGCGCGTGTCTCGCGACTTTTTGTCGCTGTAAAGAAAATTCTCGGTTTTTTTTTCCCGCGGTGAATCTAATGGGAGAATCTTTGTTTGTTTGTGTGTTCGAAACGTCGCAGGACGGGCCAGGTTATGGCCGGAGGCGACGGCGTCGGACGTATATTTCCTTCTTAGACACGCGCGCATGTCTCGCAAATTTTTGTCTCGGAAATAGAATTGTTGTGTTTTTTTTCAATTCTCGCCGGCCAAACTAACGGGCGAGTTTTGTTTGTTTGCGGATTAAAATGTCGCAGGACGGCGAACTGCGTCTCCAGGTTATGGCTGGAAGCGACGGCGTCAGGCGCATTTTTCTCCTACACACGCGCATGTCTCGCCAATTTCTGTCGCCGAAACAGAATTTTCGGTTTTTCTCTTATCCAGCGACTAAACTAGTCGGAGGTAGTTGTTTGATTTTTTGGATGTTCGAATGTCGCAAGACAACGAACAGTGCAGCCAGGTTATTTTATTTTATTTGCTTCATTAACGAATTTCTCCTTGTACATGATAACTAAATAAATAGATGAATAACAATAAAGACAAAGTGGTTGCTGCGATCCTGAGTAGGCTTCTATCACTAAAGTTAGAATAATCACTGGAGACAACGACGCCAGCTGCAAATTTCCCACTTACGCACACGCGTGGCCTGCACATTTTTATTTTTGAAAGATAGTTGTACTTTTTATTTCCTCCAATGTGGCGAAACTAATGGGAGATTTTCATTTGTTTTTGTGTTTGAAATGTCGCAGGACTGTGAACAGTTGCCTTCAGCCAAAGTTATGGCTGAAGACGACTTGTTCTTACTTAAAGAGAATTTCAGTTTTTTTTCCCCTGACGGAGCGTAACCAATCGGAGATTTTTGTTAGTCTCTTTGGAAATTGCAGGACCGTGAACAGTGCGCCCAAGTTATGGCTTGAGGCGTCAGACGAATATTTCCCCTACACATGTGGACGTTTGAAGAATTTCTATCACCGAAAGAAAATGTTTGTTTTTTTTTTTCTCTCTGATACAGCTGAACTAATGAGATTTTTGTTTTTCTGATGGATTGTCGCAGGACAGCGAACAGTGCGCCCAGGTAATGGCTGGAGGCGACGGCGTAAGGATACAGCAGGGACAGACTCATCAGATGGGCATAAGCAGAGCCCAGGACGACGCTATGGTCGGCTATGTTTTTCAACGGCCGACCGAGCCAGAGTTCAACGCTCAAGCTTCGACTTTTCAAAGCAAACAGGCGCCGAGGTCTTGGGCTCTCGCCGACGACGCTATTATCGACAACGTGAGCATGGCCGGGACTTCGGGTGGCTCGGCCGGCGACGCCACCAATGGATATCTCACGCCCGCTCTACAGAATCATGAAAAATGGAAATATCCTATGAACAAGATCGGCGTACCTCAACAGAATCAACCACAGCAAATCGGCATCCAAGCCATGAACAACGTACACTTGCCTTACGAGATACACCCCATGCAACTCAAGGTGAGCGACGCTTGCGTCACACTTTCGGGCAGAATTTTCACTCGGAATTGCAAAATGACACAAGTGAAGGGCATTCAAAAACTTTTTTTTTTTTTTGTTGAAAGGCAATCGTTCTTCGTTCCGTTGACCAACTGTTTTAGCTTGACGGGTCAACAAAGTTTTCTTGTCTGAAATTTGTGGCTTCTCGGATGGTATGAAATCGTGGAATTGAATGGCTCTCGAGAGTTTTCTGACTCGAAAGATTTTTTTTTTTTTCACTCTCTTATGAATCGATGAAATTTTTACCAATTTTCGTCAGACAAATGTTTCCTGAGATATTATGACGATTATTATTGCTATTACAGAAACGAAATTTATAACTTACAATATCTGCATCTTTGTAACTTTGCATTATTTAGACTAGTGTTTGTCGAGTCTATTTTTTAATTGATTTATTGTCTCTGATTCAATTAATATGGCTGGTAATGCGTTCTACGCACCCTCAGATATATGTGATATCTCTCGGGAAAAATTTGTCTGACGAAAAATGGTAAAAATGTTCTCTCTCCTCAGAGGGGAATAAATTTCCGCACGACTTAGCGGATCGGTCAAATTTTTATAAATTTTCGTCAGCCCGATATTGCCCAAAATGTCGAGCAGATACACAATTGCTTTAATAATAATTCGTGTAACAAAAGGATTCTATCGTGGATTCGAGCTCAAGACATTATTTCTTTCATCAATTCTCCTCCGTTTAATATATTTTCGTTGATGAGTTGCCAATGAAGTGAAAAGAAAAAAACGATACGAGAATCAGGATTATGGAGATAACTCGTAGCGCTCATTGTTATTTATACGCCTTCGACCGATGAACGACGAAAAATAAATTTCTTATCAATACTTTTTTCTTTCTAAAGCATTGACAAAGACTAGCCAATGATGAAATTTCATGTCGTGTAGATATCTGCGGCTTCATAAAATATTCCGTGGATACGCGATTCCGCGATTTAATAAAAAATTTAATAAAATTCGCGCAACACAGTTCGAATTGAACTCGTGGATACAAAAAAGCAGTCAATTCTGTCAATGATTCGAGCTAAAAACATTTTTTTTTTCATTAATTCTTCTCCGCTTAATATATTTTAATAAATTGTCCTTCAAAAAAAATAAGAATAAGGCAAAAGGTTTATGACACTTCTACGCAGCTCTCTCACTTTAAGCATGTAAAATCATTGGGATAAACAAAGAGGACCAAGAGTCGCAATTTGTGACCCCATGAACGCGCGTTACCCATTGGCTGCATATCAAATGGTGGGGAGAGCCAACTATGCTAGAAATACCCCAGACACAAACTGGGAGCGTGTCAGAAACTGGGCCCTTTACAATTTCTATAACAGATAGAAATTGAGAGGACTCGCGATTAATACTATTAAAGTAATAGAAACTTAACGAGTCTGTTTTACATTGTTCTTTCTCTTTTAGAGCGGAGCTCCGGGAACTGAGCACCTTGTTTACCTAAACAATCAAATGACGGCGCAGCAACAAGTAGCGCTGTTTCATCATCAGCAGCAGCAGCAACAACAGCAACAGCAACAGCAGCAGCAGCAACAGCAGCAGCAACAACAGCAGCAACAGCAGCAACAGCAACAATTCAGAAACGGACAGGTAAGTGTTTTCCAGTACTGCGGTTACGCCTATTTCATTATTATTTATTTATTAACGTTCATCATAAATCACGGGGCATACCGAATTAACGTCGCGTAATTCACATTAATGCTTAAAAAAAATTGTAAAAAAAAGACCGAAATACTTACATTTCAAATTTTCCTATTAACCTCGCTGATTAACAATCGCTCGCTTATAAACGCGTAACTAAAGCTCGAAGAAACGGCACTGTAACAGGGCCGTCGAGACTGTAAGGTAACAGTACCAATGCTCCGAGACGTATCAGTCGATGGACAGTCCCGTGAAAGATTTGATTTATGACGAATTTACTAAGTACTAGAAATCCAACTTGAGACTTGTAATCGTATTTACAAACAATATTTGATGTACAGAAAAAACCTGTGCAAGGTTTAAACCCAAAATATTTTCTATTGTTGCATTTTGTTAAAAAACAGACGATATACTGTTCGGAAATTGATAAAAGATGGTAACCGCAGTCAATGAAAACCGGGAAAAGTTAGGGAAAGAAAAACTTGTCAGGGAAAAAGTAAATTGTCCCCGAACCTTCTATCAATAAATAAAAAGTAAACAAAAGAAAGGCTTAAAAAAAGTGCGAAAATTTTGAAAAAAAAAAAATTAAATTGATACAACAATTAGGCATTTTCATTTGCTTCATTAATTTACAAAATAGAAGTCGCCAGTAGTTTGGTCAGGTAAATTTTTTAATTGGTCAGGGAGAAGTCAGGGAATTTTTTTCCGGGGAAAAAGTACATAGTACATACGCGACCCAGTAATCGGACAATTCGAAGAAGTTAGATTTGCCAGCTTTCTACATAGTTTACCTTCAGTATTGTTTCGCTTAAATATAATTTTGTCATTGATTTAATTGACAAATAGCACAGATTTTTTTAGTTCATATGAACTAGTTAAGTTCGTATATCAGAATTCTCGAAATCTATATTTGTCCTAAAAATTGAGACATGCAGTGTCCGAATATAGGGACGTGCCCAAAAACGGTGTCCGAAAACTGGTACATATGGACGCTCTTGTTATTTGCTTCCGAAGAAAAAGTCTTTTAACAAGACGCAACAATAGAAAATAATTTGGCCTTAAACCTCGTACAACTTTTTTTTCTGTGCATCAAATAATGTTTGTAGGTACGAACTCTAAAATTGGATTTCTAATACTCGAATTCGGAAAAAAACCAAATCTGCATAGGCGTGTCCGAGCACTGGTACTGTTACCTTAAGGCCCTCCCGTCCGTGCCCAAAGCCTTCGGGGCAACACAACTCCACTCCCGGAAACAATATCGTCGCTTCTATCCTCGCCTCGAACTCGTTCCGTGCCCTCGGCTCTTCAGTCGATTACCTGCCGTACCCGAAAATTCTTTCCGCTCTGTCTTCCTCGTCGACCGGTCCCGAACAACGCCTCGCGCTAAAATCGCATTCTATTTTCTTGGAGAGAAGAAAACAAAATAGGAGAGAAACGCTTGTTAAAAAAAAAATTATCGTCGATGCAAAATCGTCGATCCCGAATTTAAGTCCCGATTACCGACAGATAAATAGATGATATATTATCCTATTGATAATAATAGATTAAAAAACATAACAGATAACAGATAATAAAAGATTATTCAATAACCGGTTGTCGATAGAAAGATCAGATAAATTCGTAATTTAAGAGGCATTCATTCTACTTTTTGTGGGACCTGCAAAATAGCGTGGAACCGATAACGTTAGATGCAAATGGGTGGCGTCACAAGAGATAGGAAAAATATAAAAGCATTGGATAGGAACGACACTAATTGGAGGAATATAAGCCAGAAATTATCATAAATAGTCGGTACTATAATTAACGTACCGACCGCACGGTATAAAAAGCTTCGAACATTTAACACACATTTCTCTTACGCGATCGTCCACGATCTTTCTTTTCTCGTTAATTTTGCAATTCTTTTTATTTACAAAAAAATACCATTCGTTGGCAACAAAAAGATTATACAATTAACAAGATAAACAAAAAATGGTTTCAAATTTACGAACCTTTTTTTTGCCGTGCAGATTGCACGGCGTAATGAGGTTCATTCATATAACACACATCTCTCTTCCACAAGCATCCACAATATTTTCTTTTTTCCTCGTTAATTTTATAACTCTTTGTATTAAAAAAAAACAATTGATAACAATGAAAAAAAAAAATTAAAAAATTAACAAGGAAAACAAAAAATGGTTTGTAAAATATACGAAGCTTTTTTCACCGCGAACTCGGGGGAAGGGGGGGGGCATGAGAATGAGAATGAGACTGCACATTTCGCTTGCGCAAACCTCTAAATTATTTTCTTTTTACCCCGTCAAGTTTACAATATTTTTTTTACAAAAAAATAATACCGTTTGGCGGCAAAAAAAAGTTGCTAAATTAACAAGCAAAACAAAAAATGGTTCATCAAATCCACGAACCATTTTTTCACCATGAACTGGGGGGGGGGGGGGGGGGAATGGCAATGAAAATGAGACACAGATCCTCGGCGAGGCGAGCCGGACGCAGAGTATCGGCGCGGTGTAAGCCGGCCGATTCCGGCCAAGTTATCGCGGATGCACCGTAAGCGCCTCGGCAGTTTCTCGGTGAGCAATAAAAGCCCACGCGCGTTCTTTCGAGCGAGCCTACGGGTTTTCTACGTCTGTGCGATCGGGCCGTCTCGCCCACTAAAATAAATTCGCATCGGGTGCGCGACAATAATGCAGGTACGCCTTCGTACTCGGCCCGATCGTGCGCGCGCGTATGCATAACCTTATGTATATACATACACATCCATACACTGTGCGCGTCCCTTGCGGGGCTGCCTCGGCGAACACAGCCATGCGGCATTTTCTGCCCGTGGAACGTCCACGCATGTGTCCGTTCGTCCGACCGGCGGAGTCGCGGAGCGATTACGAGGGGTGGGAGGAAAGAGAGACGGAGATAAAGAGAGCGGAGAGTCTCGCTCGCGCCACTCGAGCTCGTGGAAGCGAGGCGGCAGCAGCGCGGCGAACGAGCCGAGGCAAAACCCGAACCTACCTTTTTAATCGTTTTGCTTTTGTCGAAGGTGTAAAAAAGCGGGATAAACCGCCGAGCGTTGGCCGACCTCGCCGGATTCTGTATATCGAACGTGTACGAAAATGTCGCGAATCGCGGACTCTCCATTAAGGCACAAAGGACGGCGGGAGTGCAAGACTGGCCGGGCGGAGAGTGGCGCAAGGGGGGGGGGGGGGGAGTTAGGCCAATGGATAGGACGTAGACGCGCGCCTAAACACTCTCTGGCTCGTCGAGCGATTAGGAGGCTCACCTTGCATACCGATTAGAGAGGAATCTACCGAACGGCTCGATATACTTATTTCACTATTAAGGGGACTGGAAACTCGGTCGGTCAATCGAACTCCGTATCGGAGATTCAAGTTTTTTTTCTTTTCGGAACTATGATTTTTATTTCTATAAGTTGACAAAACCTGCTTGTCATTTTCTCGGATGCAACTATCCTTACAAACGAGATTTAAAAAATAATAATTTAATATCATTACGAGAGCATTGTTGACGCACGGGTAGTTTATTATTCAAACAAAAAAATTTCGAAACGACGATTTTATTTCTATGATTAATTGACAAAACTTGCCGGTGAATTTTGTCGGATGGGATCGTCCTCACGGTCAAAATGAAATTTTTTATTTATTCATTATTATTTATGTCATTCGAGAGTGCTGTCGACGCACGAGTAGTTTATTATTAATTTTCAGCGACGATCGATGTTATGTAATCCGCGTCCGTGTTAGCGATCGAGTAAATAAATATATAACGGATTAATGCGATCGGGACTGGTCGATAATCCTCCCGGGATAAAAGTTCTGGTGGAAGAAAATTTTGATCCCGTCTCGCGATGGGACAGAACGCTCCCAAATATTTTTAATCCCAGCCGCGATTTTTTTAATTTTATTTTTAAAAAATTTTTATTCTTGGGCGTGAAAAGCCGTCTCCGCGTTACAGCCAAAACCGCGAGAGCGGAGGGCCTAACTAGTTCCGCGCGAAATCGTGTCAGGGCCAGAATTTGGCCGTTTGGCAACGGGGCTCTCGAACGACTGGCAGTCGCCCGGTGGCCGTGGAGAGATAGCGACCTTCGAAACCGCGAAACTCGCCTCCTCGACTCTGCCGCAATAATGCCTCGGAAGAATAATCCGATTTACACTGCAGTTCCAAAAATCACTCGGCGGCTTCGCACTCTATAGTATTATGTTTTCGATCAGATCGATACTTAATCCTGGAAAAGTTGCTAGTCAAAATTACGCACGAATGTAGTAAAATTACGTACAAATTTATTCTAATTACATACAAATTTATTTTAATTATATACATTTTCTATGCCTATACGAAGCATGTGACTCGGAGGTCGCAGCAATAATCTCTCAGACAAATAATCCGATTTGCACTGTAGCTCCAAAAATCACTTGGCAACCTCGCACTCTATAGTATTATACTTTTGATTCGACCGGCAGTTAACCCTAGAAAAACTACTAGTTTGGCTATACGAAGCAATCAAAAATTCTCATTAAGTCCAGACAATATTTCAAGAAAAAAAATAAATTATGTGACTGAGGTTAACGAAATAACCCGTCCTTGAACGTTCCCAGTAAATCGATGCGGCACCGTTGACATTGCATCCAACAAAGGTCCTCGCAGCGCACGCATTCGCACTAACCGGGTCAAGTTCTCGGTTCGCTGTGCATATATTTTTGACTATATATATATTTAGATATATAGATATATAGATATTCTATCGTTTTTCCTTTCGCGACCGAGAGGCTTAAAACGCCGATATCGTAAGTGGAAGTGATCCGTGACTAAAAACGAAGAGAAGTCGCCGTAGCGAGATGAACGAATTGTATCTGACAATGAGTTTGTTGTAGCTCGAACGGCGCTCGCGCAAGTATTTTCTCGCCGGCACGGCTCTCCGCTCCGACGAGAAAATAGAGGCACACTCAGCGAAATTGAAGCAGAGAAAAGTGCACGTCCTGTTGTCGCTCGCTCCTTCGCCGGCTTCGAAATATTTCGAAATATTTTCGTATCGCACCGGTTAATAATCCGGCTGCGATAATCGCGCGGAGCGATCGCCCCGCGCGACTAAAGCGAACACCGCAAGGAGCCTCTTTCCCCCTCCCCTCTGCCACTGCGAACGTCAGGTTTCCGTTTGTACGCAGGGAGCGCCGAGCGCGCGTCCCCCGAAATCCCGTGCGTCGTTAGCCCGTCTTTTAGTCCGTACGCGATAGCGGACGTTCGAATGATTTTTCTGCGAGACAAATATCCGACTCTACACCGTTCGAAGCGACGGGTTGACGAGAGCTCTCGCATTAAGGTGAAGTGAAACACATTCTCCGTCGCTCTCTCTCTCACTCCACCGTAAGACAAATGCCGCTATCTCTCTCACACCTGGCTCCGTCACGTGACTTTCAATTCACCTTAACATAGTCCGAGCGGTGCAATCCCGCCAAACGTGAGTTTCAAAGAAAATTTCGAACCCTTTACGATGGGATAAAAATTCTGAAAAAATCAAGTATTTGGAATGTACTGCAAAGATTGTTTTTGTGAAGTAATAATTCCAGTTTGTTATTAACAAATTGAAGATAAAAATCATTATCCAACAAAGTACCTGGCAACCTAACTATTTTTTTCCATAAAAATGATTCGTTTATTTATCTGAATACGTATGATTTTTTTAGAATTTTTTGTAATCTTTGAAAATACGCACTTATTCCGCTCTCAAACTTAGGCGGCGTCAGACATAACGAAAGGACTATACATTTATAACACGAACAGATGATTCGCCGGACGAAAGAGAGGGAAAAGAGCCGTGACCGGCGCATCGTCAATGTACGGCGTGTACGCTATTTGAGGTTATACACTAACTCAGTATTCATCGGTCGCAGACTCGCAATCGTCCTTCAGCCTTTCGTAGATTCAATAATGAAAAATAAATAAAAATCCGTTAAATTTTCATTTATCTAAAAATGTCTAACAAGAAAAAGAAATTGTATCCACATTTACTATGCACAAAAATATCTTCGAATACTCTATCTTTCGACGATACGACTTTGTTTCTGCAGATGTTTTTATGAAAGAAGAAAAAAAAACAAACCATTAAGGATTACACGAATAATCATTCAGCCTTTTGAATATTCAGTGGCAAAAAAACCATCCATTAAACTTTCATTTATCAATATCTAAAAATAAAATTATTTGCGTAATTAATGTGCACGAAAATATCTCCAAATATTTTATGACTTGATACAAATTTGGTTCCCAAAAGATGCAAGAAAAAAAAGCCCATTAAGAAGTACACGACCGATCCGAAATAAATGCTCAACTCGTTACTGTACATTAAAGGGTTAAGCGGTTAAGCTCGCGCACCCGTCGAGAATTACACCGCGCACGTATATATACACATAAGTAGCATTCGCGCGAATGCCGCGTGTGTGTTCCCCAGATGCGTGCGCGCGCCGGCCGATAAGTCGAGAGAGCAGAAGCTCTCCGCTTCTCTCACCCACCGGTGTGCACGCGTGGCCTATCCTCTCCGTCCGCAATAAGTCTATGAATCATCGCGCTCTCCGCCGGGAGTTCAAGCAGCGGGCTAGAGAAGTTGTCTCGTCAAAGACCACGAGTCGCCAAAGACAATGCTATAAAAAAAGAAATATCGAACGAGCCTTCGTGCGCGGAAGCCTCCTCGCTAAAAACAAACAGAATCTCCTGCAGCAAAAAAAAAAAATCGTCGAAATTACCGCGCTAAGAGCTTCGAGCGGCAAACTCGGTAACAGTCGCTGCTCTGTCCGTCTCCGTCTCTCGTGGGGTGCCGCGCTATTGGTCGACCGTCCGCGAAGCAGGGGCGTCGCGGAGTTTCCGAGCTCGACCGCCGAGCGGCGCCGCGATCGAGCGTCGTTCTTTGTTTCGTCGAACGAGACAGTCACCATCCAGCAGAGAGGCCGGCTAACGAAAAATTCACCGACTCTTCGGACGCTCTCACACGGGGCAGTGCGGTTTGCCGTCGTGGTGGAAACGAGAGACACCCGCGAGGCGAACGTAGGAAGGAGAGAGACACCGCGCCCGAGCCCGACCAGTACAGCCGCGACGGCGAGCAGTGAAGCCGCGTCGCGATGCCAAAACTGACGTGATTCCGGTACGACTCGCGCGGAGGATTGACGTCGATTTTTGTAAATAGTGTGTGGCGGGATCGAAAGTGTTTCTTGTAGGTCGAGAGCGCGCGACATAGGTAGAAAGCGGGAGAGCGAGGACGAACGAACTATAACGAAAGGTCGAGAAGAAAATATTTAAAAAAGAAATTAAATAAAAACTCTTGTATACTGAAAACGGAATATCCCGAGGATTGAACATTCTGACAGAACACGCGTGTTCGCCGGTGACCGACGGCTGACGTCGCTGTCAGCTCTCGAGAAGCGCAATCGAGGACCTTCTCGAAAACGTCGAGAGGGGCGGAGGAAGGGGGTAAAGAAAACACGAGCTATCCTCGTAGCGCAGGACGCCTTGTGTTGCTCGGCGCGGAATCGGAAGAAGAGCAGAGAGTCCGTAACGAATTAAAGAAGGGGACCGAGGAGGAAGGATATAAAATCTCGAGAGCGATCGTCGCTTCTCGGGAACCGGCCGTCCAGTGCCGGCGCGCACTGCGCATGCGCCCGCGTCGCTCTGCCAGTCAACGCTCCTAGGCGACTCCCGCGCTATTTTATTTATTTCCTTGCGATTTCTTTCTCGAGAATTTATCAATTACATATTTAATATTATATATGTAAATTCGATATCGGGCGGACCTCGTGCGCTCGCGAGTCAACCTTCCCTCCGGCCCCGCAGCGTTATTATTGTCGTAGGCGCGCGCGCGCAACCCCGCGGCCTACGAAGGTGGGGGGAGAAGTCAGCGGCAACGGCAGTGGTAGTCGAAGGCGACCGGGCGAACGGCAGTGGTGTGGATTGAAAGAGAGGAAAGAGAAAAGAAAATAATAAAATAAAGACGGACTAAGCTAACAAGAAAAAGGAAGGAAGAAGACGCGGAGAAACGGCACGGCAGCGCCGTTAACGGCGATCCGGCTAGACCTTAAGTTCTATCCCTCGCTTCTTGTGCGTGCGAATGTGTCTCGCGTGCAGAGTTTTTCCCGACGTCCGTGCGCCGTCGTAGGCGTCGGTGTTCGTCCGGACTGAGAGCGTGTGCGCGCTTTGGGTCAATTTTCAGAGCCGGTGAATATAATATACGCGCGCGCGCGCGAGCTGGTTTATACGTCGCGGAAATAAAAAAGCACGCACAAGGCGGGAGCGATATTCGCGGGCCGCGTGGAAAAACGTTTCCGTGTGGGTGTGCTTTTTACCCGCGCATTATTTATCGCGAGAACCGACTCGCGCTCTCGGGCATAGAAAAGTGTGGCATTGTTGTTATTGCATTACCGCAATCTCGTCGGAGGGATCTCGGCCGAGAAGATTGAGCCGACACGAGAGGGAGAGAGAGAGAGAGAGCGACGAGAGCGGGAGGAGAGAAATAAAGAGGAACCCAACGAAATAGAAATATAAAAACGGGAGCGAGCGTTAATCCATCGTTAAAGTGTATTTACCGGGTGTTACTCGGCACGGGGCCACCTTGGAGACGGTGGAGAGTTTCGGCGTTGGATACGGGCAGGGCGCTAACGCCGGCGACTGGATGAAACCGCCGGGGGATCTTTTCCTCTACTGCGATATGAAGGACCTGGATGCCGACATGGTATTTCGCATCTTTTTTAAGGCATTTTTTTTCTTTTTTCTATTTAGAAAAAGAACATGGTTGCCACGGACCTTTACATCATCAAAGTTGTACATTAAATTGAATGTACCAGTTTTTGCATAAAAACTTCCAGTCCAATACACTAAATTTACAATTTTTTTTTACAGCGGCACTGTAGAAAAGTGGTGTTTGAAAACTAATGAATAGTACCGGAAGTTATTTTTTTAATTTCATAAACAGTTTCTGAAATGTCAAACACACGCGCGTTGCAATCTCACACTAAATTCCTTTATTTTATAACAACATTTTTTGCAAAGTTCCGGCAAAAGATTTGTAATTTTAATATCCGCCATTTTAATTTAGCAACAAAAAGTACATTTATCTCCACTCAATGAAAGTAATGTAAGCAAATTTCAAGTTCCAGTACCTTAAATTTGCAATTTATTCTTTCGGCGTAGTATATTCGCGCGAGAGACAATTAAAACGTCGGAGGATTAACAGTTTACGCACGCTGACTTTTAACACTACCGAGTTTTACGTTATACATCACCTTACCGCTTTTGTTTTCCGTAACGCTTTTCTTCTTGGTTTTCCATTATCCCGAGGCTCTCGCGAAGAGACTAGCGTTATATTCCGCAGAAAAAGCCTCGATGATAAAGTGAGAGAAGCGGGGTGGGGAGGAGACTTACCGCAACGTTCTAACTCGCCCCGTCGTTCTCATCCTCGTTTACTTCTTCGCTATCGTTACTACCTCTTCCTCCTCGCCCTATGCTCTTATATATACATATATTTTTTATTACTATTTTTTTTTATCTTACCTTGCCGACATTGGAACATATATACAGTTATGGTCGAATTTTAAGATATTAGTTTGAACTTAAGATCGCTCTTGAGATCGAACTTAAGATCGAAGTTTGGTCCAAATTTCATTGCGTTCTTAAGTTTGATCTTAAGTTCAGACTTAAAGTTGATTTTAAATTCGGAATTAAAGTTGATCTTAAGTTCGATCTGAAGTGCAAACTGATGTCTTAAAATTCGACCCTTACATATATATTTTTGTTTGTTTGTTTATTACACGGATTTCTTCTATACGGATCGGATCAGATCGGACACCAATATACGAGCATCAGCCAATCACGGCTGTGTGTGGATACGGCACGGCCTGTCTGTATTCCGTACGTAGTTTTGTGTGGGAGCTGCTTCAGCGTACTTCGGCCGGAGTCGTCAGTTCGGCTCGGACCATCGAACGGTCCAGCGGTTCGAGGCTTTTCACGGTGACCTTGAGGTCGTTTCTCGGAAGCTAATGAACTCGCGCCTGCGAAAGCAGGCCCGTTTGCTGCGGGGACGGCAGAGAATCGCAAAGAGCCCTCGCGACCGAAATTACCGATGTCCCCGGGGCTTTTAAACCATTTTGCGACACGCATTTCGCGCGGAACCGTGCTTGCGTGCGCTTTGTTTGTTTACCGGATTATCGCGTCGGAGAGAGAGATGGTTGGCGAGAAGCCGGATAGCGCCCGAGGGCGGGATGGAAAAGGGCCGGTCCGGCGCCATGAATCGCGTAAACACTCCACTGCGCATTCGTTCGCCACCCGCAACCGTGCTCCCCCCCCCCCCCCCTCTCCCTACGAAGCCCGCCCGGCGCTCTGCGCTCGGAGACCGAACCGGCCGGGGAGACTCATTGATTTCGGTGTCCGACGTGATAAAAATAACGGAAGATTAATCTCATCGATATTTTGTCGCAATTTTTAGCCGAGGAAACAATATATATATATATATATACATATAAGTAAAGAGACACGAGAGAGAGACATTTAGCACGGCGTAAATTGGGCGGAGATGGGGCGGACGTTATTTTTTTTTTTTTTTTACTATAAATTCTCGTGAAATTTGTGCTACAAATAGCACGTCAAGAATTTATGTATAGCGACGGTCGGTAAATAAGTAAGAAAACTGGCGGGACGATCGATTTGCGAGGCTCTTAATGTTTTCATGTTTACTTTTTTTCCTGTTTCTATGAGCGATCATCTCGATTTAATATGAGGCATCAGAAATCTTGATGTTTATTTTTTTAATTGGATAAAAATCCCATTGACAGTTTTTTCTTTTCTGTTTCCTTGTGAGGTAGCTTTATTTTAGAGAAAAAATTAATTTCGAGATTTTAATACCTTCAGAATGTTTCAAAGCACATTTAGAAAAAATTATAAAAATCAGACGTAGAAATGAGAAATTCAATTTTCAACTTTTATGAGAAAGCGGTGTGAAAACCTTTACCTTTTTTTCTCCATTCCGCCATCATTTCAGCAATGCCGAATGTT
Organism: Stenichneumon culpator; assembly: GCA_964017025.1. Classification (NCBI taxonomy): domain Eukaryota; kingdom Metazoa; phylum Arthropoda; class Insecta; order Hymenoptera; family Ichneumonidae; genus Stenichneumon; species Stenichneumon culpator. Next base: position 18,771,238 of record OZ024776.1, read on the forward strand.
TTATCCTTGAGCTTTTGCAACACAACTTTCTAACTCTACGCACGGGGAGGGAGGACGAGGTATAGGATAGATTTCGAAGAACCTCCGCCTCTATCCTCATGGCCTTGCGCAATGTACATATAATAATGTACGCATTCTCTAACAGCGCGAAGAGTTTCGCCGCTGCGTCTTCAAATATACCTTTCTCTTCGCGCACCAGTTCACGTGCCATGCGAAAAAAGATATATATATATATATATATATATATATATATATACACAAAGTTTCGGAAATTGAACGATTCTAATGCGAGACCTGGTTGGCTCTGAATTTACGCCGCTGATCTTAATTTTTTTACTCTCCTTTCTCTACTAAATTTACTGCAAAGGTGTTGCGGCTACCGGATAGAGCCACGTGTTGCCAAGATCTGCTGTTTCCGCAGCTGGTGCTCCGGAGAGGGCTCGTCGATCGCCCGGCAACCGCTGCCCGCGAGATGAGATTGCGCTCCGGTCCAATTTCCTTCCGGCCTCTCACCCCGGTATCTCCGTTTCTCTGGCAAATCCCCAGGGCACAATAAACTGCCAGCGAGTCACCCCGAACACCTGTAATATCAACGAAACTCGGCTGAAAATCCCTGTTCATTCTTCTCGACGTACGGGAGAATTTCGATCCAAAGTAAAAATCCATTTCGTCGCTCCTACAGCGTTGTCACGGTCGTGCGTCGCATTATAATACAAGACATATATATTTTCATCTGCAAAACGATATAAAACGAAGTTTAAAAAATTACAATGCGGTTTTTCTCGAAAAAATATATATCTGTGGTGTGGGAGTTGGTCTTATTATGTTGCAAGTGGGAAGTGGGCGATTTTCGCCGAGTGCGAAGTTTGAAATTACACGAGGTGAAAATCTGCTCCCACCCGTATAGCACGCAATACTTTTTTCGCATTTCTTGCGTCGCAAAATCGTGATATTTGCCACTGGCAATTTACTCCCTAGGGAATGATGAAACGGTACTGCGCGTGCGCTCAGGTTACTAACGATCAATGGTAAATAATATGCGATGTTTTGCCCGCATTACGCGCGAAAAATGTGGTTATTGTAGCGAAGTCGGGAAAAACATACTTTCGCATCCGCCACCCAAACAAACCTCAGCATCCCTCCCTGAGTACACATCTCCACAAAACAACAGAAATCACACCAATGGTTAAATATCCAATTTTCTCACCAAAAAATTTACCGTAGACCAGATCGATAATATTCGTGAGCCATATTCGATAAGCCACATCGTCATTAAATTTTTTTTTACCACTACTTATTTTCGTCTCATGAGAGTATATGTCGAAAATATTTTTGAATATATACACAATTTAAATGTTCGACATACCAACCATATACAAACCCTAAATTCAATGTATTTCCAGCACACTTTCCGCATACGTTTTATTGCCTTGGGAAAAGCTCGTAATACGATTAAAAAAATAAAAAAGTCATTGATCTAAAAGTCATATAATAAAATGAATTTTCACCGTCCCGGAATTCGGCACTCAACGCCCGTTTTTCCCCAAGGTTAGAACGTTTCTCCGTCGAGCGTTTGACGTTTTCGGTACGGCCCAAGGTTCATGAACCTCGTATAAACTCCGGCGTATCAAATTCTCGAACTTTCGTAATTGAAACTAAACGACCACGCTACCCGATGTGAATCGATGCTAGACAAGAGCAACCCCTTCTCCCCTTCCCCCACCGTCCACCTCCGCCTCTCGGGCAGGTGTGCTCGGGGTGAGATGCGGCTATAGTGCAGCGACGATGCCACGATGTAGAAGGCAATGATGTTGGACGACGGTCGGAGGCGCCCGCACGAATATCGATTCGCGTGAGTCACTCATCTTCCCGCGGTGACTCGAGCGGCTGACCTTACTCGGGCTGCGATGCTTCTGTCGCTCACTGTCGACCGTGAGTTTTTGTCATGAGGCAATTACCATGTGCTCGCCCCTCACCCTCACCCCTTCCCCTGATAATACATTTATCGATTATTTTTTAAAATAATTTTTCGATTAGCTGTCTCCAGATCGGAATTTAATTCTCGATTTTATTGCGGTAACACGTATAGTATCGATTGTTTTTATGATTATTATTATTCGCAGAGAGTGTTTTATTTTTTAATTATTTGAATATCGGCCAATAAAATTGAGTTTTTTTTTAAGTGGAGCCGTGAGACTGCCTTGGGGCAAATGTCAGCCCCCCTCCCCCGTTGATAGTACGTTTTTTTTCATTTTCCGATTACCTATCTCCGGGTCGGAATTTAAGACTCGATTTTACTGCCATAGCTCGTATACTATAGACTAATATATTATTTTTAATGATAAAACTAATGTTTTTTATTATTTGAATATCAGTCAATAAATATTCACTTTTGTTTAGTGTGTCCGTGAGACATTCCCTTGAGGCAAATGCCAAACCCCCCCCCCCACGATAATACGTTCTTTCGTTTTTTTTTTGCTTTTCTGATTCTGCTATCTCCGAGTCTGTATATTTAATTTGGGACTTCACTCCCATAGCACCTACACTAATCGAATAATTTTATATTTATTAATTTTTTATTATTATTTTTTATTATTACAAAAGAGAGTGTTGTTTTTGTTATTTGAATATCGGTTAATAAAATTCAGTTATTCCTGTTGGTTTAACGAGTACATTAGATTACATACGTATCTGCATTGGGGCGCGCTCCCGGAAGTTATTTTCGTGACTCCTGAGCGTGGAGGAGGCCGATGATAAAGTTGTGTGGACGGTAACACTGTTTGCCGTATACATGCAATATCGGGGCATGGGTAGGTGTGTGCCGAACCATCGAGTATCGATCGAGCAATTGCGTCCTGACGAACCAAATCAGTTGGGCACCTAGATATATACATATATAGACATCTGTATATCTATATATACATCTGTATATAGATATATATGCAATAATTATTCGTCTGGTTCAAAATAGTTTTTCCTCATTATATTTCAGTTCTCATTCCCCTCCATCCACAGTCTCGTTAATGAGATCGTTGATGTCGATCGAATGATTTTTTTCCTCACCCCCTTTTTTAAATTCACATTTTGTTGTAGGCTTCTGACGAAAAACATGACGAACCGCATTTGGGCACTTCCTCTTCAACGTAATATAGATATACATATAAAAATTTATAAAATAATACTTCATTTCGTTCGATATAATTTTTACTCATTGAATTCCAGTTCTCTCTACTCCCCTTCATCCGCAGTCCCATAAGGGGAAGTGAAATATCGCGGTCGGTTATGAAAACTGTAATGAACTTTTTTCAAGGGTGCTCATTTTTTTGAGGAAAAAGCAAATTCGAGCTGGATGCGCGCGGTAATTTCGCATCCGGCCCGAATTCACTTTTTTATTTTAAAAAAAATGAACACCATTGAATAAAGTTAATTTGAAAATTGCGACTATCTCTCTCACAATCATAGCCCCGTCACGTGACTTTCACTTCCCCTTAACGTGTAACGTTAATGTATGCGAGATTCTTAACATCGATCGGACGACTTTTTTTTGTTTTATTTTTTTCTCGCCGACTTTTCTAAATTCGCTAAATTTCGTTGTACTGCTTCCAAACGAAAAGGAACATGAGACTCCGTAATCCGAAAGTCGGTGCGGTGCGGAGTTTCGGCATTGAAGTAAAAGTAAATTCGGATAGTCCGCGGCGAGAGAGTTTGCATAGTTTCGTTTTCGTTGGGACGCCGAGAGAGTGTAACGCCCCGGCTACCTCGACCCTCTCCGCCTCACCTCGCCCACGTTCTACTTCCTTCGCGACGCTGACATTGACGCGGGGTGGACGGCCGGCGGGGCGCGGGGAGGGGCTCGGGAAAGAGAAAGATACCAACTCCGCCGCACGTTTGTATTTCGCATCGGCACGCACACTCTTCCCAGCGACGTAAGACTATCGCGACTGTGAGAAAACTACACGCGCGACGCAATAGCACGTTGAGTTCAGACATTCTGCGCGTCCAGCTGTGCGCGCCGCGCATACACGTGCGTTACGCGTCGCGTAACTCCGTGGTAATAAAAAAAAATACATATATACATATATTATATATATATATATATATATATATATGTATAAAAAAAATACAAACTTTCACGTAATTGTTGTTCACGAGCTTTATTACAAGTTATTAGTTTATTACGTGGATTTCGTAATGTTTTTTTGTCGTCTTTTCTTTTATATTCTTACTTTCGCCTGTTGCACGATTGGTTTTGAGAACCGGGACGGTAAAAAAAAAAATTTAATGGTTATTAATTTCACAAAAAAAAAAAAAAAAAATGGCAGTTCTTTTACGGTGTATTGTGTTTAGCTCGTCGACGATAATTAAGGACTGGTGATGACATTAATATTTTTTCTAATTACCGAAGTAGTTGGAGAGTTATCGGTGGTTATTCGAGCGTAGCTTCTTCGTAGTCCCTCGGGTATTACGAAGCCTGTCGAAGATCCCCCCCCGTATCGACGTCCTTTATCCGTCGCGCTTGCTTGTTGTGCGATATCGATTTCGTCGTTTGTACACGTGGCAATGTTTGCCCGGGCGGGCTCTTGGTCCGCATCCACTTGCCACGTGCCGAAATCTCAGGGCGCGCCCTTCGCAGGTTTTTTTCATTTTATTATTTTAATTTTATTTTATTATTATTTTTTTTATGTTTTTATCGTCGACCCGTGGTAGATTTTTTCGTACTTTTTTTTTTGAGGGAATAACACTCCGTCGAATATTTTTATAGATTCGTAAAAAAACGGTGTATATTCCATAAACACGGTCAAAATGAGATCAACGTGTTGATAGAACGAATGCAAATTTTACACGAGTTGAATCTTTTGTCACCAAACCTTAGGCCAATTTTTTTACCTTCAAGGTTTTTTTCATAATAATAATAATAAAAAAAATGTTTGTCGTCGACGCGTGATACGTTTTTTTGGTACTTTTTTGGGGGAATAACTCTCCGTCGTCGCATATTTTTCTTGACTTGTAAAATTTGCATATTCCATGATCAAGGTGTGAAAACGAGATCGACGAGCCGATTGAACGAATGCAAATTTAACACTCGTCGGCTCCTTTGTCATCAACCTTTCCACCAACATTTTTATTCTCAAGTTTTATTATTTATTTATTTTATACTATTTTTTTTACTTTATATATTGTTCTTTGAATATTTAGAAGTAACACTTCTCATGCATGATGACACAAAAACTTAATTCACAGTTCGCTCTCAAATAACTAGAGACAAGAGAAAATTCGAAAATTTGTTCGAGCAAACAGTGGAAAAGAAATAAATAAAATTGCTCGATCGTCAAGTAAAAATGTTGTCACCTCCGTCGGTAAAGAAGTTGCGAGCCGACGTGGTTTCAATTTTCGCTCGCGCGAGAGCTTTGCTCGGGTTCAGCTCGCGTCTTTAATTGCGTAACGCACAATCGGGGCTCCGCGTAATCATTCACCGGACGTCAATAAAACGCGGAAACCGCGAGGCCGAGACTTGTATCGCGTACGGTCCTGCAGCTGAGACGAGAAAAATGTTTTTCCGCTCCACCCTCTTCGAAGTTCATATTTCAGAAAAAAAAAGTAATAGGGAAGCCGATCGAGTTCTCCGAGCGGGCGTGTTGCCATAGCGACAAACAAGACGCCGGGTGGCCTCGCCATAGCGTGTATTTCGAGGCATCGATGAAAAATAAGAGAAAAACGGAATTTCCGATTCTCGAATATTTTCTTCCTCCCTCGGGCCGTTCAACGCAGTCTTCCCGTCTCGCAACGTCGTCCGGACAGTGTCGCGATGTTTTCGTCGCGAGATTCCAAACTCGCGTCTCGAATCCACGCGCAAATCCCGGTGTAAATTTTGTAAATAATGTAAAGAGAATTATTTATTTAAAAAATCGATCTGTTTCCCAAAAAAACAAACCGTCGAGCTGAAGAATCGCTGGCGCGTCTCGTGTCAATTAAAATCGTGCGCAGCCTCGTTTACTCCTCGAATTTCAATATTTCAACGAGAGGAAAGAAAATATTCCCTACGATAATCCAGAGGACGAAGATAGAAATTCCGCTAAAGAAAAAAAAAACTATTCAAGAATACTGGCTATTCAAGTGCGTAGGGCAAATAATCATGCTTTATTTATTTTCTTCGTCCTTGTATAATTTTTTCTTTTTTCGATCACGTGTCAGTTAAAATCGTGCGCCATCCACTTACTACTCGAATTTCAATACTAAGATAGTCCTTGCGAATCGTGTTCACTTCGCATAAGTTTCAGAGAAATGAGAGGGAATTGCAAATTCAGATTTTTATACCATCCAGAACTATTTGCAATTCCCTCTCATTTCTCCGAACCTTATGCGAAGTGAACACTATTCGCAAGGACTACCTTAAAAAATAAAAAAAAAAACCCTTCCGATAATCCAGAGGACACAGAAATTCCGAAGAAAATAAAGGAAAATAGTTCAACAAAAACCGAGCATTCAAATTCAAGCACAAAAAAATATATATAACACTTCGTCCTTCGTCCTTTTACAGTACATTTTTTCCCCTCCAATCACATAATAATTGGCATCAACTCAGCGCAAGAGCTCGATCTTTCTATCCGCCTGCTCGCTCTCGTTTCTTGGTGCTCCGGCAGAGTCCTGTTTCTGCCTGTATCTCACAATTTCACTGTGTTCCGTCTCGCGGAACACAGCCGATCACGGCAGCGAACGAGAGAAGACCGCCTGTGCGGGGGGGGGGGGGGCGGGGGGGTGTATCCGAGAGAGGACAGTGGCCGTGACCCGAGCGTCGGGTCTGTGGAGGGGTCGGCGGCCCCACGGCAGGAGAGCCTCCGCACTGCCGCTGCCTGCTTCAGAGCTGTGCCGACTCGAAGTCGTCGTCGGTGTGGCTGGATGGCTGGCTCAGGCTCGATCTCCCTCCCACAGTATCTCTTTAGCGCTGTCACTGGCGTGTGCGTGCCGTGGCGGATCCTCTGGCTGTGCGGAGGCGAGGGCGCGGGATTAGACACTTTGACGTCACTCTCGTAACGGCCGATGGGAATTGTAGCCGGGTGGATTATGAGAGAGGCCGCAGGAACGCAAAGGGCGTGTATAATAGATGGACACGGGAAAGCGTGCAATATTCGGAAAATAAAAATTTGGTGTAAAATATGAAAAAAAGAACAAAGTTTTGTTGTACAATACGAACAAAATATTGTGTGTATTTTAGAACAAAAGTTATAAAATACGAAAACAGTATTTTGGTCTAAAATACGAAATAAAAATTTTGTTCCGAAATAGGGAATAAATATTTTGTTCTAAAATGCGAAGAAAATGTTTTGATCTAAAATACGAAAACAATATTTCGTTCCAAAATACGAACAAAATATTTTGTTGCATGTAAAATTCTTTTCGGTTTTGTTTGATCGATGGAATTAAGGGTCTGTTTATGGGAAATTACGAGTCGATTGGTTTGGTAACAGAAACTCTCGGATCGCTGCGACTTTTACGGATTGATTTTCCAATGGGACCTTTTGACGTCACTCTCGTAACGACCGATGGGAATTGTAGCTGGGTGGCTTATGGGACTGTAGGACGGAAAAGGGTGTCGAAAATAGATAGAAAAGAAACAGCGTGTAATATTTCGCAAAAACATTTTTTTTTATGAACTACGAACAACATTTTTTTACATGTACAATTTTCTGGTGTTTATCTATTGATGAAAATAGGGAAAGAAAATGAAGAATAGGAAATTATGAGTCCCTTGGTTAGTAATTAAAAAAACATTAGGATCGTTCCGACAAATGTACGGATTGATTATTCAATGTGACAAACAGCTTTTGAGTTCACTCTCGTAATGACCGATCGGAATTTCAATACTTCGACGCGTGAAAAAAATAAAATAAAATTATCTAAGATAATCCAGAGGACACAGAAATTGCGAGGAAGAAATAAAAATTTAAAAAAACTGTCCATGTAAGTTCGTAGTGTAAAAAAAAATAATGCTTTATTCATTTTCTTCGTCCTTGTATAATTTGTTAATAGTTGGGATACAGAGTAAAGTTTTTTATTTTAAAAGTTTTTTATTTTTAAATAGCTGGGAGGATTACAAGAGCCTGTGGGAACGGGAAAGGCGTGGAAAATAGGCAGGCACGGGACTGCGAAATACCTAACAAAAAAAAAAAAAGAAAATTCATTGAAAACTACGACAAACATTTTTCCATGTAAAAAGCTCTGTTTGTCCATCGATGGAACTAATGTTGATGTTGTACGGAACGTTGACAGGAAATCGCGAGTATCTCGGTTGGCAACAAAAACGCTCGAATCGCTCTCACAAGTGTATTGATTTCTCAACGCGACAAATAGCTTTTCCTCACCGCGATATTAAAATCGACGCAAATTTATTTGCATTATTCAATTTTTATCGCGGGACCAACTTTTCCGTCTCCTCGAAAAGGACTTGAAAAAAAACTGATCGTAAAGTGAAAACTCGCTTTAGTCCGTTTCGTATTAAATTAACCTATTTTTATAAAGTTCACAAACTATCTTTTTTTTCACAGCGTATATAAAATATGCGAAGTACTATAATAATAACTTAATAACCGTGATCGTAAATCGAAAAATCCCCGACGTCAGCCTAGTTAAAAATTTAAAAGAAATAAATAAATAAATGAAAAAAAATAAAAATAACAAAATGAAATCTGTTACACTTTGCAGCGTTTCTGCGACATTGGCGCGTGGGTCGCGTCGCGCCCGCAGGACGTCGGTGTTTTGCCCCCCCCCTTCGAGCGAGTCACGTTGCGACTTCGCAACGTTCCGATCTATGCAGGCGTTCTCTCCGTCTCTTCTCTCCTCCGCGATATCTTTCCATACGTTCCTACTGTTTTCACTCTCACGCGAGGGACCGGCGAGCGGCTAACGTTGCTCGGCTAACTTCGGCTCGGCAACCCCTAGAGGCTGGCGAGTAGCGGCAGCGCAGCACCAGGCCGGCATGCCGCCGTCTGCGGCCCTCGGCGCGGTCGATAAGCGCGCCGCTATCGGACCCGCACACGCTCTTTCTCTACGTCAGCCGTCCCTTGTACCTTTCTATCTTTCCTTCCCTTCATCCCATTTTTTTTATCCATTAAGGTAGTTCTAGCGGACAGCCTGAGCCCACGCAATTTAGAGAGAATTGAGAGTGAATTGGGATAAAATCCCAATCATTCGTTAATTTGTTAATAACATTTTGGAAATATTATTATGCAAAATCAATCTTCTCGGTACTTTTCATATAGTCAAAGTCTACCGTCTCTGAATCGCATCCATTACAGATTTCGGTTACCGACCGAGTCGTTTCACATGTCCTTCAGTAGTACCTTAGTTCTATATTTTCCCTGCGCACTTATTTCAGAGACCTTAAAATCTTTCTCGCTTGTTATCTTATTGTGTTTTGTTGTATATTTATCGTCGCTCATGGTCTTGGTCGTGTTTTCTACTTATTTATTTGTTTACTTATTTAGTTTGTTTATTTTCTTTTCAATTGATTAATTGATGTGTGTTTTAAAAACGTCATTTGGTATTTAATTTAGTTTATTAATCTCGTGGCTTTTTTCCCAACCAAAGGTTTAATTCTATCAAAATTTTGGTACCGAGCGATATGTCAAAAATCTGAAAGAAATCAGATAAGGAGGCTGGAGCCCTTCACACTGCTAAATTCGTGCTACATTTTTTAAGTAGTTTGTACAAACTTTGACACATCTATTGATTATAATGGATTGTACTTTGTGCTACAGCAAATTTTCTTAACATAGAAAAACGATAATACAAGTAACCATCCACTATAATCAATAGATGCGTATATAATACATTACAACACTAGTACTGTAAAACGTTTTCTGACGACTGTTCCATTCACACGAACTAAGAAAAACGTTTTTCACACGACTATCGTAGCAAATTTTACTTCACAAGGTGTGAAAACGGGCATTTTACGCACGCTAAGCCTAAGTCTCCGATTCTCGCAACGAGTGATATAAAGTTTGTATAAGTGTCTTCAAAAAATGTAGCACTCACTTGACTAGTGTGATGCGCTTCAACCTCCTTAATCCAGTTCCTGCACCCTTTACTTCACCCCTTAATTTACCTTAAACCTCAGGCAGCTTCCGACCCACCCTACGACCGACATCGCCACCGTCATTGCGATCATCGCCACAAGCCTTGGCCGCATCCCTCGAGCGTATCTCCCGAACGACGCAGTCCCGCCTCCCGCCTCAAACCCTTTCAGGATCCTGTGGATGATAAGCCCTCGTGCAGGATGGGAATTACCGGGTCGCCCAGCTGGCCCGAACATGTATTTCTGGTATTATCACACGAGATGAGACGAGATGAATTTCCCGGTCATTCAACCTATACGAACATTATTTTAGTCACTACATTTGAAAACAAATTTAATCCAACCTGCTTAAAAAAATCCCTAGTAACATTTGGTTGATCATTAAATTAAATATTGAAATTTATTTCGCACATTTTTTTAAGGTTGCTATATTGGTACGCCGGAGTCATAAACATTAGCGTCTATACATTTCGCCTAAATATTAGTGCCCCCTCTTGAAAAAAGATATGACACTCCAATGATAAAGATAAATATATCGAAATAATCGAAATCGTGAAGTCTGTTTTCGTAGCCAATGGGGATCGTCCGTTTCATTAGTAAGATCGGCACACCTAACCTAAAAGAAATGAAGTAAACGCGAGCGCGTTGTTGTTAGTGACATAAAAAATGTATTATATGTGGTACTTTATCTGCGTCAATAATATTATGAAAAATAATACGGTGTGAGAATAAAGTATACAGCATTGCTTTAAAATTTATTCGCTCGAGATTCGATCGCAACTTAACTTGATACAGATATGGATGTAATCTTGTATATATATTATGTATTAGCTAACTTTATCGCGATGCTGTAATGCTCGCGTGACTTTAGGCCCGCCGCGGCCGAAGGTTCAATAGCACGAACGAGACCGCCTCGAGGGCTTTGCCGACGGGGCCGTTTTTCCGAGAATAATTTTCGTGAATTAACGGTAATTCGTACAGTAGAACCGCGCTCGCAGTACATTGCAATGCGTCATACCGATTCTCAAAAAGAAAAAAGCTACATCGTGTTGCTTCTTTTAAAATCTATTTAGTGCGAAATTTAAAAGAAATAAATCAAAGCAAATAAAAATAAAAACGAGTTACGTAAAGACGCGATTATAGGTTGCATAAAAAAAAATCGTTCGACGACCGGTTGCCCTGCGTGCTGCAAAAAGTCTGATGACTATTTTCCTTATTTTCTTTTTTTTCGTAAAAAAAAAAAAAAAAATCCATTTTTTTTTTTTTTTAGAAACAAAGTAAATTTCTCAAAATCGAAAATTTTGCTTGCAGGATAGCTGGCAGGATGCAGGACTGGTTTGTACTCGTATAAGAATATATATTCGATAAAAAGAAAAAAAAGAGAAAGAAATTGTCGTTTACTTACAATTATATTCACGATGCTTCTGACGTATATATACGGGCTATAGAGCTGTATATTGTCGATGAAGAGAGAAAATAAAATAGGGAAAAAAAACATTGAAAGTTTCATTAGGCACTCACGAGAGTTGATCGAACTCTGAGTCACTGACGTCGCGACGGCCGACCGGTCACCAATCCTCTCTTCCGCGTTCACCCCCTCGTCCACCCCCACCCCTCGTTTGCCACCCTCGCGGTTTGTGACGTCCAGCCGGCGGATTACGCGACTCTACGTGTTATAGATTTTCACGTGCTGACCGAGGAGGCTTATAGATTTTTCACGTGCACCTGCTGACGCGCTTACCCTACCTCCTCTCGGACCAATCCACCCCATCCTTCCATCTGTCGATATTATTTTTGCAACATCGCGAGTTTCCCGCGGCCGGCTGCGAATCGCGATAGTATTTAACTAGGACTGTACAGATAAGCCGACCTAGCCGACTAAAATATCTTATCCGACTAATGGATTTTATAGTTTGGCCGGCTAATCTGTCTTAGCCGACCATGCTATATTAGCCGACTAAGCCCATACAGTCTTGGAATTTTTTGACGAATTTTGTTTTCTTTTTTTTTTAATTAACTGCCACGTATTCCAACATATTTTTGCGCGCTGAACCCGAATCCGCTGGCCTTTTTGGACTAAAGTACAATGCGACTTTACGGGGCTCGATTTTATGCACGTGGCTGGCTAAAATAGCTTCGCCGGCTAAAATAGTTTAGCCGGCTAAGACGGCTTAGTCGGCCAAACTATAAAATTCATTAGCCGGATAAGATATTTTAGCCGGTTAGGCCAGCCTGTCTGTACAGCCCTATATTTAACTTTCGCGGACGGGGCGTGAAGCTTTTCAATTTGTAAACTATAAAATTGCGATTTCTAATGAATTTTTTTTATGCACGATAATTATTATTGGATCTGCTGGAAGGGTGACGACCGAGTTTTCATTAATTTTCATACTTTCATATTTTCATATTTTTATTGAGCGAAACTATTTGTTTTTAAGTTGTAAAAAAAAGTGAAAATATCAGTTATCCATAGAGGGTGTTAAAGATCGGCGCTTGGTGACTGTACGTGTTATAGATCTCACGTGCTGACCGAGGAGGCTTATAGATTTTTCGTGTGCACCTGCTGACGCGCTTACCCTACCTCCTCTCGGACCAATCTACCCCCTCCCCTTCTCCTCACCATCCGTCGATATTATTTTTCCAACGTCGAGAGCTTTCCCGTGGCCGGCTGCGAATCGCGATTATATTTAACTTCCGCGGACGTGGCATGAAGCTTTGAAGAATTGCAAAATAAAATAAAATCGCAAATAAAAAAAACATGTACTAGTTTTTTTAACACGATGATTATTATTTTGTCTGCTGAAAGAGTGAAGAACGAATGTTCATAAATGTTCATATTTCGCATTGTTTAGACAAAGCTATAAAAAAAAAATTATTTTTGAATTTTTATTTTGATTTTTTTAAATTATCCGTAAAGGTGTTAGAGATCGTCCGCTCGTCGTTAAGGGCGTTCAGTGACGTCCGTGCGCCGCGACTGCATGACTGTCTATATTTATTCGGATCCAGCCGACTGTCGAGCTCGAGACTTCCCAACCGGTCTTCGAGCCCGCCACTGTGAAAACCCGTTCGATTTTTCCGACACTCCGGGACTCGTCGCGTTCTCTCATCACAATTCTGCACACAACGGCACATCTCTGCGCCTCGTTCCGCGAAATAAATTTTTCGATTTATTACCGATGTTATTTTTTTATTTTAAAAAATTGTATTTTATATGTATAATTTTATTCGGACAACTGGCCTTGCAATTTTTCGCGAGTTGTCGTATTTTTCGGGACACGCGACCTCGCATTTTTTCGCGTGTTATGATTCGCCCGAGTGAAATAAATATTTTCATTTATTACCGATATATATTAAAAAAAAAAGAAAATTATATTTTATTAATTTTTTTTTCGGGCTCGAACATTTTTCGTTTCCGTCCGCTTTGATACAGCGAAGTGGAGAGCTCGAGAGGATTCTCGATTCCGAAAGTCGAGGCGCGGCTCTCGAACACGTTCACCCACGTAAAATAGATCGGCGCGGCAATGCACTGCGGATACACTCGAGAGCGCGGCGCGGGTCGCATCGCCGGGTTGGTTTCGCTCGATGATGATTTTGTTATTTCACGAACGGGAGAGGAGTCTCGAGATAACTCGGCGTTACCGGAGGGATAGATTATTCAATAATGCGCCAGTGGATAATTGACGATCCGACGAGAGTTCGCCCAGCGATGCCGTCCGTTATTATTGTCAGACCTTCGAGCCGAATCGATATTTTATATTTTGCATAGATATTGGACGCTGGAGAGCCGCGCAGCGATCGACCGATTAACCCTTTGAAGGACGATCGCGTATCCACAATACCTCATTTATGTTCCGACCCTATAAAAATAAAAAATAAAAACAATTATATAAAAGAACCAATGTTAAAAATATTTTGGTTTTCAAACCATCTGTACTTATTTATTTGATTTTTTAAAAAGAATTTCATAAAAAAAATATCAGATTTGTACGATATTCGGATAAAAAAAAAATTCTCGCAAACATATTGGACGGTAGAGACGCACGGCGCTCGACCGATTTAACCCTTTCAAGGACGATCGCGTATGTAGAATATCTCGTTAAAGTATACGTGCCCTATAAAGAAATAATAATAAAAAGAAAACTTGAAAAAAGAATATTATAAAAAAAGAAAATATTAATGCCGATTTTCAAATAATATATATATATTTTTTTTAATCCGTTAAAAGTTATCAGAATTATGATTATTATTATTATTATAAAAAAAAAGAATGCGAATATTATTCGAGAATACTCTCGAGTGAATTCTAATGACTGCGGGCAACGACAGTGTTATTTCGCCCGATATATAACCGAATCCCTAAGAATGCTCAGAATCTACGTGTGCCCTCGAGTTCCGTCGTTGACCTCTCGTTAGCCGAGGTCAGTACCTGTGCGCTGACCGCGCCGGCCAACGAGCGAGCTTTCCTTTTTGTCTCTGCCATCGTCCGAATTTTCATTTCACTCTTATTTTTGTATTTTTGTATTTTTAATTTATCGTTTTATTTTGTTATTTTGTATTTATTTTGTTATTCTTTATTTTTGCTACCTCTTAAGGTTAGACTACCTTAAAGAAATTTGGGACTCGTCCCGAGGCGAATGTAAACTCTGAAAGCTCGCACCGCATTTTCAACAAAATAGCGGAGCAGTCTCGAGTTCCCGGTGCACTTAGAGGTCGAACTTTGGCGCGTCGTTTCCGTCGCAAAAACGCTCGAGACAATCGCGTAAACGCGTGTTATTTTGTTTTCTCTCGTTTATTTACCGGACCCGTACGAGAGTCGATGAGGGGAATCTCAGGAGAGCAAAGTACAGTCGCTCTAATTCATTTCCATCCTTCAAGATAGAGACTTTTATTAATATTTATTATTTATTTATTTTAAACCTCCGAACGGTCTTGATTCTCGGAATATCGGGATGATTCGTGGCTCGAGATTATTATCGTTGTTTCAGCCTCGACCCTTCACCTTAATTTTATTAATTTTATTACCGACGCCCTAAACTCGTTAACAAGCAATTCGACGCCGGTTATCGTCTTGTCTCAACCCCGTTCGTCCTCTTTCTCCCTATTTTATTTAACGGAACGATAAAAAATAAACATTTGTATATACATCTTGAAAAAAGAAAAAAACAATGAACGAAGTAAATTTATGAATTTAATTTATTTTTAATTTGAATATAAATTTCGTAAAAAGAAGTATTTATATATATATATATTGTATCACATGCGGCCTTATACAATTTAATGAAACAAAAAAAAAACACCTCAGTGCGAGGGCACTTTAAGGTGTTCGTCGAGCCCGTCTCGCTGTCGTGTATTCACGCACGATAATAACAATAATATAACAAAGTACTCAATAAATATAGATGTATGCGTAGAAATGAGCCAAGGCTTATTTTAATTATATCCGCTTCGTTGCAGATCGCACCCTCGGCAAAAAAGCTCTGGGGCGTGGACGAGGGCGGTTCCAAGGACGAAGGGGGTGTGAAAGGCGGTGGGATACTTCATCTGGGCGACCACCAGATGTGGCGGGACTCCACCTGGAGCACACCAGGTAATACCATCTACGCGCCGCGCTGGTATAATCGGATACCTCGTCGGCCCATCAGCGAGTGCGCGAGCGTCGCATGGATTCGATACTGCCGACACGAAACCTCTCTTCCCCTTCCCCCCCCCCCCCCCCCCCTCATCGACCATCCCGAGCTCTCATTCTCCGTCGGCTCTCCGATTACAGATAAAACACACCAAAGTTCCGCATCGTTCCGTCCGAGAATTCTCCATCCTTGACTCGACCCACGCATGATCGTCCGGCAGCGCTTCCTGGCTCATGACAATTGTTATACAATAAGCATAAAAAAAAAGATAGCTAATCGATGTTGCGCTGTGGCGATAAACGAGCATCGCATCGCCGAGACGCCGCGAGTGCGATTAAGGTAGTTGTATCGCGAAGGCAATCCAAAGTCATGTGCATAAACTTTTGACATGTCGTTATTTAAGTATCAAATTTTATTTGTACAAAATCTCGGAGGCCTTTACCGAATATTTGAATGAATAATTGCATTTTGAAAATCGGTATTTTTACACGGCGCTTACGGGACTACTGGTGAAATTGATCTTCAAATCGTGAATTAACATACTTAGGCCTAAGATAGAGAAGAAATATTGAGCACTGCGGACTCGCGAATCAAGCAGGAATTAATGAGCAACAAAAAAAGTGAAGTCACCGGACTAATGTTCGACTGAACTGCGATCAAAGTGCACGTATAATTGTCGTAAAAATAAAGTCAAATTCACACTAAAGAAATAATTTGATTACAAAGAATCGGTTCGATCTAATTGCGGAAGTTTTCATAGATACTCTATTATTTTTTTATAATATTATTGATGCAGATAAAGATTCACACATAACTAATTTTTTTGTCATACAGACGCTGATGTCTATGAATGCGGCGAACCGATATAGCTAACTCAAGGTCGTCCTTGCGAGTAGTGTTCACTGAGCATAAGTTTCAGAGAAATGAGATGGAATTGCAAACACTTCTCGATGGTATAAAAATCTGAAAAAAATCAAGCATATTAAAGGTGCTGGAAAGATTAATTTTGAATAATAATAATTTCAAAATGTTATTAACAAATTAATGAAAAATAAAATTATTCAACAAATCTCCTGGAAACCTAACTTTTTTTTATGAAGGGGATTCGTTCACTTTTTTGAATACCTATGAATTTGTTCAGTTTTTTAAATTCACTTTGAATTTCTCTTTTTATACGGGAAAAATGTATAGGAAGTTACGAAATTCAAAGTGAATTTAAAAGTCTGAAAAAATGCATGCCTATTCAGAAAAATTAACGAATCATTAACATAAAGAAAAGTTAAATTTCCGGGTGTGTTATTGTACAATTTGTTGAAGAATTTTATTTTTTCATCAATTTGTTAATTAAATTCTGGACTTATTATGCACAATTAATCTTTTCAACCCCTTTAATACGCTTAATTTTTTTAGATTTTTCATACCATCGAAAAGTGTCTGCAATTTCCCTCTCATTTCTCTGAAACTCATGCGTAGTGAACACTTTCCGAATCTGTGCGACGCGTCAAGAGCCGGTAAGAGCTAAACGAAGCTCGGAACTCTAACGCGACAATCGACGAGGCTCCGCAACTCGTGACGGCACGGTCTGGCCGCCGATAAGCAATGACGACTGCGTCGCGAGCCTCGGATACGCGTTTCCGACGCTCAATCTTTTTTTTTTTTTTAATACTCGTCATCGCAATCCGCGCAATATTCAATCGGGCGCTCTCGCCGTTCCGTCTGGTCGGTAATTCGAACTCGCGCATTGCGGCCACGCATACCGAGTCAGTAGACAGTGACTCGGGTACGCGCGGGGAGAGCGTGCACGTAGCTTGGTACAGTCGGGCCGGCGGTAAGGCAGAGAGTGTGCGAGCGCCGGAGTGCAACATGGTTTTTGCATGTGTGGAATATTGCGATGGGTGCAACGCGGCTGTTGCCATGGCGACAGACGCCCGGCATCGGCGACCGGGTGGGGGCAACGGCCCAACGCCCAGGGTCGTACCTACTCATCAACCCTGGGGCGTTCTCCGACGCAACCCTTCGAACCTCTCCGGCCGGCCGAGCGATATCGTCTTCTCGCTGCTCTTTGCAATTGTCGAGGAGCTTCCCTCGTCTGTAATCGCTGCGGAGCCGATTTATAGAGTCGTCCGTGAAGACGAGGAAGATACTCGAGAGGTCGAGACGCCGGGCGACTTTGTCAGAGTAAAAAAAATAAATAAATAATATTCTCGAAGACTGATGCTCAGAACGGTATACAAGATATCGAATACCAGATAGCGGGTATTTTTTTTGTACGACAAGTACGGACTTGTAGTATAAAAGTACTTTTTCTACGATTTCAAGTTCCAACTACAAGTACTTTTTGAGTACACGTTCTTGTCACGAATACTCGATGAGTAGCATGACATGCTGTTTCTATTAATATATGATTGTCTGTCTAAACTTTTCAATAAGTATAATTGTAACGAGAATTTATTTTGAAAAAATTGCGATTTTAGATTTTAGATTTTAGTTACCGATTAAAGAAAGAATCCCATGGCGGAGTCCAGAGCCATTGGCAAATAAATTCTTCATTCGAAGATGTTTTTAATTATTTACGCTCCAAACAAAATACTAGATGTAGTGTGCTTTTAAATATTCTATTAAAACAATAATAATAGTAATACTTTTTCTATAATATTTTTATCTTCGTGTAGTATTTTTGCACCTCGCAAATGTAACAGTTGCTGATTAACGATAGAAACTTACGTCTTGGTCAGAGACATTGGCAATTAGAACTTGATTGGCCACTGAGACATTCCACTTAAGAGTCCTCCTCCTCGAATCTCCTGCAGCTTACTTCGACTCTCCTATAATAGATTTCCCAGGAAACACCGCGCCGTATCGGATAAGCACGGGTGAATAATTGAGAGAATCTCGGAGCATATTCAGATAGCGTTTTACGACGGCGATAAACCGAGCAGTACATTTCTTTCCCTCAATCTAACATTCTTTTTATTTTTTGTGTACTTCTTACGACGATAAACCGCAAAGAATTTACCATTTTTCCAGTTTCATGCTCGCCTCTTAATGAATTTTAAAAAATTATTCCAGATCATGCAGTATCACAGCCGATCTCAATGGGCACAGGAAGACGGGTCGGAGTCGGAACGGGATATCATCATCAAACCTCGGAGGTTGGAGCCGTTCTCAGTCCTAGGAGCAGGTAATTATGTTTAATTAATTCCGATCATGCGAATTTTATCCTATAACGAAAATATATATTTTTTTTATTGCAGTGAGACCGGCGGTCTGGGCGTCAAAATGGTGGAGTACGTGCTCGGTTCGAGTCCAACGACACCGAAGGACTTGGAGCCCCGGATGGTCTCCCTCAGGCTTGTAAGATATTTTTTTTACTTTCCACGTTATCGCCGCCCAAACTCGAGTTTCCACTCTTTCCGATCGAATGAAATTCTCTCGATGTTTTTTTTTTTTTTTACAGAACTCCGACGGTGATAAGAAGGAAAAGGACAAGGGTTCGGCAAGTCCATTCGACGGTTCGAAAGACGACAACGGCCCTCAGGGCAACGGACTTGCTTCGCAGAACGGTCTCGACGACGACAAGGGATTCAAGTGAGTAACGTCCAGACGCTTCGGGACGGAGAGTGCCGAGAGCGTTTGTACGGCTTCCTCGCCGTTTTGTCGGCGCGAGCTGCCATTTACTGCGTAGCTCGAAGTACACCGCGACGAAACTTACACTGAGAGAGGGATTTTTTGTAAAAATGACCCCAGATGGGAAGTGCTGGTACGCTGTAAAAAAAAATTGTAAATTTAATGTACGGGAGTGGAAGTTTTCATGGAAAAAATGGTACATTGAATTTAATGTAGAATTGTGATGATAAAAAATGTATATACTTCTTCATTGAAATTAACGTATATTATAAAAATGTATTCCCAATATTTTTAATACACTGAAGATAAATTTTTCACCACAATTGTACATGAAATACTGAAAAACTTCCAGTCCGAAACACTTTTTGTTTACAAACGTCCACGAATTCTTTTCGTGTTAATTTTACAAAAATGTCTGTCACTTCAGGAATATTTTTTTTGTAAAATTTGCAACAAAATTATTGTAGGTGTTTGCGGACTAAAAAAGTTTGGTAAATGGGCAAATCTTTTTTTACGCTGTACGAAGATTTTTTTTTTTGTAATGTGGTACTTTCTTTCGGTACGTCGGTACTTTCGGTCATGATTTTTCTCAGACAATTGGTAATTTTTATTATTTATTTTATTTATTTGTTATACGGACGAGCAATGCCGATTTACGGACAGAGCGTGAAGAACCCGACGGTCGAAAAGAAATTACATCTTTCTCTCAGTGTAGTGTAATCGTCGTCGTGGACAAAATTTTACCGGGCTCGTCTTCTCGATAATTCGGAGCCGAGCTACCGGCGAGGCGAACATCCCGCTCGTCTCGCCAGCGCGGATCGTTACGAGCGAAGAAACGACTCGCGCGAACGAGCCTCGTAACGATAGTTGTCAAGGGCGGACGCACTCCACGCGACCGATGACAGCAAGCCCGCTCACTAACGACCGCTCGAACTCCTCTCTCCCTCGCGTTTCCGCACCAATTCACGTTTTCCCGATGCTTCGCCCGACGCGTCGCGCCATCTGGCGGAGAAGAGATCAAATATCGCGGGAAATCTTCCTTGCCAACGGCGCTATTTGAGCTGCCGAACGGTCCTCCGATGATACTCGGGGAATCTCACTGCTGCCTTTTCGCTACATCGACAGCTCTCAGTTAATTGATTCGACAGTTAGAGACATCGACTGCTAATCAGTTAACAACCGAAATTTCGTGATAAGAAAAATCGAACAGAATAAAAGTAAGACAATGTTCGACTTACAACTAAACTATAATACAACAAGAAAAATTAAACTACTGTAAATAAGGAAAACATATGAGAAAAAGAAGAGATGAGAACAGACAGAAAAATATAAGAGGGCCGAATTGAATGCAAAAGCGAAAGCAATGGAACAGAAAAAATCGGAACGCTCTTGCTAACTAACTAAGTAAACCCCTATTAAGCTATTATTTTGAATTGTGGAATTAACATAAAGACTATTCGGTTGTGGGTAGAGAAAGTTGCAGTAGTAAAACATGCCATCAACGTGGACGATAAAATTGCTAAACGATAATTCAAATTAGAACAAAAATAAAAGCTGACTGTTCGCATTCGATGATTAAAGTTTTAAATCGCGATACACTCGAGCTAAAGAGACGAAATCTGGCATCTCGTGCGGGTAGTAAAAAAAGGACTAGCTGATATATTTTACCATCGTTCTCTCGGCGAAAAAGGACAGACTTTCACAGTTCGAATTTCGCGCGCATACAAAATTGTTTGTATTCCGAGTATTCGACATTGATTTTTACAAAAAAGAATAATGGTTCTGTTTTTTTGTTTTTATTAAAATTTTAATTTCAGTATTTTTCCGGCCAGTTCCGATGTTCGTGCAGTGAGCTTATCAGATCGGCCGCAGAGTCGGTCGGGACGAGCTACGGCCTCTGTTCGGCATTATGCAAAATTTACCGTTATCCGTGTACAACATACGCCCGACAGCGTAACAGAGGTGTTCCCTATGTGTTTCATGGTTCGCTATTATTCAAGGGGTATTGGCCGCGTAAAGATAATAGGCAGGTCGAGACACGGTGGTTATCGTCGCGATTGTAATCGTCGGCATTGTTTACGCTATCCTCGCACAACGTAAATCTCCGTTTGGCAAACGATTTGCACAGATACTCGATCCGTCGTTACTTCCTTTACTCACGGTCTTCACTCATTTCCGAGTTTTCTATATTTACTTTGTATTATTTTTTTTTAACTCGTACTATTAAAAAAGATTGTAAATTTCATGCACCGGACTGAAAGTGTTACGCAAAAACTCGTGCATTAAATTTAATGTACAACTTTGATAGAAAAATTAATGGACTTTTACAGTGAAATTAAAGAAAATGATTAAAAGAAATGTTTCTAAAGTTTTGAGTATACTGTACGTTAATTTCTCATCACATGGAATTTACATGGATTTTAATACACCGGTTTAAGTATAAAAACTTCCAGTACCAGTGCATTAAATTAGATACGATTTTTTTTTACAGTGCATCGTCATCACCACAACCTATGGGTAGATGAACTAACGTTCAGCAATTGTTCAAGAGGCATTGACTGCATAATGATAATAGTTAGCCAAGACTCGACGATAGTTATCGTAACGATTATAATCATCGGTATTGTTTTCGCTACCCTTACACAAAAATGTTCGTTTGGCAAACGATTCGTACAGATTCACGATACGTCGTTGCCTCGCTCACTCACGGTTTTGTGTATTTACGAGCTTTTTTAATTTTAATTAAAAAAAATTAATATTAATCTTTATTATATTTTTTAACGTAAAAAAAAAATTTAACGTGAATTTTCGTTTGGCGAACTATTCGTACAAATTCTTGATCCATCGATACTACGCTCACTCAGTTTTGTGCATCACCGAGCTTTTTATTTTATTTTATTTTAATTTTATTTATAGACGTCGTCCTAACCGATGTGTCGATGAACTAATAGCGATACAATGTTAGCGATCGCTGTACGAGGGCATCGCGATATATCGCGAAGATCTGACATTTACGATTGCCTCGGAGTGTGTATTCTCGTGGAAATGGAAATAAATGTTTACAGTCAAGCGAGTTTGAGTCACGTGTCGGACGCGAGAGGCCGCTGACAGATCTTTCGATTCCGACGAAACGACGATCGTCCGCGGCAAAAATTTCTCGTCTACTCTTTCACGATGAAAATTTGGAAAGTTCGATATTCAAATGAGAATAAATAAATCGAACCCGTCGTGTCACGGGCTCCCGATCGGGATGGCTCTCTATCTCTCGTCGCGCACGATAATTAATCGTCGGGATTCAGTGACGAATGAGATATTTCCGCTCGAAAGCTCATCGCGGCGACTGCCATTGAATTTCATTAGCTTTCTAGATTCGCACCGTTAATTTATACGCGCCTCGGATTTGCGAGCAATCGGGGTCGCTCCAGGCGCTAATCGGTTATACGCCATACATTGTCAGTTATTCGCGACATGCTCGAGCGCTTTACTTTCTTTTTTCCCCTATTTCGCACCGAGGATTTAATTAAATATAAAATCACATATTAAATAAGATAGTAGTAGTAGTAAAAGAGATTTATTGCCAAAGTTCCTATAAACGGTTTTTTTTTATGTACTAGTTTTTATACTTAAAGCTAATTCAGCACCATGGCAAAGGACCATAGACCTGGGTACTTCAGTCCTAAATAAAATATTAAATCAAATAGGCTGAAGGAGTTTAGCCGTTTGGGCCCATTGTGGGCAAAGGAAAATTCGACCGAAAAATGTGCAATTACCCACTTTAACATGTAAACAGTTTAGCCAATAACATTCTTGCATTACTACTATGAAATTAACTATTATGAAATACAATACAATTGAATTCAATAAAATTCAATGGAATTCGATGGAATTCAATGCAATTCAATGTAAGTCAATGCAATGCAATGCAAGTCAATGCAATTCAATACAATTCGAAATTGATAATCCTTTACATCGAATCGAATATTTAAAAAAAAATTTTTTGCAGTCGTACACCCGGAAGCAGACAACCGTCGCCGGGCGAGGAGGAGTTTCAGAA
This sequence comes from Stenichneumon culpator, assembly GCA_964017025.1. Taxonomy (NCBI): domain Eukaryota; kingdom Metazoa; phylum Arthropoda; class Insecta; order Hymenoptera; family Ichneumonidae; genus Stenichneumon; species Stenichneumon culpator. Next base: position 18,794,621 of record OZ024776.1, read on the forward strand.
GAACGCCGCAGCCACCCTCGCCGTGAGCACGGGAGGCGGTGGAGTCGTTCTGCTGAAGCCGGGTGTGGACGTGGTCGGCAGCGAGGAACACTTCATGGCCGCTTTCGCGCCCGCGCCACCTCACCATCTTCAGCATCATCAGGCTCCGCCGACCCATCACCTTCAGCATCCTCACTCTCACGCCGCTCAGCTGTTCGGCGCTCAGGGACCGCCCCAGCCTCAAGGTCCGCCGCCCTCGCAGCAGCAGCAACAGCAGCAGGGACCACCGCAGCAGCAGGACACGACCACCCACTTCGACGTCCAGGTAAGTGGACAACGAAATTCCACAATATTTAAAAAATAAATATTATTACTTTTAATGAGGCGTGAAAAAGAAACCGGAAATACGTTTCAACAGGACGAGCAAAAAAATTGTCTTGTTAGACTTTCACATACAAGAATACATGGTCTACCTCGCTGATTTGAAGGTCGAACCACAGATTTTTTTTTTATGATTAAAAATCGTTGGAAAATTCCAAGCAGGCGAGGAATTTTAAGAAGGCGTGAAAAAGAACCGGAAAATAGGTTTGAACAGGATGCCCAAAAAAAAAATTGTCTTGTTAGGCTTTCACGTCAAAGAATACGTGTTCTACCTCGCTAATTTGAGGGTCGAGCTATTTTTGAACGGGCCTACCGACGCTAACGAGCTATCCAACCACCGACGGTTTAGCTACTCGACATTTTTTCTGCCCCGCGCCCCGCACTCGCCGGCGTAAGCCCTCCCAGCGATACACCGGTGTGTATACTACACACAGAAAATCCCTTATCCACGTTTTTTCCGCAATAACGAGGATTTTCCCCGTTATTGAACTTGATCGAGATATATATATTCATAACTCACTGACACGCTCGACCTCTCGAGAGCGTAGCCGCTATCGCAAACATCGTTATCTCGCACTACGAGAGCTCTGCGTGTGCATTTTTTTACCTCGTCAAAAAATTGTATTTTTCTATTAACAATTTCTTTTTTTTTTTGGCAAGGAGAATTTTCTCCGTTATCGAACTTGACCGACGAGTTTGCAGGATGTTTATTTTTTTTTCTATAACTCACAAGGACGCTTGTTATCTTGTCACGCGCTTGCCTCTCCCGTCTGTATATTTTTTGCCAAAAAAAAAAAAATCTCTTTTTGAACATAAAAAAAAAATCTCCAGCTCGAAGTTTAGCCGTCAGCGGAGTCGCCGCTTATAATAATGTCGCAGGAAGCTTCCCGACGGGTTTTCCGGCACTCGTTGGCAGACGAACGTAAATCATCGAGTGACAGACTCTGAAAATCGTTTCTCGCACACAAACACACATACACATATATATATGTATATATATTTTTTTTGCCCTCGGTATTTAAACTTTCCTCGTGGCGTTCGTCGGTTTCGGCTCGGCTGCCACCTACGTTCACGCGTGGATTAACCCGAGGGACGTCGGGCCGTCTGACGTGAAAGCGCAAAATGCCCCACGACCCTCTCCCGTTCTCTTCGACGCATTGGCTCGTGTACATACACCCTCGCCCCGCAGCCCAAGGCTCGGTGTCTGAAAAGCCTGCCGTTTCCCCTTTACCTCTTTTTTCCTTTCTCTTTTTTTAACCAAGAAATTGATGCTTAGCGCTGAAAACGCTCGTGAATAAGGGCTTTTTCGTACATTCGGCTCGTTGAATTCACAGCCCGCTTGTAGCCGTGGCGGTTTGTCTGTGTTTGTGTGTGGGAAAATAAAAAGAGAACTATGAATGGCGGACAGGGATGAAAGTGCTCCGTTGATTTTTGAAGTTTCTTTGACCGGCGAAGGCGACCTTTGAATTTCGATGTTCGAGCTGCTTTGAGTGTTTCCATCCGTCTCACCTATCCAACGTCTTCTTTTACTTGTACTTATTTGTGAGACACTCTAGCATTTTACTTTCTTCCTATTTTAGATGAAAGATGTTTTTTAAATATATGTAAGAAATATGCACCGTAAAAAACAATTCGTATGAATTGTTATGAACCGGACCGAAAGTTTTTATGCAAAAACGGGTGTGTTAAATTTCATGTACGATTATGATGAAAAATTAATGTTCAGTATATCAAAAACATTGGGGATACTCTGTTTGCTTTAGTTTTAATGAAAATGTGTATTTTTTATCACAATTGCATATTAAATTTGATGCACCAGTTTTTGCATGAAAACTTTTACTCCGGTACATTAAGTTCGCAACTTAATTTTACGCTTGTTATTTTTACGCAAACGCTTCTAAATATAATTAAAACGTAAAAATTCAAAAATACAAAAAATTGATGCTAAGCGCGTAAAACGCCTGTGAATAAGTGCTTTTCCGTGCATTCGGCTCTTTGAATGCAGAGCTCGCTCGTACGTGGTGAGTGTGTGTTTGGGTGAAAAAAAAGAGACCTATGAAAGACGGATAGGGACGAAAGTGCTCCGTTGATTTTTGAAATTTCTTCGGCCAGCCAAGCCAACCTTTGAATTTCGATGTTCGAGGTGTTTCGACTGTTTTCCATCCGTCTCACCTATCCAACGTCTCGTTTTACTTCTCGAGTTGCAAAACCCCTCTCAAGCGCCCCCGCCACTCGATAACCTTTTCGCTATCGTCGGGATTGCGGATTCGAGGATTCACTGACAATCGGGGCTTCTCGACGGTTCTTAAGACTCGCGCCGAGGCAATAGTCGACTGGAAGATACTTCAGCTGCTGTCCGACCCGAAACGAACCTATTCTACTGGAAGTAGTGCTGGAAGTAGCGATGTGTACGCCGGATGGATGAAAAAGCCGTTTCACTCCATTGCTAGCTTTTCCCTCGTGCTCCGTCTCGGGATGGCTGTCAGGCAAAAAAAACCCAAATCTAGAAACTCAGAAACCCAAACTCAAAAACCCAAACCCGAAAACCCAACAAAAAAAATTATAGGGTATGTAACTACTTGATGCGAAAAATTTGCAAGCTTAAGTTGACATTTTATTCGGATGACTAAGTTTTTTTTTATTTAATCAATTTTTCATCGATCAAGGAGAGGGGGGAGGGATTTTTAAGGTACCAAAATACTGTGGGTATCTGGATGTGGTTTTACGGATTCGCGTTGCAGATTACGCTTCTGGACAATTAAATTTCGGCTGGAACCCGGACACAGATGGATCGGTGTGCCGAGAGTTGGGCTCGAGTTCGTTTGCAATTCGTCGTAATGGACTTTATTAATAAACTCTCGGTCATATCGTTGTTCCGTTACTATTAACTTGGCGCGATAATGCGCAAGTTGTTACCGGCCGGAATGGGGTGAGGCGGGGGCGAGGGGAAAAGGGTAGAGCAGTGAACATTACAGTTGAGAACTCCATTCTCCCGTAGTAAGCCGTAAATTCAGCAGTTATAATTAGGGCAGTTAAGCGTGGAACGACGCGACGAGTGATCGTGCTTGCTTCCACAGTTTCATACGTAACGTCAAAACTCAGCCTGCTCGGCACGGCGCGCGCACTTTAAGAACCCTCGGCGAGAAAAAAAAGAAAATCTTTATGTTTTAAAAATGTCTCGCCTCGAGTGAAAACTTCAACTTCTTTTCGCTTTTAGTTGCAAGGTCTTCGCTTCCACTTGTTCTTCTCGTTTGCACGTCCGAACTGAGAAAAAAGTCACACTTTATAACCCTGGGGAAGTAGAACAAAAAATATCTTCCCGCTAAAGAAAAATACGTTCTCACCTTTTTTCTCAATTTTTCTTCACAACCCATAATTCTAATCGTCACATTATTTAAGAATTTTAAAAATAAGAAAAGGACAATGCTTTTTTTAATCCATTTTACCGACGTGGGTAATGGAGAAAGTTACACTTTATCCCCCTGGCGTAAAAAAATCCTCGTGTCAAAACAAAAATACGAGTTCACCTTTTGCTCAATTTTGTATTCACGTTGTATTGCTATTCGTCACATCATTGAATAATGTAATAAATAAAAATTGAAGATCTTATTTTCGTAAATCTGTTTTACCGACGCGGCAAATAAGGTACTTTGGCCACACTGAACCGTCAACGATCTATAAAATCTATGAAATCTATGAAATCTCCGAAATCTATTAAATCTACGCGCAAACTTCTTAATGCAATCATAATATTTACGTTAAACAGTAGACAGCGAGAGAAATATTTTTCCCGGTCGCGGAGGTTTCCTCGCGAGTAAATTACGAACCGGCGAGAGATGCGCCATGATCGCGTTATTACGAAGGGGCTCGTGCTCGCCAGTGCATAAACTGATTCCCCCCCGCGCGTTTACTATCCCCGTTCTCGGTTCTCCGGCTCTGCGGACTGTAGCGAAAGAGAGGAGAGGAAAAAAAAACCATAAAAAGACAGCATAGTCAGATAGAGTTAGGTGGAAAGGAAGAAGCGGCAGGACTAATGCACGTAGAGAACATGGTATTCGTAAGAGCGACGAGGGGGTTGTTGACTCGCTGCCCATTCAGCATGAAGTGCAATGACTTGGTATGATGAAAATCTTTATCACCGCGATTCCGACACAGAGCGGCTGTTGTGTGTTTCTTGGCGAAGAATGGAAAGAAATTTCTTAAACGCGAGGACGGTTTCCGGTCAAGGGATTCCGGTGCGGTTCAGCGCATTTTTCACTGAACTTCCCCACAAAGGGGACGCACTCAACGCGCCCTCCGCTCGAGCCGTAAAGTGCAACCTAGAAAAAAAAAATAATAAACGAAAAAAAAGAATACAAATATACAAGTTTTCTTCGGACAATCAAACGCTCGAGACTGAATAATGTCAACCCCTCGCAAGAGGGCAATTTTTATTTCTTTCTATTATCAAGACGGGTGAAGGAAATCTGGTTAATTAAAACGCAGATTACCCGAAGAGAAGTCTCGACAATAATCAGCATACAGATATATTTTTTTGTTTTTTATACAGAGTGAAATTTAAGACTAATTTTTTTTTTTTATGTTGTGTTTATTTTGCGTTTCTTCGGCACATTTTTCACTGAACTTCTCCCATAAAGGGGACGCACTCAATGCGCCCTTTACTGGGGCCGTAAAGTGGAACCCAGAAAAAAAAAATTTTAAGTACAATTATACAACCTTTCTTCGGACAATGAAATCCTCGAGACAAAATAATGTCGACTCCTCGCCGGCAATTTTTGTTGCTTGCGGTTATCAAGACTGCTGGAGAAAATCGGGTTAATTAAAACACAGATTGCTCGAAGACAAGTGCAGATAATAATCGGCATAAAAATATATTTATATATATTTTTTTTACCAAAGCGAAAGAGTGAACTTGAACATTTTTTTATGATCCGTGGAAAAATCGTAAGATTTTTTTTTATTACTACCCTTTTTTGGAACTCGTCCAGAGTTTTGTAGAAAACGCACCAAAAAAGAACCCAACAATCCGGCTCCGGCTGTTTGTGTGTTTCATCTCTGACACTTTTGCATTGGCAAACACGATAGTTGGGTGTATGGGTACAACTTTTTTTTTTTTTTTCAAAAGCCAAAGATTGAGGCTTAAGATTTTTTTCCGCGGAAAATGGGTAACATTTTTTTATTACCGCCCTTTTATTTTCACTGACTTGTTCAGAGAGTCTGGAAAAAAAAAACCAACAATCCCTCGCTCGGGCCTTTGGTGTGTTTTATCTCCGATAGATTTGTGTCGGCAAACACGATAGTTGGTAGCGCGCGTACAATTGTATATTTAGAGCGTTTTAAGTTCAATTTCCCTGCGCGAGCGGGGCGTTGAAGATCCACACATGTTGTCCGCGGCGGTTTTCACGCCGGGCCGAGTGGAACCGTGAGCGGGGACGGTTCATCGATGACGTCGACTCCTTCTCTTCTGTCATTGTGTCGGTTTTCTCTCGTCGGCTGGGTGTCTCGAGGGAGGTCGAGTGCTTGTCACTCATCTTGACGTATTTTTGGATTCGTCTTGCGTAATCCATCTCATTTTCGTCTTCACTGTTCGTGCAACTACGCTGCGACGACAGACGAGTGAGGAGCTTCCGAAGACCCCCTCGTTTCTTCGGGCATCCTCGAGCTTCGCCCTCTTCGCGCCTCGCCGGTCGCGGTCGCGGTCGCTGTCCCGGCTTCGCCATCCTCGGCGAACGACTTGGCAGCGTTGCCGAAGAAGGAACAAAAAAATTCTCTTCGTTCAGCTTCGCGCAATCCAAAAAAATTTCCAATAATTCTGGCGAAAAAATGCCTCGGGATCTTCTAGGAAGGAAGATTTTTGGCCGCCTTGTAGAGAAAGCTCTGCGCAAAATTGTTATAAATGAGAAAATGTAAAAAAAAAATTCATATGAAATTGAATGTTGTGATAATGGAAGTTTTTATGCGTAAACTGATATATTTAATTGTACGTACAATTGTCATGAAAAATTAATATTCAGGGTATTAAAAACACTGGTAATACTTTATTTTATAATAAATTTACTTTAATTTCAATAATGTTCATTTTCATGATTTCCTTTATTTTTGATGAAAAAATATATTACTTTTCATGACAATTGTAGATTAAATTTAATATACCAGTTTATGCATAAAAACTTCCACTACGGTACATTAAATTTACCATTTAAAAACAATATTTATTTTTGTGAAATAAATATTCATTTGCGGACGCCCGTCAAATAAATCAATTTTCTGTGGTGCAGACAGTTGAATTTTACAGGCTACACACATACATCCAGCCATTTTTTCTATATGAGATTTGTCTACGTTTTGAAACATTCTAAATCCGTTACATGAAAATTACGAGAGAAAAAAAAGTCTCCTCTACGAGGAAGCAAAAGAAGAAAAAATCTGCTCCATTTCTACGGAGTGTCGATAAGGTTCTCTGTCGGTAAAACAGGACTCGCCCGATGAAAGAATGAATTTCGGTGTTTCCAACGACAAATTCACCGAGTTGAAAATCCTCGGACTCAACATGAGACGAGACCCGGAACTAGAGGGTTCACTCAAATTTTCTGCCAGGAGATAAATTCGTGCTTCCGAGCTTGCCGAGCCGCCGGCTGGCTCGTCGGCGGTTGCACTCAGAAAAATAATTTATTTGACGGACGCCCTGCAAATAAATATTTATTTAAATCATACAAATATTTATTTAAATCAAATAAATATTTATTTAAATCAAATAAATATTTATTTAAATCAAATAAATATTTATTCAAACCATATAAATATTTATTTAAAACAAATAAATATTATACCCAGAAAAATAAACTATTTTCCTGGCTGTGCGCTCCGGGCCGCGTGCCGACCGGGCGACAGCCTCGCCGGAAGGTCGCACACGCGGTGTCTTCTCTTTTACGAGGATCGTTTGTCGTGTCGGACATGCAATCAATTTTGGTTAGATCCCTCCTTTACCGGCACTAAGTACGGAACACACGTCGGCCCCGTTCTCTCGGTTATACGTGTATCACGCTACCGATTTTCCATTGAACCTGCCAGCCGCAGTCTCTCCCGCCACTTGACTCAATTATTCCGATGCCTCTCCGTACCCCTCGAGTGTATCCTGGCGGTTCCTTGTCGAACAGATTGTTGCCCGGGAGGAGAGTTCGGAACACATCGTCGATGGGGACTGCGAAGCACTATGGGATAATTAATTAATTAATTTCATCGTAGGTGGGCGTTTTCAATTTTTGTTAATTAATTAGTTATTTAGTTATTTATTTTCGTATTTCATCGAACGGTTCCAACTCACATTTAGCGACTTTGAGATACATCATCGATGGGGACTACGGAGTACTATGGGATAGTTAATAAACAGGACCGGCCAAAGTACCAAAAAATACTTTAAGTACAAAGTATCACAAGTACTTGAAGTATTTATTTAAAAATTAATTACTAAGGTACTTTTTTCGATTCTAATTCACACTTTCACATTTAGCGTATCAATTAAGTAAAATGGGGCATCCAAAAATGATTTGAAAATTGCGGCTTGCGGGACTGTCCCATCCTGCCCCACTTTTCGATTTTACGCGACTCAGCCCTGCTATCGCATAACTAATTAATTACATCGCACGAAAGCTTTTTTTAAATTAATTATTAAGGTACTTATTTTCTTATATTCTCGAGCGGTCTCAATTCACCTTTAGCGTATCGTCCGCAGGCCTAATTCGCCCGGTCGATTTCCCCAGGGCCGAGTGAAAACGAGATTTCTTTTTTATCTTCCGCATAGGCGCGGTTCTCGGGGCCGCTCGGAAAGGTCAGCCGCGGCTTTATTATTCGAATTCTCATAGCCGTTCCGCCCTCCCTCGCACTTCTCCACCTTCTCGTACATACACTCGATCGAACATTGGAGCGCGGAAATGGAACATATCGGACCGATTTGTTCGAACGGTCGATTTAACCAATTTTCAGTAAAAATTCGTTGTCGAATTTATGAATTTCGAGGAATTTACCGTTCGGCATCTTTCTCGCGGAATTTCATTACGCGCGATTGTAAGTGACGAGCTAAATTCGAGCTTTTTTTATAATCGAATGACCCGTTGGAGTTGGCATTCTGGTATTCGATGCATTTTTTCGTGCTCGATACGAATCACGGAGCTATTTTTTGTTTACTCGATGTTGGCAATGCAGAAAAAAAAATTAGACTTTCCTTTACATGGATCTTTTTTTTTAGATCGGACATATATATATATATATATATATATATATATATATATATATACATATATATGTATCTCATTCCGTGCTCCCCCGTTGGACGGAGGCTCTAATTAAAACGCGAGGATTGCCCGCACAGCCTGAATCTAGGCTAGAGAAAACCACCGACATCGCTCACAGTTGTCCCCGTCTTCTCCACCTTCACCTCCGCAGCCCCCTTTTTTTTACCAACCCCGTCGCTTTCCCCCTTCCGCCCCCTGTCGTCTCGGGGTTTCTCTTTCGCCTCCTTTCAACCCTCTCTTCGTCGGTCCACCCTCGCCGACGTCGCCCTTATGCTATACATCCACAGGCATCCCGACAGTGCGGGGGGGGGGGGGGGCAGGAGGAGGTCGAAAACAAAGCAAACGCTGAAATCGTGACCAAGTGCGAACTCCAAAAAGCGCCATTCTCAAATCATCAATTAAAAATGTTGCTCCCCTCCCTTATCGCTCGGAATCTAAAACAGGCTCCGAATCTTCTTCCATTTTTAATTCAAGGCCATGAAAAAAAAAAAAAATACCCTCGTCCAGCCTGCCCTCGATCGAGATATTTTTTTTCTATATCTTAGCACTTTGATTAATTACATTATGCATCGAGAACGTCGGCAGTGGTCGAAGGCCCCGGCAGCGGTGCGCGTCGTTATGCACTTTACATTCTACGTGTCGATACGGACCGTACGCCGTTCCAGGTATTCTCCCATCTCGTTGCATGCGGTTGAGTTTTCCTTCTCGTCATTCTTCCCCCCCCCCCCTCTCTCTCTCTCTCTCTCTCTCTCTCTCTCTCTCTCTCTCTCTCTCTCTCTCCTTCCTTCTCCTTCGTTTCTTTTCCGCGGAGGTATTATTAATCCGTGGGTGTGCGCGGGCTTATTTATTGCACCCCGTTCGCTGGACACGAGTATGCCGACGTCGAGCCCCGACGTTACCGGTAAGCACATACTCGGGGTGTATTTATACGCGCTCGGGCGAACGCGGCCGCGAGCACGCGGTGCTCATGTGGAATTTTTTTTCTTTTATTGTTATTATTATTTATTATTATTATGAGAGCTTCCAGGGTGCGGGAACGTCGCAGCTCGGGGCTGGTGTGCCGTGCGAGCCGTTTGTGCTTGTGCTGGCGTGTCTCACGAGGGGGTTGGCAAAGGAGTCAAGGGAGTGAGCGAGAGGAGTGCCGATGTGTAACACGCTAGCTCGCGTGCTCGTCCATCCCTCGGAATCCGACGGTTCTCAACCACTTCAATTATCTCGCCTCGAAACTCGCCCTGGGGCTTTGAGGATCGAAAGGCTCGAGCGCAGTGCGCCTTGCAGTTACTTGACAGGAACGAAAAAGAAAAAATTCACTCGCTTACTATACGATGATTTTCGTCTTTATTGCGCTGGAGAGAAGTTACGGGCTGGGAGAAGTGATAGCTAATAGAGACGAGTAATCTTTTTTTTTTATAAAAATTCGTGCGTATGTTGAACCAAACAAATTTTTAAAAATCGGGAACTAATTATCAATCGGGAAAAATTATCAAATATTATAAACTATTTTAGCCGGCTAATCTGTTCTAGTCGGCCAAGCTATTTTAGCCGGCCGAGTGCATGAAATCGTGCATAAAATCGAGCCCCTTAATGTCGCATTGTACTTTAGTCCAAAACGGCCATCGGATTCGTGTTCAGCGCGTAAAAATACGTCGGAATATGTGGCAGTTAATTTTAAGAAAAGAAAAAAAAATTTCGTAAAAAATTGCAAAACTGCATTAGCTTAGCCGGCCAAACTATAAAATCCATTAGCCGGATAAGATATTTTAGTCGGCTAGGCCGGCCTATCTGTACAGCCCTAATTTATCTTCGCCAAACTTACAAAATGAAAATACCCAACTAATTTCCTTTAAAAAAACGAAGAAAGTTTTATAATTTTTCCCAGTTTATAATTTTTCCGTGTGGCTACATTCATTAAAAAAAAAATAGGAAAACAAACAAAAAATCTCTACTCGAGAAGAGTATTCGACGTTGCGGGGACAGTGCATTGGCTCGTCGAAGCGTTCGATTATTTATATTGTGCAATGTTTGTGAAACCCAATGTAGGTAATATGACGTAATAGGGCGGATAAACACGAGAACGAGGCGGGTCGGTCCGGGGCGGGGGGGGGGGGGGGGTGCGCACATGTGCCGTCGGTGAATTACTTTGCCCGTCGGGTGGCTCGATTTTCTCTCTCCGCTCCATATCAGCGCGCCGTGAGTTACCCGGCATGTAAATAATACAGGCCGAGCCTCTATCGTTGCCTCCTTTCCGCCTCTCTCGGAGCGTTCGCTCCTCCACCCTCGTTTTATATCGGTACGTGCCGAGCCGGGAGAGAGGAAGGAGCCGAGCGGAGAGAGAGAGAGAAGCGGCGCGCTGAGGCCTGCCCGTAGACAATAGGCCGTTGGCCACAGGCGACGACAATGTGCCTGCCTCTGGAAGAGAACCGAGAGAGCCAACGGAGTATCCTCTCCGACTCTCCGCTTTCTCTGCCCTCCGGGCTGTCCCCTCTCGCCCCCCCCCCCCTCCGCCGGCTTTTTCCTCATCCCTCCGGCGCCAACAATCGCCTCCCCCTCGCGACTCGCTCTCTCTTCGGGCCACCAAGAGGACCCTCGACACGGCGCATGGTCTCACGTCGAAATTACACCGCGGCCAATTATAAAGTAGTGCGAAATTATTTTTCACCGACCTCGGAACTTCAATTTTTTTTTCTCCTTTTTTTCGGGGGATATTTTTTACGATTTTTTTTTATAGTGGCTTTGTCACGTATATTTGAAGAGCGGCTCATTTTTTTCGCTAGCGAATCCTCAGGAGGAAAGTCGTGGGTTTGATTTAGATTTTTAAAAGTGACAGAGAATGCGAGAGGTGTAATCGCGATACAATATGTGTAATACACATCATACGTATATACACACTATAAATACAATATGAATATATATACCATACAATTGTTGCATAATATACCGTACAGTAAAGACAAAGTAACAACTTTTAATTTTTGTTTAAAAAAAAAAAAAAAAAAAAATTTAATCGTGCGTAATTTACCGTTCCGCTGAGTCCTCGGAAATCGGCGAGAATAACGAAAGTCTTCTATCGACATAGTCTTTCCCTATTTTTACCGCATTAAAAAAAATACGAAAGAGAAATCCGTGAGATTTCATTTTATTTTATTCTCTCGTTTCCGTTTTCGAACAAAAGTAAATGGCGAACGAGGGCCTTACGCCCCCCCTTCTCCGCCCCCCGGTGAGGACCGCGGTACTTGAGAGTTTGGCATGCTGAGGGGTGACAGAGAATGCGAGGGGGAGTGAGAGCCCGGGCTCCGGGGTACGCGGGGAAGGAGGGATAAGGGGGGGTAGGAAGGGGTCTCATCTTCTTTGAATGTCAGGAAACTGAAGCCTTTGTCTCACCCTTGCCAAAGTAGATGAGTGGGCTGGCAGGGAGAGGAACCCGTGGACAGAGTCGGGCTAGTGGAGCTCTTGCTCTCCTATAGCGGCGGAAAGAATAGTCGGATATATGTACGTGCATGTATACATGCCTGTTATATATGTGCCTGCATGTACGCATGCTCATTCGCGCGTTCGTACAACGCGAGAGGAACGGAATACTTGAAAATCTCTTCATACGCTACGTCTGCGTCTCTCCGTGCAAACACGGCGACCCCCGTGTGTCTCCCCGGTCCACGGTGAGAGTCCCCGAGGGCCGTCAGGGCCGTAACGCCTCGGTGATTCGGACACGAAAAATAATTCGCTGCGAGTGCCACTCGAATCGAGAAAAATAAATCACTGAAACTAACCCCGGGTCGTTGGATTAGCCTCAAAACCATATCTTTCGCACATTTGTTTATATTTCTGGGAAAGGTAAAAAGAATTGTCTGCGCAAGGACTACTTAATACCAAATCGTTGCCTAAGCCGCCCGAACGCTCTCCGAGAGTCGGCCAAATAGATTCCGCGCGCAGCCCGCTTCGCCGGTCTCCGCGTCTTGCGCTTCGACAGTGAAATTCGCCAGAAATCTCTCGTCCCCGAAAGGGCGTCAGGGCTTTGTGAAGTATCGTTCCTTCGCCTCTCCGCGTGTATCTGTTTTCTCTCGAGTCGGAAAGTCGCGCTGGAAGGGAGAGAAGGAACGTTGGGCGAGAGCGCGCCGCCGAGTAGCGGGAAGGAGGAGGGAGGGCCCTCTCGGGTTGTGTAGGAGAGGCACGACTCGGCAGCCCGTCCGTAGGAGAGCGACCGTTGGGCGCAGACCGGGGGGGGGGGGGGGGGGGCGTGATGTGTTCGCCGGGAAGGCGCGAGCGAGACAAGGCTATACACAGAGCGAGCGCCGCGCGGCGTACGCGTCACACCGGCCGCGCGTCGCGTCACTCAAACCACAGGCCATGGGAGCGAGGAGGCTCGAGCAGTCAGTTCTCAACTGCCTTTCTATGCGGCAGCGGTGGCGAGCGCGGCTTAAGTCCGGATTACGCTGGACTTAGCGGGTTGCACCTCGATCGCGCCGGGCTAACGCTCTCGGGAATAAATCGTCACCTTACCGTCCTATCGGCGGGATAAGAGACTCCACTTTTTTTTATTTATTTATATTTCTACCCCGGCCGGACTGGACTTTTTTCATGTTGGCTGCGCAGCGGACCAATAAGAGTGGCAGAGTGGCGGGAAATTTCGTTAGTTTCTCCGCGAGGATAAATGAAGAGAAGGGTTTTTTTTTGTTTCATTCGGGGGTCTTTCCTTTGCCGATTGTTTTGACAGACTAAGTGTCAAGGATGGAGAATTGAAGACCGAGTGACTCGAAAAGCTTTAACTTTCTGGAGCGGAGAGGTGGATGTGTCTGTGTCGTTGAAAAAGATAAAAATAAAGTAAAATAAAGTACGAAAAATAAATAAAATAAGGACTCGCGGGTGAGATTATTCGTCGATTCTTGAGGCAAGCGCCTGCGAACTAACGGTTCTCTCCTCGAGCCGTGAGAGGGATCAGTGAACCTCTTGGACGAACGCGATCTGGAACTGATCAGCGGAGAGCTTGTCGTCCGGACCAACGAGAGGATAATCGTTGCTTCGTAGTATTTTTTTCTTTATATCGTAGTAAGGATAAATCGGTGGTGTTTTGTTTTTTAAATATCATTCGGACAATCAATCCTGCGCGCCGATCCGAGGTGAACAGTTGTGATTACTAACTTAACTGTGAATCGCTCGGTTCGGCTCGGATTGAGTCGCACAATATAGTGACAAAGTGAGTTTCAAAGGAAAAGGAAGAGCCTTTTTCCGTCCAGTGTCGCGCGCTGATTCGCAAGGGTCACGTGCTTTTCCCCGACCCGCCGACTAGGCCGGAGAGGAGAGGAGAGCGCGCGCGGACTTGTTGTCGGTGGTTGCCGCCGGGCCGCGGAAGCCCGCCACCGGAAGTCGGCGATCCAGGACACGACCACCCACACTCTTCTACCGATTATTGTTCGCCCACTCGACAATTTTTTTTTTCTGTTTTATTTTTTTGCGAATTTTTTTATTTTCTCGCGATTTCGTGCACGTCGGGGAGTTAAATAACAGTGTGATATATATGTGGGGCGGAAACGAAAAGTGCGGCCCGAACAGGCCGCGAGCTCGAGAGCCGCGAGCTTCGACAACAGCAATAGCGACCGTTCGGGGAAATCTTGTTTGAGAAAAAACACAAGAGTGGAGAGCCCGATTAATTTGACAGTGATATATATATACACATATATATATATATATATATATATATATATATATACAGTGTATGTAATAAATTTTCAAAGTTTTAAAAAATACTACCGGCTCGGCCGGCGAGACAATTACAAAGATGGTGGTTCTGGAACTGGAAGCGATTTACGCACAGGCCGCACCGCACACGAAACTTTTGAACAAGCGATTCCTCGGCGCACATCACTGGCTCGGACCACTCAAGGAGGCTCTCGTTGCCAGACTCGCAGCTGACAAGGTACAACGATATTATCGACGCTTCGAACTGTTTGCCGATAAACACATTTATATTAAACAGAAATCAAATTATTAAATGACAGTAAATTTTCCCAATAAAAACCAATTTATTAGATGTAAATAACGTTCGTATTCGTAATTAGTAAATTTACCGAAATATGCATATATATATATATATAATAGTATTGGGTCGATTTATCGTATAAAAATAAATAAATTCGCACGGATAAAAAAAGAGCACTTTTGCTCGCGAAGCTCTTGACTTTAACGTGCGCGCTTCTGGCATAAGAGGATTGTATTTTTGAATTGAGATATGAAATGCCTGTCCAGCCGGTTTTTAGTGCCGCTTTGAAGAGGCATAAAAGTCACCTTAACAAAAAAAAAGGCACTATTCTCCGCTGAACTTCAGCTCGAAAATGATGTCTGCGGAAATGTTTATTAAATCATAAAGCGAGCTTTATTTAATTAAAAAAACAAAAACAAAAACATCAGAAGCTCTCTCACGAACTTTTGTGCCCGTCGCCGGAGGCGCTTTTTTTTCAAGTACGAAAAAAAGCAGGCCGATAATTAGAGGACAAGAGTTTTTGTCGTGCGGCAAAGGAGGAGAGTTTTTTTTTTCGCCGCACAGGATTTGGTTCTCGAGTCGCGCAGGAGTGCGCGAGACCGTTCCCGTTGCATAATGTACACAGGCCCGTGGAGCACTCTCGGGCACACGCGCTGCACGTACACGCTCCGCGGCGCTCGACAAGCGCAGCGCGTTTTCGCGTGCACCGAGTAAACGCGTACGGCTCGGGTGAAACGGCGCTGTTACCGCCCCTTCCCTCGCTCGGGCCGCTTTTCCTCCCTTCGGGCTCGTACGTGCCCGGCGACTGCGAGATGTGTTTTTTTTTTCATAATTTTTTTTTCATTTGTTTTTTTTTTTTTTTTTTTTCTTACAACCGGCAAGCGAGTCGGAGTTGCTAGGCGAGCTCTTCGGCTTTATCTTCCCCCTCCTCGGCGAATGTAATGCATGCGCCGACTAAACAGACACCGACCCTTCCTCGTTACTCACCGGGAATTATTAAACATTCACTCGCGCGCCGCAGATCGCTAATCCAATAATTGACCGCCAGAGCGAAAATTTCATGTTCCCGCTGGGTTTGACTGTTGGACTTAGGAACACGTGTTTTTATTTCTTGCAACTCGTTGATTAGGTCGTCGAGCCAGAAGCCTTCCCACAATCATTTAATTAACTCGATGGATATATATATTTTCTTTCTTTTATTTGCACGATCAAAATGTCCCGCTATAACGCCGAATTTATTTCCCAATAAATATTTTTATAACCATGAAAAAAGCTTCCGCGGACAAAAATAATGTGTCCAAGTATTTTAGTATTTAATCCATCAACCACAAATTAAATAAAAATGAGATAAAATCACTGCTCTCTGCGCGTGCCTCAAGCGCCAAATAAAAAAAGCCTGGATTTCAAGACTCATTTGTATTATTTGGCTCTCCGACGCGAATTAGCAAAAATTAACGCCGCGTGTGACTGATGAAAAGAGGCGTGCGGCGACGATTCTCGAGTCTTTCCCGTCGGCGCTGGCTTCGCCGCCTCTCACTTTCTTCGTCTCTCTCTCCCCCCACCCCCACCCCCTCTCTATATTCCTCTCTCACGAGTCTCGAGCTCGCTTAGACGTTGAAAATTAAATTATCGTGTAACCAACTGGCGCGCCTGTTCTCTCCCTCTCTCTCTCTCGGAACTCGTCCGTAAAGAGCCCGAATGCCGTAGACGCCGACGATACGGTATCGTCGTGTTTCCCAACGATTTTGCACCCCGGTCCCTTTTCGCTGCGACATAACGACACGAGAGCTATGCTCTCTGCCAAACCGCCTGGGACGTTTAATTCCGGCAGAACGCTCCATTATCTCTCCACCCCCCTCCCCCACCCTGCCACGCCATTTACCCTCCCCCTCCTCCCCCTTTCCACCTGTAAAACCGCAACGCCAAACTCGCCGCATATATCTTTGGATACTTTATATGTATATGTATATGTATATGTATATGTATATGTATATATATATATATATATATGTATATTTTATATATATGTGGAAATGTTCATCATCAACGCTCCAGATAGCCTATCACAGAATCTCGTAGCCAGTTTCGTTGCGGCCGTAGTTTACCGTATCGTCGAAGGCACGGCAACGTTTGCAATCCACCCAATTTTTAGTTTTGTCCTTCTTTTTGGTTTGTTTTTTTTTTCTGCATTGTTTCGCCGAGCTGGAATTTCACCGCTTTCGGGGAAAATAGAGAACAGTTCGTTTATTGCGTTTTTTTCTTTGTTTCTGACTTTTTTGTATAAGCAATTTAGAGAACAATAACACGAAATAGTAACTTTTCACGTCGGGAGAACGTGTTTACGCTTCGAATGAAAATTTATAACGCTGTCTCGTAGAGTGACTTGGGGACGGAGTTTTCGTTCTTTCCCGTCAATTTTTCTTTTTTGCAAAAAAAATAAAATAGAATGATGCATTTTCGTGACTCTTTTATCGCGGAGCGGCGGTTTCCTTTCGCGATATTTAATTTATTTCTCCCGCCAGAGCTCCCACTTCATTAGTCATTTTTTTGGGAAAAAAAACTTTTACAAAAAAAAAACACTTTTTTCCTTTCTCGTCCAAGCGAACCTCCGGATATTCTCTCATCCGGCTCGATCGTATTCATCAATCTCCCATTTACCAGACTCATCCCCTCGTGTCGTGCACGTACGTTCGCTCAGACACTTTCGGTGGACGCAATGAGAGTATTAGAGCCGGGACGATCCACCTGGGCGTCGTCGTGTAATGCGGCAGACGGCAAGAACTCCCCCCCCCCCCCCCCTCCTTCACCCGTAGACTAGACGCAACTAGCGCAGTCGCGGTTGGAAAACCTCTCACTCTCTTAATTACTCGCCCGCGCGAAGCCACCAATTAACGAGCCGCGAAGTAATAAGAAGAAGAAAAAAAAGGAGAAAAAAACACGTCCCTAGCTCACCGCATAATATATACGACAGTAAGGTACGTGTGTGTGTCGCGGTGAGTCCAGCGCGCATCGCTCTAGATTCAGCGCTATTCGCAGCGAGTCTCGACCGCGCTCATTAGCTTCTTCCCTCTTCGAATAAAATTCGGTCGGAGATATAAAGGAAACTTGAAAAAAAATAGCTTCACGTACGTTTCGCTAACGAATGATACGAGGATGTACGACGCGAGGACTCGATAGGGAATTTATGGCTCCGCTGGCGGACCGAGCGCTGAAGCTCGGATCCGTTGCTGCACGGAAAAAGAATATAGTCGGTTTTTTTTATTTGATTTTTTTTTTTACTCGTAGCGGGAATGGTAGTAGACTTTAGGAGTTCGTTTGAAGAGGCAGACATTTGTTATTGCGATAATGTTGGCTGTCAGACATAATTATTAATATATTAATAATTGTCGATTATTATCTATAATTCTCGTAATTAGAGACATGGTTATTGTAATTATTATTAATGGTGATTAATATTACCAATATTGCCATTAAAAATTATTGTTATTAATGGTTGATAATTATTATAATCTTCCACACGGATAATTGCAGGGATGATAATGATTATTGAACATACATTTTGGAGGTATTATTATGCGAAATTAATCTTTTCGGCGTCTTTAATACGCTTGATTTTTTTCAGATTTTTATATCATCGAAAAGTGTGTACAATTCCCTCTCACTTCTCTGAAACTCATGCAAAATCAACACTATTCGCAAGGACTACCTTAACGTGAAGTGAAAGTCACGTGACCGAGAAAGGCGTGTGAGAGAGATAGCGGCATCGATCTTACGGTGGAGCGAGAGAGAGCGACGGAGAACGTGTTTCACTTCACCTTAACAGTATACCATTACATAGTGCAGATGCGCTACTCCATAGAATATTCGGCAAGCGCGCTACTCGCCTCTAAAACCCCGTCACCCTTTCCGCACCTCCGATGGATCCAGCTTGGAGCAAGGTTACACCGGTATTAAATTTAATCAGGGCAAATTTATCGGCCAATTAAATCGGAGACCGATTATTCCCCCGCGCGCACTTTCCGACAGGTTGAACGGCCTCTTCCTCTCGCCCCCCCCCTTCCTTCCCCTCTCCCGGTCTCCGGCGCCTCGTTCGCCACTCCGCCTCGTACCTTTTGACGGATAACGAGCGAACGATCTTCGGCACGTAAGGATATTCAACCATGGGATGTATAATGAAGTTTTGGAAATAACATGGAGGAGCCTCGTTTTTCATGTTTACGTAGTTATTTCTTTCATGGTTTTTTTGGAGGGGGGGGGGGGGGGGTGTTTTTAAAATTCTAGGGTATTTCTTGCGAGCGGTGCTTCTTTCGCGGTGTAGTGACCCGGCGAAGGTTTTTTTCGTAGTCGCCGACTCTTTCGTTCTGCACTTCGGCGCTCGAGTTCGCAAGCGGAGATTCACGCGACTACCGTCCGAGACTGCAGGAAAAGTTTGACTCTTTATTATCAGCGAACTTTTTGGGTCTTCTACCGAATCGGATGGCAGGGTTTTTTTTGTGAAGAATGAAAGGAAGAAAAATAAGGGGAATAAGAATGTAATTATAGTCCTTAGGGCGAAATACATATGATTACTGAACTGCTTCGTTTTTTCTTTTTTTGTTATATTAAAGGGTTAACCTGACTGTTTCGAGAGAGTCGTCACTGTTAAGCCTTTGAGGGCTTCTGTTGCATCTTTAACCTTGTCAAATTGTGTGTTTTTTTTTTTTTTTTTTTTTTTTTTTTTTTTTTTTTTTTTTTGAGCAATTAAGGTCATAATTAATAGTTTCGTTAAAAATTATAGTTTTTTCAAATATTTTTGATCGCTGGTAGTTTTAAAAAAATGTTTCATTCGAGAGGTCACTGACCTTCTAAATAACCCTTCGACGATGCACTTCCGAACCGTTAAACGTTAATAAATAATCATTTTTGTTTTCATGGTCATTTTTAACTATTTGGAATCGTTGGTACTTTTGTTTGGGAGGTCAGTACCTCTGATTTCACGATTTCAGTCGTCAACGTTAACCCTCTGACGATGCAGTGCTATAGCCCCAAAAGAATTGAGAAAAAGATTAACAGACTCAAAAAAATTTAGTAGTAAGTCCCCATTCATTTTTTTTGAGTCTGTTAATAATGAATGATTTTCTCAAAAATGATCATTGTCAATCGAATTTTTAGCCATCGACAATTTTTTATTTGAGAGGTCAGCGACCTCGAAATTCACCACGCGGCATTAGAGATAGGCGCTTCGTTCCCGAAGACGAGTCTGTCCCGATCGTCGCCCTCTTTCTCTTCCGCGTCCCGTGCCCTTTTACTCTTGTTTCTCTCTCTTCGCTCGGCGCGCGCTTGTTCAGCGGCTCGGGAGACACGTAGCCGAAGAGAACCCTTGTCCCTCGGCGTCTCTGGAATCCGATCGGACGAGGCGCAAACCGGTGGGACGGAAGAGACCCCGATATACCGTTGCGCCGCATCTCGAACTTCTCGCAAAATCCCCCATCCATCCCCCCCCCCCGCGCTCTTCCTGCGTATGCGTTCACGTACGTTGACTCCGCACTGCGCAATAAAATGCAAACCAGCCATCCCATGGACATGACATATTCCTCGCACGATTTTTTTTTCGGGTTCTGGCAAACCCCATGAAAATCAGATATCTCCGAAATATATTAAATTCGGCATTTTTTTAAGAACACGATTAATAAATCAAGCGGATAAATTGTAGCATCTTCGAGAACATATATTAAAAAATATATATATTTATTTTTTTCGAATAAAATATATTTCATATTTAACGGATACATTTATCGACAGATGTCTACATGTAATTTTTTCCATGCGGAGGGATTGAGCTCGGCCGGCCTTTTTTAATCTCGAACGAAATTGGTGTACAAGAGATACATTTTTTTTCTGTTATTTCAAACGCAATAAAGCTGGAGATCCGTTCGTTTTTCGATTGGTACTCATCGTGGCTCTGGCGTGGGCTCCTCGGTACATTCGAGATTTAACCGAATTGACAATCGCGAAGGGGGAAACCAACTCCACACTCGACAGGTTGCAACGCGACCGGCTTCGATCCATTCGACCTGCGCTCTGTTGGCTTTTCTCATTTCGCAGACACGTTCGCGCGCCGCTCGCGCTATTTGCAATGTAAATATTCTCGAACGCGCGCGGAACGATTCTTGCTCGAGCCCTTCCGGACATTTACATCTCGACGCCTCGCGTACGCCGGGACGGTATTTATTACGAATGCATAAGCGAGAGGAGGAAGTACGAAAATTTTCCACGAAATCCCGCAGAGCAAATAGAGCCGAGGTACCGGATGGGAAACGTCGCCCGGCTGCGCACGCAGCCACTCACTGTTACGTGGCTCGAACGAGCGCCGGTAAGAAACGTCTGTCCCGTTCGCGATCCCCAGAATCCCGGAGAAACTCGTCCTATGCGCAGCATTTCTGAGCAGATAAATTATCATTCGCTCGTTGCAATCAGCGCACTGGAAAATATTTTTGTTTGAAATTTCGATTTTTGTTATTCGCCTAAAAGTACTCATGTTAAAAATTGAAATTTTCATATCGCTTAAACATAAAAGTTGAAAATTGAAGGTTTCATATCGCTTCCTCATCAAAGTTATAAATTTAAGTTTTCATATTCGCCTACTCATAAAAGTTGAAAATTGAAATTTTTATATCACACTCTCATAAATTTGTTGCCTGTAGAATATTTTAAAAAATACTTTTTTTTCTACAGGAATGGATTGCAATCGTTTGTAATCTCATATAGAGCAAAATGGTTGTTATTTATTAAGAATCTTTTGACGAAAGTCCTCAAGCCCTCCGCAAGCTTTTTAGTTTAAAAAAAAAGTAACATTGTACCTATTGGACAGAAATCTGTTAATAATAATAATAATAATAATAATAATAATAATAACAATAATAAAAAAATGTACTCTATCGTCGAGAGCCGTCGGTGAGACTTATATATATATATATATATATACGCACGAAGACAAAACGTTTCTGCCGAGCTTTGTCCGAGCTTCATTCATCGGCCCCGTTCGCTCGGCGTAGCCGAGTGTATTCGGTGTTAGGGCGAGTGTGTATATATTTCGCGTCTTGTTCGTCTCGTTCGTTATCTGAATTGCTTCGAAGTAAACACCTCGGAGGGTTTCTCTGTGACGGCGACGATAGGTGGAGTGTGTATTACACCGGTGAACCTCGGGGCCGTCGTCGTCTCGTCGAGAGAATTCTCCATCTGCGAACAGCACAGTGTATTACTCTTGTCACCTAGCGAGCGCCGTGGGGAGGCCCATAGGTGGAGAGGAGAGCCAGTCAAAAGCTCTCCGAGTGTGGAATCGTCGCCGGCAGTCGCCACCTCCGTCTCTGCGGTTCGGCTCTGCTCCCGCTGCGCCGGCTTCGCAGCCGGTTCGGTTTCTATGCTACAGCGAACCTTTCCGCATCCATTGTCCTAACTGGCACGCCATTGATCAATGAGGGAGTTTAGAACACCCGACTGTCTACCCGACGCGTCTCGCGACCCGAGATATATTCTATTCTCGACGACGCTACCCGTCGAAGGCAACTCCCGAATCGGCGTGCAATTTCTGATCTTCAAATTTGTGACTTGAAAAAATTGGGGCGTGTATATAAGTTCGAAAGAAAAGATATTCGGTGATCAACTAAATAAACGAACGAAAGACCGTGCCGTAAATTTCATCGCACGTCAAATTTTTAATATATTACATTTAACAGGACTATTTTAAGAAATTTAACAATTTGGCACAAGTTAAATTCAATGTTGAATTCAATGTTAAATGCAATTTTAAATTCAATGATAAATTCAATGTTACATTCAATGCTAAATTTAATGTACTTAAAATTTTGCGTTCGTAAAAATGTAAGTCAGTCTTCTCTTTATTCATGCATTCATCGATGATAATTTATCTATTCGTTATTACTCCTACAGTCACGGAGTTTCGATATGAAAATTTTAACGATGATACATCGTCCTCACTCTTCTTCTTCATCATGTTCGCGTACAAGTGAATTTTCTTTGTTTATCCGTCGTCGAGGCTGATCAAGTAGTCGCCGGGTGGTTTCGAGACATTTTTAACATAGCACCGTCTCCCGCAGTGCTGTCGCTGCCTGTGATTTTCATTATGCATAAGGTGGATCCCCGGACGAGGAAGAATACGCGTGGAGCGGCGAAAAAAAAAGTATTGTGGAGATGAAATCGAGAGAGACAGAGACATTCCATCCTGGGACGTAGTACGTAACAGCAGCCCATTCGAGAAAAGAAAAAAAAACAACAACAAAAAAGTCGGGACCGGATTCCCTGCCGAGATATCATCGAGCAGAGTCCGCCCGACGAGAACGATAGAAACACCGTTGACGCGCACTCGTTGCCAGCCCGACGCGCCTCGTGCTTCGATAATCGTTTTACCCCGTTGACAATAATCTCTTCTGCACGTGTCTCCACCGGCTCTCCCAGCTATATTGCCCTTTTTTCATTTAACTCGAACAGTCCCGAGTTCTTCGTTTACGCTCGAACATTTTTATCCAATTCCGTCGAAACGTGACCTTCAATGGAAGTCATCAATAGAGAGGCGTCGAAGGATTAAAAAAAAACCTTTTGCGCCTCTCAACGATTAAATCGTCGGCGAATCGATTCTCTTATCTGTTTCATTAGCGAAAAATAATTTCAGTAACACTTTATCCAAAAAAGCTTCCAATACCTTTCATAACATTACAAACATTTTTTACAGTGCAACTCTTGAAGTAACGCACAAAAAAAATCACAATCCGGCTTTATTTTTACTAAAAAAAAATTTCATATATTCTTTCTACCAGTCCTTTGTTCATTGGATCACATCGACTAGTCCGAGCCACCTCGACAAGGGCGAAGGGGGAGGCGGGGTTGTACCGAGCGTCTTCCTCTCCCATGCTCGCCGATCGTAAACGTTGCTCGGTAGACTACGCCGTCACGAGTCCCGGCACGAATATCCGTGCAGCGACGTCCAACAACACACACCGTAAGGACCATATCGTACGCTCCCAGCTACGAGGGTACTTTACGGCATTCGTCACGCGAGTGGCTCCGCTGAAATGCATCGCACAGCCGCGGCACCGCGGGGTTGTTTCATCCGCATTCATGTGTGCGCAAACTATGAGGATATAAAGGACGAGGGCCGATAGGTGCACCAGCGTCAGGGAAGAGGAGACGAACGTCGGAGCGGACAGTCTATCGACATTTCGCGACCTCGTTTCCACCATCCGTTGGGATTTAAAAAAAAATCAAGACAAAAAATTAAAAAACACTTCACCATCCCGCTGTCGTTCTCTCCGATTTTGCTCCCCAGTTGCCAACCAGCGTTTTTTTCTTCTCCACTATTCTTTATTTTATTTATTTATTATTATTTATAATTATCCGTTATTATTGTCATTGGTAGTAGTATTTATTTATTTCACCTCTTGGGAAAGAATGCCCTTGACAAAAGGGTGAACCTTTAACAAAATTTGCGAAATTTTCTTTTTTGTTATTTAGTAGAATTGGACATCATTTCTAAGATTTACATAATCACATGTTTTCTTATTTTTCTCTACCCCATAAATAGTAGTTGACAATAATTGGCGGGACAGTACAGATTTTTGACTATTTTTTAAATTCTAATACTTCAAACTTTTTACATTCGTTTTTTTTTTCTTTCAGTGCCAGCACTGCTGGTTCAGGATAAACACCCGTTTACCTGGTCTTTTTATTATTATCATTATTATATTTATTTTTACATATTCATCACAATGAATATATTTAAAAAATACAATAAAAATACCTCGTTTTCTCGAGGTAACGTTAAATCCCCCAATCTCGGCGAAGCAGGGAAGTGGAATGAAAATAGCGAGGCTCTGTATGTAAGAAAATCCGTAAGAAAAAAAAAAGAAAAATATTGTTCATGCATTGCCATGCGCGCGGCTCCTCCGTTCTTTATCCCACGAGTTGCGTATGTGCACTCTCTCACCGCCCCCTCGCCGTCGACAGTCGAGCAAGAGTCTCCCTATCGCGAGGCTACTTTTCGCGTCTTCGTTCGCAATCGTCCCGACTTGTATTTTTTTTCCTCGTTCCTCTCTCCGTCTGTGTTTCTCTCTCCGACACGAGCGGACCCCACTGCGGGCGAATCGGGACTCTTCACCCCGGAGGAATATATAATTGCCGTCCGCTGGCGTCTCTGATTACCGACGTTCTCGCATTACCGTTGAATAGGCGAGCGCAGCCGGCGACGCGACGAGATTGAGAGTCAGCGTTTCTACCGCTCTCACACGTCCGCCAATCTTCATTTCCAACGTCGCTGCGTCTGAGTTACTGTCGTCAGACATTCTTAAAATCAAAAACTATGGAAACTTCAAAAGTATTAAAAATTAAAAATTACGTAAACGTAAAAAGTGTGGAAAATTAAAAGGTATGGACAGTTTAAAAGTATGATGAATTAAAATTATGGTAACTTAAAAAGTACGGAATCTTAAAGAGTATGAACAATTAAAAGGTATCGACAGTTTAAAAGTATGTAAACTTAAAAGGTATGAAAATGTACTAAAAAAAAAAAAAAATAGGAAACAAAAACATGGGAATTAAGAAACATGGTCAATTTAGTAAAAGTAGGACACTGAACAAAGTGGAAAATAAAAAATTCTCTTCAGAGGATTGAATTTATTGTAGGGATTAAAAAAAAATGTCCTCGCCTAGTCTGGCAGGCTTTGGAAGGCGTTCACTCGGGTTTGGGCTATCTCCCGGTTGGACTGGTTTATTGTCGAGGTTAAGGGCAAATCCGGTCTCCCCTGGCCGTGCGAGTTCTGCTACACTTGCATGCCTTTTTAAATTCGAGGTCATCGTAGAACGTGGGGTGCCCTCTCGTTCCGCGGCGTAGTTTCTCGTCGGGCGCTCGCTCGTCTCTGTGTCTTACACGGTATATCCGCGGCTACGTGGAACGTGTGCGCAGTGCCGAGTACGAAACGCCCGGAGAAGCCGCAGCAACGGCTAGATGTTCGTAGCATGGAAAAATGCGCCGCGCTCAGCAGATTGCGTCCGCGATCTCGCCTCTCGTTATCGCCACGGCCACTTCCGGTATGCGGTTATTTTTTCTTCGGCGCGCGGTCGGGAAGTCGCCGGAGCACTTTTTTTTCCCTCTTCATCATAGAGCTGACCCTTTCAGCGAGCGTGGTCGTTTAGGAATGAAAAATCGTAGGCATATAATGTAGGAAAAATACAAGGCTTGTCAGGGAGAGTAAAACCATTTTTCTTCCGTTAACAAACTGGAATGTCTTCGACGAAAAAGTATTTCTTTCTGGAATGAAAGCGAAAACAATAAAAAATGAAAACATTTTATTTGTAAAAAGTTACTACCGAAAATAATAAAAATCGCATTGATAAAAAACATAACTACACATAATAAATTTTCATTAGAAACAGTTGTCACAAAAAAATACAATAAAAAAAACCCACAAAAACTAACAAAGTTTTAATGAATAAATATCCAGCTGCACCGCACGGCGCTTTAAAAAAAGGAAAAAAACATTTTCATTATTTCGCGCATTTCTATTTTTTCACCTGCCGCGTCGCATTTGTTTTTCCCGCGCCGACTTTCCCGCGTCTATCTGCCGATCTGTCAATCCCCTGCACCGTTATGAATTATGAATTCGCTTCCATTGTATGCACGAACGTGCATTTTTTTACACATGCCATACTCTCATTTATTCCTTTATTTTTATTTTTTTTGCTATTATATTCTTTCTTACCGATCGAGCGAGCGCCCGACGGTTCTCTCGGAGACTCCCACGCTCTTTATCATTCACCTCCGTCGCGCTCGTATATAACCGTCGAGTCTTCGAAAGACGTACCTGCCGACCGGAAGTGCACACCAGAGAGGCGCAACACGGCGCCCCCTTCGGAGTCGCGACAAATTATCTCCTCGAGGCGATCCGACACGCGAGAGCGTTGCACGGAGCCGCTGTCGAGAAGTTCGGATAGTATGTGAAGAAGTCGTACCGGAGTGAGAACGAGATGAGTCGCGGTGGGATTCGAGAAGGGGGGGGGGGGGGAAGTCCTCGAAGAAACAGCGGCAGTGGTCATAGAGCTCGCTCCCGCTTCGGATACAATGCCTCCTTCAGTGGAACGAACCTACGTTCGATCGGACGCTCGGGAAAAGCAACAGCGTGTTTGCACACCGTGCCAATGGGGCGGAGGAGTCCACGCTCTCGCGCGTGGTAACAGAATTTCCGGCCGCGTTTCGACCCAACGCTTACTATGTTTTCATCATTTTTCTTTTACATCGTTAATGTATATGTAAATATTTATAATATGTAATTCATGTATTATAATTATATATATATATATATATATATATATAATTATAAATATATTATTGTACTGTTTTATAATATTAAATATAAATTTTATATTTATTTTACAAAGAATATAAAATTCTTATAACATATCTTGAGTATATCTTAATAACTTTGGCAAGGTGTTCTGGGGGGGGGGGGGGGGGGGTGGAGCGGGGAAAAATTGACCATTTTACCCTATCCATCGCCAGACAAAAAAGTATCATCTCGAATGGTCCATTTTGCCCCCAGTATGTCCAGAGACTGGAAAATTAAAATTTCGGAAACATTTTCTCGTTGCCCATTTTGCCCCGTGTCTGAATTTACATCATCCCCACATAATGGGACTCTCCCCTGCACAATAAGTCGTCATGGTCCCACGGGAGACCGCGGGAGAAAGGGAAACGAGTGCCTTCCGCCGTCACCGCAGCACCGCAATATATCCCACTTTCCTCGACGCAGGAAAGTCCGACGGGCCGGAATCTACTAGAGGTTTCCTTTGATTCTTGCTGGCGAAGATATCTCGTCGCTGTTCGCCGAGACTATAGCAAAGTCAGAGGGCGTTCCAATGTCGCTCACTGCTGACGTCGCTATCGTCGATGGCTCGGCACAACATTGCCCCTGTTCAATGTGTACGGTATAAGCTAAAACGATGACTGCTCTGTGCGGAGCATCGCGAATGTTGATGACGCCAGAGGATAGACGAATAGTGATGACTGGCTCCGATAACGGCTCGCTTTTTGCCGCATATATGAATTTCCCTTCCGTGCATGCGCACACTTGCCACATTGCCAGTCCGTCTCCAAATGCAACTCTGCCCACAAATGTCTATGAAAGAAAGTATATGGCTTATCGTGAATGTGCGCGTAAATATAAATGTGTGTATAAATATAAATGTGTGCGTAAATATAAATGCGTGTCTAAATGTAAATGTGTGTGTAAATATGAATCCGTGCGTAAATGTAAACGCCTGTGCAATGTAAATGCGTGTCTGAATGCAAATGTGTGTAAGTGTAAATGCGTATAAATGAAAATGTGTAAATGTGAATGTGTGTGTAAATGTAAATGTGTATGTCAATGAAAATGTGTAAATGTGAATGGATGTGCAAATGAAAATGTGTAAACGTGAATGTGTGTATATTAACATTTCGTGGATGTGCGTACACATGTGAGCTGTTAGGATACATGGAGGCACTGAAACGTTGCGGACAGACTCGGTCATAAGCGATTCGATCGTTCGGCGTTTATAGCCGGTGTGCTGGTATTACGAATGGGACGTTCCACATTCGCCGGTAGTCCCACCGCCAAGAGAGGTAGTGTAACGATCGTTATTCGTGTCACGGAAAACGTCGGCCCGTCGCGACGTTACGCCTCCTGCCGTAGCTGCGGCGACGGCGAAGCCGCTAAAGGCTTCCGTGTCCTCTGGGCTGCTCGACAGCTTTTCCTTTGACTCCCGTACGACACAGCGCGGACGTGAATTTCTCGTCTCTATCGAGTCTCGTCTCGTCTCGATCGATGAACGATCGGATCGATGGCTGGGCGATGCACCGAAATTGCGGATTACAGCTTTTATATTACTCTTTGTTCGAGCATGCTCCGGTTAATTCGAAATAATCCTGACCCGTCCTCGACGCTCATTCAACGATCGATATACCGAATAATCCAATCCGCAAAAAAAGACGGAGAATTTCTTGACATCTGAGTCGATTTGATTTTCGGGGAATTCTTCAATTAGTGGACGTAATTAACACGTCATTTTTATTCATGTGATGATTATAATGATGCAAACTCTCAAAACTTATTTTATTTTATTTCATTTCGTCTTAGCTTATTTTATTTTGATGCATTTTTTGCTTTCTGATAGAGAAAGCGTTGTATGGGCAAAAAAAAAACATTCGAGATTTTTATGAAAACGTGTTCAGAATATACACCATCGAACCATCGAAAAATCACTTTTTTTTTTACTTTTTATTTATTTGTTTAGTTAATAAGTATACGGGTCTAGACCTTTTTACAATATACATATATAAATGTGAATTGCGTAAAGAGTGCTCATGCCGTAATATTTTATTTTATTTTATGTTATATTATTTTTTTTGCGACGAAAGTCAACAGGTCAAAGGGATGATTCACGTAGTGCGGCGAGCGCGATATCAATCGGGAGTGGTTCGATCTATCGGAGGATAGGACGTCTCTTGATTAAAATATCTTGATCGACGGTCGCGTATCTTCTTCGTCCGTTTCATCTCCCCGGTGCGCGCCGTTCGCCTCTGTCGTGTCCGTATAATATAACACGCTCACTAATTGAAGCGGTTTCCAATTCCAATTCGCGTCCGCGACTCGAAGCCAACCCGTCCGCCTCTCACCCTCCTCGGAGAGTCCACCGCGCTTGGTCGCTGTTCCGGCTATAAATTGCGAATTAGGAGTTACACGGCGATCCCGCGCGAGCAGTCGGGAGACCCGACCCCTGCCAGCCACGGGCATTCGACGCTCCTGTGACGTTGCGCACTCGTCGATAACTCAACGCCCCCGCGGATCCCTTCGGGAATATCTTTGTCACTCGGCAAATAAAAAATAAAAATAAAAAATTATAATTTCATATAGAAAGTTGGAAATTGTGGCAATGTCGATCGGTCAACGCCTCGAGAGGATAGCGAGACGCCTTGATTAATTATTAACCCTTCGCGAATGGGTTTCTCGCCTGAAGAAAAAGAAAACAAAAAAATCTGACCTGGTGAACATAAATCACCTCAAATTTTTATCATTTTTTGTTAACGAAAAAAAAAATATGCGTTGGAAGAATTTGTAGAACAGGCGAACAATCTTAGAATTAATCGAACGTCCTTTCGGTCTTGGATGCAGGAAAAATCTCTTCGTTGAAACATCGTTTTAAAAAAAAATAGAAGAAAAAAAATTGCGTTAAGAGAATGCGAAATAGGGCGATCAGCGCTAAAAACTGTAATCAACTCTTTTTTTCACGGGCGCTGGCGTTCGCGGTCAGAAGAAAAGTCTCTCACCGGAAGCTGACATTTTTCTTCCGCGAAAAGAAGATGATTGCGGTTTTTAGTGCTGACCGGGTTCGGTATGGGGAGGAAAGAAAAAAAAGTAAAAGAACTTAAGAAAAATAAAAAAATCAACATTTGCTTGTTCACCGTTACATGTGATTACTGAATAAATAACATGTTTCTCCTGTGAAACTGTTTCTATTAAGGATTATAGGTACAGTTTAAGCATAAGGATTTGGTTCGAAAAACAGGTCGATTTTCAACATTTTTTGAACGCAATTGTTTAAAAAAAAGATTCATAAAAACTGTATATTTTTTATTAAATTCCGGGTAGCCACTTCCGCCGAGAAAATGTTGTCATTCACAATTTCGTTCGTCGTGAGAATCGACACTCGTGGCGCAAGTACTCTTCTTCAAGGGATTGCCGTCGCCGCTGCTGAATCGGCGTTTGTCGACGCGTAACGGTTCGGGCCGGGCTTTTACGATCGCCTCGCTAGGAAGTACCGTTGCTCGCGGAGACGTCGCGCCGACCGCTGCTCAAAGAGGAGAACGAGATCTACCTCGCCAATGATTCCGGGAAACCTTCGTGTTCTCTACTCCGCGAAACTTCAATCACGAAACTGCTCTCCGCGAGTCGAGCGAGCCGAGACTTTTTGCAGTCGGTTTGAGGCCTGCATCGAGTTACAGCTGCTCGATACTTGCTCCACTTTGTGACAAAAGTTTCATTATTTTTCGCACGTTTCTCGCGCGTGGCGTCGTGTCCCTTTGTCCTTTGCGGAACGCTGACACGAACGTTCCGTTCGTTTTCCGTCGCGGAGACATATTAGACTGTAAAAAAAATTTTTATGAAATTTAGTGTACAGTTTATTAAAAACATTTGAAATACTTTATTTTCCATGATGTACTTCAATTTTACTATAAAGAACTTTAATTTTAATGATTTAACAATTGTTCAACAATTGTTCAACATCTCTCGGAAGTCTAACTTTTTTTTAATAAAAATTATTCATTCACTTTTCTGAATACGTATGAATTCAGATTTTTATATCCACTTCGAATTTTGTGGCGTTCTACACATTTTTTTCATACAAAAAAAATAACTTCAAGGTGAATTTAAAAATCTGAAAAACTTCATAAGCATTCAGAAGAGTGAAGGAATCATTTTGACAACAAAAGAAAGACTAGGTTTCCGCAAGATTTGTTGAACAATTTTATTTTTTATCAATTTGTCAATAACATTTTAGAAATATTGTTATGTAAAATTAATTTTTTCGGCACCTTTAATATGCTTGATTTTTTTCAGATTTTTTCATTGACAAGTGTTTGTAATTCTCTGTAATTTCTCTGAACCTTATGCGAAGTGAAGATTATTCGGACTACCTTAACTAATCGAGTCACGCTATTAGCGACTCCATGCAAGAACTGGGATAAACGGTCGGTAAGGGTAGGAACGGCAAGTCGAGGACCGCGGCGAGAAGTGCAGTCGGGTATTTAAATCGAGCGGACGTTATATCTCTCCACGTAATAATATCAGGGCACTTTGGGCCGTGCCCGGAGCACGAGGTTCCCATCGGGTCGAATCCCCGGCGCCCGGAACACACGGTACCGAAACTTTCGAGAGTTCCGCTGAGCCCTATCTCGCTCTATCCTCCGACGTGCCGCGACGAGCTCACAGAGTTTCCTCCTAACGCCTCTCTCCCCTTCCCCCTCCGGGCGTCCCGGCCCGCCGGAAACCCTCCGCGCCCACTCGGGTTCATTCCACAGGCTATCCAGCGGCAGTCAGCCGGGAGCCACACCGAGGCAACCCCGCGCGCTCGACCGTCTCACCGCAACGAGTTTTAACTTCCTAATCGAACTTCCAACGGCCGTAACGACCGCATCTGGGAAAACTAGTCATTAAAACAGTATCGCCCAACGTACAATCACGAAACTTATCAACTTCTAGCTTTCATCCTTCATTACACTCTCGCGCAACCTTCGTCGATTGACTATCGACATCATGTCCTCCGTTCAGAAAAATAAACGAACCATTTTTATGAAGGAAAATAGTTAAGTTAATTTGAATTATGGTTTAATTATATTTTTGGGTAATTTGAATAATCGTTTTCATCTGCAATTTTTTTATAAGAAATTGAAATTATTATTTCACAGAAACAATCTTTGCAGCACCCGCCATATACTTGATGTTTTTTACATTTTTGTCCAATCAAGAAATGTTCGGGGAAATTTTTCCCCTGAAACTCACGTTCGGGGAGAATGCATTGCTTGGACTACCTGCAGTTTCCACTTATTTCTCCGTTTCTATATAGTATAGAATTACGTAAAAATATATGTATCGATCCTGCTTTTAAATTAACTTAATGTCTCTGCTTCTACATTCACTTACATTTATTCACTTATATTTACACACATATATTTATATATGTGTATAAATACAATTAAGTGCATAATACTACATTTAACCCTTTAACAGCCTCCGTGGTGTGACTGCTGGCAAATTCGCTATTTTCGTTTATCTCTTCTACAATGGTCAACAAATAGTTATTTGTATGACAACGCCGTAGAAAGGCAGTTCTTGAGTGCAAAATTGCCGCACGAGTGAAAAAAGTTCCCGCACGCGATGCGAAAAAGTGCCTTTCTGCGCACGCTTCACAGGAACGGAGACCGAAATTTTAGGTGTATGCGTTAGGAAAAAAAAATACGACAAAATTTGTCCAATTCTTATTTAAAAACGTCTCTCGACTACATTTTATTTAAAAAAAAATTTCATTTTTAAATGTAAAAAATTAAAAAAAAAATGGAATTTATATATATTTTATAATCGACCACTACGATGATGACGAGCAGCGCCAATCTATGGATCGATCGTTCGACTCGCGAGCTGCACGTAACCCGGGAGGGGAGAGGAGGAGGTAGCGCTGTAGGGTCGTTTCTGGGTGCTCGAAGTTCGGTCTCGCGGGCAAGCCTTCGCCGGATCTGCCCCGGTGAATCGCTCGAAACGAGCAAGTCGGGGGTTGGTACGAACGATCTATTCCACATACGCCCGTCGTGTGATACCAAACGATATCTCGGTGCTACTTTTACCCGACCACAGAGCTCTCCCCCCCTCCCCCCACCCCTCCGACGCTTATATCCTTTTATAACGCACACCGCGACCTCCCATGCGAAGCAGCCATTCTTCACGTTTTGAGAAGCCGCGGGATAGAAATAGATATATCTACGTTAACTATATCACCCTACAGTCTATATCCGTTTTTTGTACCGGAACTACACCCGTATTGTATACTCCGTAATAATAGACTATTGAGCTTAATCCACTTGCGCAAAGGTGGATTATACCCGGCAATGCTCGACTCTCCGCCGACTCTCCGGCGAGATTCACGTCGTCGCGAAAGACATTCTTTATCAACGGACAGCTAAGCAGCGAGTTCGTACTTTCCATTTCTCGAAAATTTGTTTTTTTTTCCTTCCTTATAAAGTTTGCTTTGAGATGGGAAAAAAATTGCTTATTCGTCACCGACCGTGTATTATTTGTAGGCAGTTTGCCTGTCTCCGAAAGTATAAAGTATAAAGTATAAAGTATAAAGTATAAAGTATAAAGTATAAAGTATAAAGTATAAAGTATAAAGTATAAAGTATAAAGTATAAAGTATAAAGTATAAAGTATAAAGTATAAAGTATAAAGTATAAAGTATAAAGTATAAAGTATAAAGTATAAAGTATAAAGTACAAAGTATAAAGTATAACTGCGATGCCTCACGTACGTTTTCGCCGGCACTGCTTGAATTTGAATTCCAGAAGACTGCGGGAGATCTGTTTCCCAAGCGTACATTATACACGTCCACCTGTCTCACCTCGAGCATCCTCCGCGTCTAGTTTTCCCTCCGCGCGGAGTCCCGCCCGTACACTCGCACGAGAATGTCCTAGAGCGTACCAATCCGTTGTTCATACATCGGAAACAAGGGAGCTCTCTCGCGTCTCACGTCTGTCTCTCTGTCTCGGGGCCTATCCAGCCGGAGTTTCAAGAGAAGAGCAATCAGGGCTCACAAAGGTTGTAGCATTTCATAAAGGTCATACAATTCAGCCCTCGTCCGTACTTCGCCGAGCTCCCTCGGGGGTATTAAAATCGGTGGAGCCTTCAACCCGTCCACGTCCTCTGCACCGACGAGACTGGAACACTTTTTTCTTCAACGCTCACCGCACTGTCCCATCATCTTTTATCATCTTTTTCCATATATATTTTTTTTTCATGATTTTTTTTTCTCATCGAGAAGTCGATGTCTTCTACAACGTGTCTCGCGACGACGCGAGCCATTATTCTTCTGCGCCTCATTCGAGACCCGATCGTCTGGCAAATTCTATGCCCGTTACATTTTTATTTTATTTTAATTAAAAATTTAATTAAAAATTCACGTTTATTGGATTAGAAATAAAATATTTTTCCCGGCCTATTTTACCATTTAATCATGCAAACAGCCCGCAACCGTGAGCAAAGTTGAAAATTAAAATAAAATTCTCGCAGAAAAAAAAATTCAACAATTAAATCGACGAGTCATCGATTTATTACATTTTAATAAAAAATGTATTTGTTCTGCATGATGTTTCTTTTTTTTGTTTTTTTAAGTGAGTCCTATTTTTACCATAAACAGTTCGAGAGTCGGCGCAATAAACATTATTTTCACGAGGTCGGTTGAAGTTTCCGAAAAAAATTAAAAAATAAAAAATTCATCGTGCTAAAATTTCCGTGCTACCGAAGCGCCTCGAGTTGTGTAGGGAGTCGATGAAAACGCGACCCATTATTCTTCTTCGCCTCACTCGAGACCCGATCGTCCGGCAAATTCTATGCCCGTTATATTTTTATTAATAAAAAATGTACACGTCATTCCACGCTCGCAAAATCAATTTTATCGTCGCCGCGGAATCGACCTTGTCTGTCGTTTGTTAACAAATTCCATGCGCGGTACCAGATGCGAAGATTAATGGACCGATTACGCTCCCGTGTCGATCGATTCGCGTGTGCAGCAAAAAAAAAAAAAGAAAAAAAAACACAAAGTTTCATATTAAACGAACGGACGAAGTTTCTAAAGTTGTGAAAGTTTTGAAGTTTATGTAAAATAAAAAAATTTGCTGAAGCTATAGAACTTCTTTGGTTCTCAAGTTTCTATAAAATATAAAAAAATATATAATAAATCCGAGGTGATTAAACAATTAAAAAATAAACTTCTTAAACACTTGTCTACTTAATGTAAAACACAAGATGCAGATATTACAAGTTTTAAACTTCGTTTCTGTAAATATTAATGTTAATAATAATAATAATAATAATAATAATAATAGTAATAAATAAATAAATAAAACGTTCTGGAGTGGGCTTTCTTCTTGCCGAGCTCAGTTCTAATTCCCAGCCCCATCGGACAACCCTATCGGCTGCATCCTTCGACTCACCCTGTTCTTACCCTCCATAAAAAAAAGTGCGATAAGGATAAGGGGTGTATATATAGGTTAAAAAAAGGTATGACGGGTTGGCTTGAGCGGTCGTATGTACACGAGCAGTTCTACCTTATCCTCCGCGCCTACGCCTCCGTATTCTCCACCTCACCAGCCCTAAATCCATATATAATACATTCTAAAAAACTAAAGCCCTCGGTTATGCGGTTAGTCAATCTACGTTTATCCAGATACACCATTTAGCTTCCATATATCCATGTTCACTGTAAACCTTATATATGGGGGGGGGGGGGGTTTGGAATAGAGGGGCAAAACGGGACAGAAAATCGGGACAAAAATGATTGGAAAATTGATTTTTATTATTTTGGCCATTTCGACCTGAGTCTAACACTTTCGCATCTTGGATCGGTCCCGCGATTTTTTATGTAACTGATCCAACTCTCAAAGGCACTCAGATTTGAAAAAAAAATCACTCTATTATGGGTTATAGCTTGACCATTTTTATGCCCAAAACTGCATTTTTGCGAATTCTTCCGATTTCTCCAAATTAATTTACTTTTCGTACTTCAAAGAATGTTTTTAAGGTTGTAAATCCTCGCGATCAGTAAGTTCATTTTTTTAATCATCAAACAAATATAAACAATTTTAAAAAATCTAATAAATTCAAGTGCTTCTGAGAGTCAGATTAGGCGTACAAAAAATCGCGGGCCGTATGCTGAAAGTCTGCATACACGTCCGGACGTATCTTTATCGTGACCCGAACTGCAGCAGATGGATAGAAGTCAGAGGGAAGTGGGTTGGTTGGCACAGGCCTTAAGTTACACGCCCTCTACTCCGAACCCTCAGCGCGTCCGATATAGCCAGGTCGACGTAGTCACGTACGCCTCTTCACCCTTTCTTCCGCTCGTCCTCGATACTCTGACGTGGCCATTTTGCGACGTATCGAAGTATCGATGCTACCGAGTCCCGAACGTACGACGATAAATCGGAAGGGTGATAAAGAAAATTTTCGCTGGGGCAAAGTCGATACACGATATCCGAGTCCTTGAGCTGTGTGAACTCAGCAACCGACTTTTAAAAAATCAAATTTTTCTGGGTAATTCTTATAGAGTTTTGTATGTAGTTGATTGTAGTAGCAAATTTTTCGTTTGTAGTATCCCAATAAAAAAGTTATGGTACTTTGAAAAAAACCCCATCCACCCATCTTGAATTTTTTTATCTGGCGATAAAATAGTGTTTCACTGTAGTTATAAAAAAAATAGTGACAAATGCAATTCTGACTTATTTGATATAATAAACATTTTTATATATTTGAATGTATCTTAAGGTATGTAAAAATATTTTTAATGACGAACCGACCTTTTGGCGTTTCTCGAGTCTGCGAATCCACTGAAAGTGGATAAAAGAGAAGTAAAAGATATAAAACAGTGTCCTACTGTCGTTTTTAAACAATGTCAAGTACGATTTTGATATACTTATTGTAATAAACATTTAAATATATTTCAATACATGTAAATATATTTCAATATAATAAAAATATCACCTATTTCCTTTCGCGTTTCTCGAGTCAACGAATCCACTAAAATTCTACTTGCGCTTGAGCGGTTTCCATGACTTACCGCACTAAAGCGTGCGATTTTGTGCCTCTCGTAACCGTCGTTAAAAACAAACAAACCAGAAAAGGAAAAACCATATCAACGGCTATTGCTCGGAGGGTCGAACCATGAAACTCTGTGCGATACTCGGGGCGGTGTTTGATGGGCGAATGAACGACGCCAGGAGTCGAAGATAGGAATAATAAACACGCAAGTGAATGCAAATCATTGGCTCGCAGGTTCAACGGCTGTCGGTTGTGTCGAGCTTCGACCAATCCGTGTATATTACGACCGTCGTTGCGTCAGTTCTATTTTATCGCGCTTGATGATAGCGTTGACAAAGTGGCGAAGTAAAGGCAAACAATCCGTCGTCGGGGCGTCGCGATAACGACCCAATAAAAATCCACCGGACGGCCGTGAAGGGGAGGAAGGGACGGAGTTACGTTACAAAAACACCCTCGGCGCATAATACGAGTCCTCCGATATATAGCATATATATCCATTGTATACATACACACATGTATACATACACACATGTATACATACACACATAATATAGGTATATGTATATGGGGCATTCCACGTAAAATCGGCAGCCTTTTTCCACACCCCTGGCGATTTTATTCATTTTTTAGTCTTTTAGTCTTAGCCGGCTAAACTATTTTAGCCGGCCAAGCTATTTTACCCGGTCACGTGCATAAAATGTCGCATTGTACTTTGTGTACATGTAGCAAAAATACTTCGGAATACGTTGCAGGTAACGTTAGGAAAAAACATAACAATTCGTCAAAAAATTCCAAGACTGTATGAGCTTGGCCTGCTAAAACGGATTAGCCGGCCAAACTATAAAAGCCATTAGTCGGACAAGATATTTTAGCCGGCTAGGCCGCCCTATCTATACCCTAGCCCTAGTAGACATGTGTATGTATGTGTGGAAAGGCTAGATGAAGTTCGATCTATCGGAGTCGCCCACATCCTCGCCGTGCGAAGAGGCCCGACAGGCCGTTCTAATAAAACAAATTGGACGCCTGACACGCGCGCGCGCCTTGCTTTGTGAAGCGTGTAGTCGGAGCGTCGGCGAGGAGGCCCAGCTCCACTCTCTGGGGGGGCTTCTTCTCGCTCCGGAAAACCTGCGTCACGCCTTCTTCGTCGTCCGGGGGAAGTCGATGATACCAGCGGCAAGTGTGACTCCGCACCCGGTTCCCCTCTCACACGCATGAGACTACTCGTCACGCACTCTCATTAATCATTGTCCCGCGATCTTAATTCTCGCCGTTCGCGAGCCAAGATCGGCGAACCGAAGAGACAAATGTCATTTTTTTTCTTCTTGTCCTCTATTCGGAGGGCGTTTGTACTTGGAACGAATTGGCGTTTATTGGGTGAGACTTCTTGGAATGTTTTTTGAGGCCAGTTTTAGATCTTAGATATTAAAACCATCCGCAATCGTAGAGAAAGATTTGATATTGTCGCTAAAAAGATTTTTTTTTCTTCATACCCTCAATTCGGATGTTTTTGGAACTTGGAACAGAATGGTGTCTACTATTTTATCATTTAAATGTGAAAAACACGCGTAATCATAAAGAAAGCTAAAAGAGAATTGAAATTCACGCAAAGAAACAAAAATATCTCAGGTCGACGAATCATCTTTTTATCTAAAAAAAAAAATAATTTTGCATCATATTATTTTCTTTTCTAAGTGACATGGTAAATCTTTACGATGACCTTGAGTCACCGATTAATATTATTTCCACGAGGTATCCGTACAAGCTCTCACAAGACCAAAGCCCGGTTCCCCTAAAAAAAAAAAAAAAAAAAAAACTGAAAAAAAATATCTTCACGAACGGAATTTCGTCGCGGTTAAATTTCCGTGCGAGCGAACCGCCTCGAGTTGTGCGGGGAGTCGATGAAAAGTCGTGCTGCGGTGCTCGCACGCCCGGGTGGAAGGAAGCCGGTTCCGCCTCGGGACACCGCTCGAGACCCGACGGGATTCAATACAGCAATTCCTCGGGAGCCTTTTTAAAACTATACCGTTCTACTTTCCCCAAAGTTTTTCCATCGCCCTGCCGCGATGTCGTGTCGCTTTCAAAAGTCGAAAAGTATCCCTGTGCGGCAAACCGGGGGGGGGGGGGGGGGGGGGGGGGTAAGTTGGTCTACACGTCAGCTGGATTCGATTTCGTGCACTGGAAAAAATACAAAATAAATAAAAACAAAATAAAAAAAATTGTACATAGAAGTTTGAGCAACTAGAAGTGGCAAGCTCCGGACACGCTTTCGCAGAGGCAACGACTGAGGGACACGCTTTCTCGAGTCATCGGCGCCCTCCTTCGGCCGGCTTTTGCCGCTGGGCTCTCACGGCTCGCTCGTACTAATTGCTCGTGGCCGAGGTGTCTTAATTGGTGCTGGAAACAAACACGAAAGAAAAAATATTAAGAATTACAAAAATGGGCGAGAGGTCAGAGAGCGGACAGGAACGTCACGAAAAAGTATTCAAATCGTCGAGGTCCTCGCGACGTCACGATTCCATCTGCTTCCTCCTCCTCCCCCTCCCCCCCCCCCCCCCGTTGGAGACTCATGTAATACGTGTTAAATTATAAATTCGAAACGGCAAGTTAAATTCTTTCGTTTTTTATTTTAATTTATGAGAATCGGAAAGGTCATTCGTGGGAAGCAGCGACAGTTTTATGCATTTCGTGATATCAGACTATGCAGCCAGCATTTCTTTTTTTTAATACAAATATTTTAGTATATTAATAAGAATTTATATAACACTTTTATTATATAATTAAATACATATATATATAAATACATATATATATTTTATTGCTGAGCGATTAAAAAGAAGTAATTGCAAATCTCTAGATACATTTTATTCAGTTTCGGATTAAACTTATATCGCGCCTTGCGTAAGTTTACAAGCCGAGGAGGACGTTGGAGAGAAATACAATATGCGTGCCGTTACGAAAAACTCTAAACTCGCTTTAATCATTGCCTTTTTTATAATGTTTTTTTATATTTCATTTTACGGCAATCGATAAGATCATTCGCGGAAAGCGGCGACAATTTTATGCATTTCGTGGCATCGCAACAAGCAGCCAGCATTTAGTTTTTATCTATATATTTTTGTTGCTAACCGGCAAAAAAGAAAATTGCAAATCTCCGAAGACATTTTATTAAGTTTCGGATTAAACTTACATCGCGTCTTGCGTAAGTTTACAAGCCGAGGAGGATGTTGGAGAGAAATACAATATGTGTGCCGTTACGAAGAACTCTATACTCGATTTAATCGTTGTCTGGCGCGCACGAGAGAGTCTCAATGACGATTCTCGTCCGTTCGAGGGATTACATACATATATATACATATATACAAATGTATATATTTATTTTATTAGAGAACTAGAAATATAGCCGACGAGCGGGTACGAGGATAGAGCCGGCTATAGAAAAGTTACCGGTTGCCGCTGTGTTGCGCCAAGGCAATTCCTTTCTCTCGGTTTTAGGTGGCACGCCGCCGTCCCGCCGGCTTTCATATACCGATACGCCACCAGCTCGGCTGTGTACACACGGCGACGCTATACCGCGCACCGCTGCGAATATAATACTTTCGTAATAACGCCCCGCATAATAAATATAAATATATCCGCGGGCTTTTATAACAGAGCAGCGTTCGAGTGCCCGGAGAGTTAGTTGCGAATAACAGGATATATTTCCTTTCTTTCGCCCGCTGGCTGTGGTACGGAGCCTCTCGGAGGCACGCACCATCTTCGCGCAATTTTTCCCGCTTATAGCGTAATAGCTTTTTTTTCCCTTTTTCCTTTTTTTTAACTTTTTCTTCACGCCCGTATTGAATTGCAAAGCGAGGGTCGAAAATTGCCCTTCTGACCCGATGGGGGTGTTTTTTTTTGAACTCAGAGACCAGAAAAGTTACTACTAATTATTGCGTAATAATGATTAAAATTTTAGTCGTTTAATTTATTGATAATTTAATTGTTAAAATTATTATGTCGTAATAATTAATATTATTATGTCGTAATAATTAATATTATTATGTCGTAATAATTAATATTATTATGTCGTAATAATTAATATTATTATGGGCAATAATTAATATTCTTATGTACACTGGAAACAACAATGTTCGCTTGCTGGCTGCCAGAGAATTTTTCTTTTAATTTCTATTTTGCTTTCGATTCTTACAATTCCATATGATACTGAAACAGTGACAGCGAGACTGTCAAGGTGACGCGTTATCGTTCACATTCTTGAATGGAATTGTAAGAATTGAAAGTAGAATAGAAATAACCATTTTTTTTTCTTTGGCGGCCGCAAACGAATTTTCCTTGAGTCATTGATGTTTTTTTTCAGTGCAGTAATATGTAATATTATTACGTAATGATACTAAGATTACGATGTAGGTAGGCAGACATTTTATAATGCACACGTAAGTATATAAAGACTCATAATGCCAGAAGCTCGAATTCGTACACATTTACATACAATACATGGAACCGCTTAAAAGCAAGTCCAAAAGTAAAAGTAAAAATAATCTGAACTTGATATCAAGCAGGCGTTCAATAACGAGGCCCTGAGCTTAAAACACTTCGTGAAGAAATAAAATGATTACATAATAATGATTACTAATACTATTATGTACTAATGATTATTAATATTATTATGTGATAATAATTGTTAATATTACGCAATAACAATTATTAACATTCTTATTAATATAATTACGACTGAAAACTACATTTTAGTGATTGGACGATCGGCGAAAAATATTTTCTCGCGATAATTTCTCTCTACCTGTCCAGTGTCTTCAGGACGAAATAAAAAATAAAAATAAAAACTGGAAGTCTCGAATAAGTACCTTCGCGTTGAATGCTCCGTCGCGTGACTCGCGACGGAGCATCCAGGCGTATTATCGGTTAATTACTTAAATATGAGTATGCATGTTTATCGAGACGATGGGCGGTTTCTGTTGTGTAAACGAGGGAACGAAAAAAAGGTTGGGCCGCGGTCAGTTGTGTTCCCATTAGTCGTCACTCGTGATGCCATCCTGGCGCACCCCCGTCGGACTCTATCCGACAATAAAATCTCTCGTCATTTGGCTAAAAGCCAACCCCCGCGAGTCGCTTCCCTCTCGGCGAGGCTATCTGGTATCGAGGTGTGTCTCAGAGCCCTTATCACGCGACTTCCTTTCGCCCTTGCGTCGAACGTCGCTCCCAATTCCACTGCGGTTAACAAAAACCCTTCCTCACTTCTCTCACCTCCGGTCTTTCTTCGTGTATCGCGCGGTAAACTTTCACGAAGTTACAGCCTCGAGCTAATTCATCCGACAGGGAGGGTGGGACAAAACGGACCACCTTTACCAATCATTTGCGGAACATAAAAGGGTTTCGTCGGAAATTAAGGTCTGTGGTCCGTTTTGCACCTGCGCTCTCCGTCTATTGCTACGAATTTCCTCGAGGTCATCCATCCGGTAGATCGGGAGCGCGGGGCAAAACGGACGACTCTTAATTTTTAAACTAACTTTTTTGCGGGATATGAAAAATTGTAATTAGAAATTAAGGAGACTGGTCCATTTTGCCCCATGCTCTCCGTGTATCGCTCGGCAAAATTCCGCGAAGTTAAGGCCTCAAGTTAATTAATCCGAGGGGCGGGCGTGGCAAAATGGACCCAATTCCATCAATTGTCTGCGGAACATAAAAAAGCGTCATTAGAAATTGCGGACAGCGGTCCCTTTTGCCCCTGCGATCTCCATTTAATTCTTATACTAATTTTTCCTGAACTTAAAAAGTAGTATTATTCTAAAACTAAGGCTAGTGGTCCATTTTGCCCCGGGTGCCTTGCACAGGCCTTGCGCGACAGGACAGTGACGCAGCTGAAGTAATAAATAAAAAGGACGGAGGAAGACTCAAGGAAATCAGCAGACGGGCAAGCGAGGGAAACACGACGGTTTGCACACGGCGATGAGGAAAGAGGAGCGCAGGAGGAGAGAGAGTTTATATTTAATTGAATTTTGCAACTAGGCTAACCGTCTAACGGGGAAAATCGGTTTTGCGACGCGAAACACCTTCTCGAGTATACAGGGAACCCTCCACAATGGCTATTGTCTCACTCGGTCGGTTTATATCGCGCGCATTATCCGCGCGAGCTTGTTGTTTTCGTTCTCGAGCGCCGACTCAAGGGAGAAAACCCGACTGCGATATCGCTGACGAGCCTCGCGGTCATTTCAGTAGGCGTGCGTTAAATCGGCTAGGCTTCATCCTTGAGCATATCCGATGGGCCCAAGTTACGATGAATAATAATAAAAAAAAAATTTTTTTTATAAATCCTCACACCTGTTTCGTCGGACCGCAACATTAAGAATGCATCACACGTACATTCCCAGCCAAAAATGAGATTCAGTAAGAATTCGAAAACTTTCCAATGGTATAAAAATCTGAAAAAATCAATTGTGTCAAAGGTGCAAAGAACATTAATTTTGCATAATAACAATGTCAAAAAGTTATTAACAAATTGGAAAAAAGATTGTTCAACAAATTAGTGATTTTTTTCTCTTTTCAAATGAATTCGATGATTTACGAGAAGCCGCCTGAACTTTTTACAGAATTATCTTATATTTTTTAATTTTATGTTTTTAAATTATTGTTTAATGCCATTACGTATCCGAAATTCGTGCCTCAACATCGATTTTTCAATTTTTCGGAAAAAAAAATCTTGAAATGTAAGAAAGTTCTGAATAAATTTGTATGAATTCTAAAAAAAATCAAGGAATTCATTCAAAATGAGAAACTAATTTTCTCATTTTTTTAACAATTTTTTTTTATAATTTGTTAATAACTACTTGGCACTATTATTGTGCCAAATCAAAGGTCTTGACACAATTAAAATGCCTGATTTATCTTAGGTTTTTGTGCATATCGCGAGGCATTGAAATTTTGATCGAATTAAACTTTTAGTTGCGAATATCTAAAGCATCTTAATCATTGAATATCTTCTAAACGACCCAACATTTTTAGGTCCAATTGTAGTGACGTCGAAAAGCCGCACTTTCCCCGACAGAGCCAGACCATAATTACTTTAAAAAAAAAATGTTCAAAAGAAATGCCATTTATATAAAAACCAAAAACCTTTCACGAAGAGTTGGTGAAAAATGCCGCTCTACCGCTTTGGCTCTAAGAGCCAAAGCGCTTCGCGAGGTTTCCCAAGCATACAAAAAAAAAAATAAATAAATAAAAAACTCCCGCTATTCCAGAATTTTTATTTTTAATCTCATTTTCCGCCTAGGAAGTTCCCTGCAAACTCCGTCGAGCGTGAAAAAGACTTTGATCATTGAGTTCGTCTAATTCCCAGGAAGTTAATCGAACTTCGTTTCGGCCGCTAATGGCCGCGTAGACTACAAGCGACACCGGGAAAGGATTCTCGGGTCTTACCCTTCTTTATATTTATTTTTATTTCTATTTCGATCTTAGAGAGATTCGCAGAAGCGAAAGAGCGCATTGCGTGTCGCATCGGCTGGCCGGGGTCAAGCCAGCTCTCTTCTTTTTCCTCTCTCCGTTTTTCCCTCGCAGTAAAACCACTCCGGCTCTTCCGCGCCGGCGGAGGCGATGGAGCGAGATTCGAATGCGAAACCGGTTTGCGTTCTCCGTTGCGTCCGCTGAGCGTTATTAGCGTCGGTCAGCGGTTCT
Source organism: Stenichneumon culpator (assembly GCA_964017025.1). Classification (NCBI taxonomy): domain Eukaryota; kingdom Metazoa; phylum Arthropoda; class Insecta; order Hymenoptera; family Ichneumonidae; genus Stenichneumon; species Stenichneumon culpator. The sequence goes on from OZ024776.1 coordinate 18,839,320, forward strand.
CCGGGTCCGGACGAGCAACGACACCGGAGAACAAAACCGGACGACGTTACATCCGGTCCGTAGAGTTTCTGGACGAAGCCCTCTCTCGAGCGGCTCCGAGCCGGTACCGTACCGGGAGAGTCTGGGCGGAGCCCCCCAGCGGAAAACTCGCTGTATCGGCAGCCGCGGAAGTTGCTTGGAAAGTTCACTATTCTCGTTACATTTATCTGTGTATGTATGTATATGTGTGTGTATAAATACATGGATGTGTGTATACTTCGCGCTTGTTCCCTCGACGCCACTCCAACGCCCGAGAGACAGATAGTAACTGGAACGTCTGCCCTGTTTATATGCTTTGTGTACTCTGCGGAATAGGGCGAATCGGTGCGCGGACTCGACCTCGAGTTTGTACACAAAATGCCTCGGTATCGTTAGGTCGACCGCCAAAATACTAAAGGGCGAAGCCAACGAGTTAGAGAGTACGAGTTACGCCCTTTTTGTTTCTTAGCAGTCGGTAGGCGTATATATGTGTACATATAAATGTATTTACACATATACTTTTATATGTACTTATGTATTAGGGAGAGCAGGGCAAAATGGAACAGTGGGATAAAACACAATTTTACAATAATTTTTTGATGGGACAGTGCGGCAAAATGGGGCATGGAACATTGCGTTTAAAAAGATAAAGTAATTTCGCAATAGTTTTCAGGCGTCCCATTTTGCCCCACTGTCCGTATCCATCTCTACTTATGTATATATACATGAGTGTTTATGTATGTATATATGCATATATATATATTCCGCGTTTGAATGCCGGGTCTCGGATTTACTCGCACCTGTGCGCATGGGGCGAACCCTTAACCCCCGCCTCTCGCTCTCCGGTCGAGGATTAACAACCCGAAACACGCAATAATCGTGTGCATGCGGCACGCAGACACGTGAGGTCATCCGGAATTTAATTTTCGTTGATTAACCTCTGAGAAATCTTTTATTTTCTATTTTTTCATTTTTTACCGAAAACATTTCTTTTTTTCGACGAAAAAAAAGATTATTAAATTAGATTAACTTATTATGAGGATGGACGAGGAAGGTGCACGATATCGCGACGTTTCTCACCCGGACCTGCAATGAGTCTCGTAACGTCGGGCTTTGCAATTCACGAACCGAAATTACGATGATAATTCCGGTCTGCAGTTGGAAATTTTATTTTTTGTTTTTTATTATTTTATTTTTTTAATTTAAAATTTGTCGTGGTTTCCAAGAAACGTGGCGTGCAAGTTGCGCTCTCGCCGTCGAGGCGCGCTTCGGAGACACCCTGTATTCCTCGCACGGTCGCCAGGTGAGCTAACGGTGCCTCGGACCGACGCGGTTAAGTAACGGGCTGTTGCTCCCAGCCGATTCGTCGTCCAAGTCGTAATTTCTCATCTTCCCAGCCACCTCCCCACCTCCCCGCATCTCGATGACCTGCATTTTTTCCTCGTCCACAATACCGTCCATCGGACCCGATGAATCGCAAATCTGTTTTCTTGTTTTTTTTTTCTTCATTAACCATCGTTATTCTCCGAGACACGAGAGATTGCGGATTTTACGAGGTCGCACGCAATTAGAATAGCAATTAGTCATCCAAGAGAAAGATAACTCGTTCGTTTCGCTCCGAATAACTTTTACCTGAAAATCTTCATTGGCCATGACCGGAGAAGAGTCGTTTCTCCACATTGTAGAGAAATCATACTTTTATGCTGGGGACTTGAAAAAGAAAAAATCTTACTTTACGAACGGAAGTCACGTCATACCGAAAATACGTCACTTCCAATTTAAAAAATTGAGATCTTTTAACCGGAAGTGAAATATTTCGGGTATATCTTCGAAAATCTTAATGTCCAGTTTCGAAACGCTCGAGCCACAACAATCGGCTAGTAAATGAATCAATAAATAAAAAATTAATTAATTAATATAAAATAAATGCATTAATAATAAATAAAAAAAAAATAATAATCTTAAAAAACATTAAAGACGATCCACGCAAGTCGACATTTCGGAAGAGAATGTAATACTGCAAGATTCTTCCGCCTGAATTCTCTTACACAGAGTGAAGCTCTCTTCCCGATGTTGCATCCTCAGATACAAGTACAGCTCCCTTCTTCGTCATTCCGGGCACAAGAATTTCTCGTCCGGTCGCGGCTCCGAGGAACGAATTGGCCCGAGACAGCGCCAAAGTGGGCCGAGTGGCTCAACCCCGTGGAAAATTGCTCGGCCATCGCGCGGGCTTCTTTCGAGTTTGCACAAAGTGTCGCGAAGGAGAGCGCTCGTTTGTCACGACTCTCGCACTCTGGCGCCAAATCATAACGCCGGAGCCCTCGTAATTGCGACAAGGCACTATATAATACCTCGCTCTGCAGTTTCACCCGCGCGAGGAAATTTATTCTCACTCGATAGTCCTCAAATTGTTCGTCGACTGATTTTTTTTATTTTCTAACTCTCAGAGACGATAGATATTTTCCCCCCCTTTACGATCGCCAGACGAGCTTCCGGATGAATACTAACGACTCCGCCGCGCGCGGAGCAACGACCTTTTTTTTTGTTTTCTTTTTTTTTTTTAACGGTACATTTTATTCGTTCCGTAGTTCGTGTTCCAGACATGGGAACGAGATAGCTCACCGTTTCCTCTCGGCGTGTTACGCGTTTCCATAGTCTCGTCTCGTCCCGTCGTTGCCCGCTCTCGAGTTTGTTTCGTCCGTGGCCCCGACGGGTCTTGCCGCAACGAGAGAATCGATACGCGCCGGGGTTGCCCACGTCGCCGGTTATAGACTCGGATTATAAGCCCCGAACGGAAACCTTACGCGTCCGTCCGTTCGTGAGTCACCCTTCCAGGAATCTCCACGAACGTCGGCTAATTTTCCCCATTGTGCACGAGAAATCTCCTCGTCATTGTCCGGCGTATATTCATTACGAGTCTTCTTCTTCTTCGTCCTTCCAGTCGAGAATCTCGCACTTTTATCGCCTTACAATCTTCGTCCGTGGCGCAGGTGCGCGCTCACTCGACCCCGAGATCTTAATCTGCCGTTCATCATCACAGTTTCTTTCATTCTACGGTATCTTGTCATTTTTTTTCCCCAAATATTTGCTCATATAATATAACATATACTATTATATATTTACTATACTATATTATTATATTATACATTTATTATAAAAAATATAATATATATATGTTTTTTGATGATGGCTGGCTGGTTAAGTCTTAAGCTGATTTTTTTTTCGGTTTTGGGGCAGGGGAAGGAGTTGGCGAGGGCGGGGGGGGGGGGGGGGGGGTCATACCCTGTTTTTTTTTTGCGTTTTCCCTTTCTTGGTTTTGCGTCGTTTTAAAAACTCTGAAAAAATTGACACTGATTCTACATTTTATTATTATTATTTTTTTTTTCATTATATTAATTGTATTAGGGCCTTTATAAACTTCAGAAACATTGAAATCCATTGATATTTGAATAAGGTCCAATTGCGACATGAAATAATCTAAAAAAAACTAGTGACAAAATAGTAAATATTGAGATCCCATTATCGCTGTGGTGCTTACGACCATATTTTAAATCATAGAATCATTGCGAATATTTTCAGATTTTTGAAAAGGCCCTCTTAGGTATTGGTTTTTCCTGGACTAAGAAATTTCACTGGTGGTAAAAAAAATCTGCAAAAAAAATTCCAAGACCCTTACGAGCCGCCAACAGCATCATATCAAAAAAATTCTTAAAATCTAATTTGCTCATCTGATCTGTTGATTTGACCTGGAACGCCCCATATATAAATAAAACTTTGTTTATATTCTCTTAATATATTTTTTAAATATCCTGTTCGACGTTAAAGATTCGTCATAACGTTTCTTGGAGATTCGCCTCGGGGGATTCCCACCGAGGCTAACCGTAACCTTGGGTGGGAAACTCGAGACGGGGAGCATTAAAGCGCGAGCCAGTGTGAGGTCGATAGCCGAAACGCATCGTTGCTCCGGAGGGCCGGCGAGCGTGTCACGAGCCGCTGAATATCTCGTGCCGTCGAGAGATAGACCTTCTCTTACGTAGACCAGGAATTACGCGTTTTGAGTCTTCCCTCTCTCCCTCCCCTCTTCTCGAGACGATGAGGACCGAGGAACGAGCGTTACACATCGACACGTAATTCCAACGTCACGAGACCGTCCGTTTCTTCCCAACCACGCTCTCGATCTTCTTCTTCGGGCCTGCGAACTCGACTACTCCGTAGGATTTATACACATGTAAAAAAAAATCCCAGATTCTATGATTTAAGATATGATTTTCAACCGTAGACTCATGTATCATTTTTTTTAGCTTCCAACTCATGACTGGGGTACATATGTACCTCAGCGGTTTTTCAATGTACAAGGGTCCTATGAGCAGTAAATGGGTTTTGCCACACATGAATCTCTTCGTTTTTTCACAAGGATAAGACTGGTGTGCGGCAAATTTGATTTTATTAAAGTTTAGGGGGGGAAAGTCATCCTTCAAGGCAAAACTGTAAAGAAAATTGGCAAAAACCGCACTTTTTGTGAAAAAAATGGCAGTTTAAAAAAAAATGGTCCGATTTTCGAATCTTAAATGCCATTTTACAGGGGGCACATCAGGCTATTGGGGAAAAAATAGTCCCATTGCATTTCATTCTAAAATGCTATTTCTTTGGATAATCTGAAAATAGGGAAAAGTCGAAAACTTGTAACATGGAAAAAAAATCAATGAAACGCAAAGAAAATTGGTTTTCCATGGGTTTTAAAATTCGATCTTCTTCTTCTTCTTCGTGTCGGCGAACTCGATTACTCCGCACGATTTATACACACGTAGAAAAAAGAAAAAAAAAACGCTAGACCAGAACTATTCTCCATAGTTCTCCGGTCGTGACCGCCTTCAAGGTCGGTACCGCGCGCGACCGCACCACGTGGTCGTTACGGCGGAGATGAAATAGCGTCGAAGGCGAACGTTTGGAGCTCCGAGGCGAGACCTCGACCTCGGGAACTCGCCAGACTGCCTGACGACCGAGTAGACGTTTTATCTCGAAAGTTTTCATTATCGTCGATCGGAGATTCGACCCGTATTTCCCGGTTGCCGGCTCCGGCGTCGGAAGATGTTCAGCGACTGGGCAACAAGGCTGGTGCTTAGAGGAGCGTTGACCGCCTCGATGGAAACTTACTTGCCCGCTCGGCCGGGCTGAAGCCGAGTTAAAGCCGAAGAGTGTACCTCGGTTTAATTACATCTATAAATGTATAATCCATTTAATAGATAAACGGCCATCGACGAAACATCGTCAGTCGCCTGGGTTGACAAACCAGTCGTCAACCGGTTATACATACCGACCAGCGCCTCTATTTTCCATTCCACCAGAAAAAGAACCAACCGCCGAGTGGAAAAAGTAATATAACAGAATTAAAAGTAAAGCAAACTAAACGCCCGGAAGCTACGCCGTCGACCTACCCAAGCTAAAAGCCCCCGCCGAGTACGAGGATAAAGCCGCTGCAATTGAAAATTTGCAACAGAAACTCAAGTTCACCGAACTTGGGTCGTACGGTTAGCGGTCAATTAAAGTACCGGCGTTACCGTAGTCGGCCGGCTCGGTGTAACGCACGGAGGCGAACACTCGTCGGTGAACGTCCGCGCGGGTTCGTTGACCCCGAGGCCAACTGGGACCGGCGAACGCGCGCGTCTCTCGACCTCCTCGCTCGGAACGCTTCTCGTTTCGATGCCCGCCCGCGCTGCCCTCTTGCACGCCCTCCTCTTCGATTCCTCGGCTGCGTGACCTCGGACGATTTTCTCCAACCCGCCGTGTGATTGACGTTCGTCGATAATTGTTATTAATTTTGTTAATTTTCTTTTTTTTTTTGCAGCAACTGTTCCGAAGCCAGCCGCAAGGAGCGACGCAACAGCAGCTCCAGCTCCTCCAGCAGCAGCAGCAACAGCAGCAACAGCAGCAACAGTATCTCGCCGCGTCGCAGGCCCAGCAACAGCAGCAGCAGCAGCAAAACTTCCCGACAGCTCCGTACACGGTCATCAGCGGACAGGAGCCCTACGTCGGCGCCCTCATCGCCGGAGCTCCCTCGGTCGTTCCGCAGTACTATGGCGTCGGGCCGTGGGTATATCCGGCAGGGCTGCTGCCCCAGGCACCCCCGCAGGCTGCGGCGCCCCCGCAACCACGGAGACCTCTCACACCGTCCTCGGCCGCGGCCGCGGCCGCCGCCGCTCAGGACAGCGCGAACAATCTCGCGCAGACGGTAACTTATCGACTACAATTTTTTTATTTTTTATTTTTTTCTTATCCTTCGCGAGGCGCGGGAACATTTTCGGGGACCGGAGGAAGGGGTATTCGAGATAGGGTGGAAGTAATGAATGTGGTCTGGTTGATTTGGCGATCGGAGTGGGCCGTATTCGATACCACCCCGTATTGAAACCAGCATTTTTTATTTTTTCATTATTGATTTGTAAAAAGATGTGAAATGGATATGGGAGAGATAGATTTTTTGGGAGCGCTCAAAATAATCGGTGAACGGCTAATTATTGTCGTAAAGAATTTTAACATTGTGAGGCGTGCTTTGACCGTAACCGGGTCATATTCACCGATGCCTTACTCCATACTGAAAAATTGATGGTTTTTGTTTTTTTAATTATTGATTTATAAAAAAAAATCATAAAAATATGCTATTGATATACGAGAGATAGATTTTTCGATGCGTTGGAAGTGATCGTTACACGGCTAATTATTATCGCGAAGAATCTTAACACCGTGAGCATGCTCTAAACATAACCGGACCATATTCACCACTGCTTTGCACCATACTGAAAAGAGCCGCTTTTTTTATGGTTGATTTATAAAAAAATAACAAAAATATAAAATTTACATACGAGAGATAGATATTTCGATGCGCTGGACATGATCGTTAAACGACTCATTATTATCGCGAAGAATCTTAACTCGTGTGCTTGCACAAATCATAACCATTCGCAAGAATTACCTTAGGGTGAAGTGAAAGTCACGTGACGGAGCGAGGAGTGCGAGAGAGATATCTGCATTGGTGTTACAGTGGAGCGACAGAGAATGTCGTTCACTTCACCTTAAGCGAAAAAGATAATGTTCACGTGGCGCGAGGTGTGAGAGAAAGGTCTCGTCGAGTGGGCGATAATCGAGATATCCCTTTGATTTTTCAGGTCCAGGGTCAGTACCAGGTGATACCGGCTTATTACGATCAGAACGGATCCATAGTTATGGGGGGCGTTCGAGGCCTCGGTTCCGCTGCTACACCCATGAGATTGGTCAGTCCAGCGCCCGTCCTCGTCAACAGGGCTCCATCTCAGCCACCGCCAGGACCTCCGGCTCCTCCGCCGCCGAGTCTATACTCTCAGCCGACACCGACTTCTCACAGCAACGCTACGCCTGGCGAGTGCTTAGGTGAGAGCGCTGCGACTCGCGAATCTCCCTCGTCGATCAACAGCTTCCGATCTTTTCTCACGCACTTTCGCAGGAACTCGACGCCCTCTTCGCCACTTTTCACATGTACGGTAGCGGAGCTCGCCCGGTAGAGAACTTACGCTCACCACCCTTTGCGTATCCGCGCGAATTATTCAGTGTTCCGTTTACGGCGTTTGTTTTCTGTAAATAATTCTCATCATCCAGGCCATCGTCGTCGCGCATTCATTAACCCGATGTGACTAAAAAAAATTAGATACTTTTTTTATTACGATAGAATCGCAAGCGATAACAATCCGAACGACCGAGTTCTCTGTTGCCGGCGCGTAATTTTTATATCTACTCGTTGTCGGTGGATAACGAGAATTTCGTTAGGGCGGAAAGTGTGACGAGGCAACGAAAAGACTGGGTCGTTTTGAGGTAGCTGCTGCGTGGCAGATTAAGAAGCGAGTGAGACGTTTTCACAATTGTTTGTCCAAAATGTTGTGCATTTATTAGCAGTAACGGAAGTCGATTTGTATTTTTTATTCGAAGAAGAATCCTTATTTTTCAACCGATTTTAATGTACCAGCTCATTTTGTTCGTCAAAAGTTGCTCTACGGGTTCACCGAGTACATTTTTTAATAACTTTGGCCGTTGGAAAATTACAGCAGGTTGTTTTTGGAAAAAAAATTGAGTGAGCCGTATTTGTCGAACTGTCAAACCTAAAAAAATCTAGACAAGAAAAAATTTGTTTGAAAATTAATGAACGCTATTGTACGCTGTTTTACATAAACTGTTTCGGAAATTTCAAACACACGAGTGTTGCAATTTTACAGTAAAATGTTTGTAAATTTCAGGCAAAAGATTTGTAATTTTAATATCTGGTATTTTAACCTTACCAAAAAGTACATTAATGTTCAATTGATGTAAGTAATATAAGCAAATTTCAAGTTTCAGTACATTGAATTAACAATTTATCAATTGCACTGTCGTTGATGAATTCGTAGAGCAAAATTTAAGAAACAAAATGAGTTAAAAAAAGACGTATTGTACTTTCAAAGAACCTAACAAAAACGTCCTATCACGGAAATTCGCATTTGACAGCCGCTCTTGTCATGCTTAATATTCCTCTTGCTTTTAAGCCCAAATGCGATAATACAAATCAACCTCCTTTACTCCCAATAAATGCATACAATTTTGACTTAACCCGCTGGCTGCCCCAACTCGATTTATTTCGAGTCGCGTTCATCGTGCCAACCGTTCCATGTTCGTGAGAGTCTCCTTGCGCCGATTCCGACAAGATCATTAGTGTGTATGCCTGTGTGTCTTGGTTTTTTAATTTTCAATACTTTTTTCCCTCGATGTGAAATAACGTGGTGGTTGGTAACAAAATGAAAATGTAAAGAAGTATATATATATATATATATATATATATATATATACACCGTAAAAATAAATTGCAAATTTAATGTAATGGAACTTGAAATTTGCTTACATTACTTACATTAATTGAACATTAATGTCCTTTTTTGTAAAATAAAAATACTAGATATTAAAATTGCAAATCTTGTGCCGGAAATTTGCTAAAATTTTGCATTAAAAGTCCAAATTGTACTGTAAAAAGAATTGTAACACAAATGTGTTTGAAATTTCTGAAACAGTTTATGTAAAAAAAGCTTCCAATATCGTACATTAATTTTCAATTTTTTTTTACAGTGTATATTAAAAAACAATGTGAGAAAAGAAAGAAAGAAAAATGCGAATCGTTTGACGACTAAACGCGCGTGGGTTGTGGGCTTTTGGTGCAGGTTTGGCGGCGTGCAGTGCGGCGGCAGTGGTTGCGCAAGCTCAGGCGGTTGCGGTGCAGCAGGCCCAGCAGCAGGGCTCGGGACTGGCCGCGGGTTTGGCAGCTTTGGGTTACAGTGGCTCGCCTCTCGGTGCCCTCGGCTCCCCGGCCCAACTACAGAGCACAGGTACACACGATGACGAGGCCCCGTACGGTCGCGAACCACCTCTCCGATTCCCGGCTCCGACGAAACGGCGGATCTAGCGACGGGGTCGTCGCCTACAAAAAAAAAAAAAAAAAAAAAAAGCTTTATTCGCGTTCCACGCATACACTTGTGTCTCATTGTCTGTACATACACGATAAGTAAATTGAGCGGCATAACTTCGCGAGCATGCGTTTTTCATATTGATTTTCCGCGACTCCGCGCCTTCGTCTCACTCTGTTTAATTAATTGTCAAGTTTTCCCCCATTGTTTTCATCTTGTGTTCATATACTTGTTGTCTCTAACCGTTCCTGAATTAATCGTGCGCGCGATCGTGAGAACGACACACTCTTCGCGATGTCCTCGATTGTCATTTGTTTTTTTAGTTATTTATACATTTATTTATTTACGAATTTATATATTTATACATTTATATATTTTTACGACGTCTGTGACAATATCCATTTGCATTTCTGTGTTCAGGTCTCGGCCTCGGTGCATCCTCGACCGGCAGGAGGGACTCCTTCGACAGGAACACGTCGGCTTTCAGTCCGAGCTTGGAGTGCAGTCGAGCCAAGTGGGCCCAGAGCTACGGCGCCTTAGGTAAGGTTTTTTTTTCTTTTTTTAACCTTATGTGCGTGTTTTTAAAATTTTTCTACTTACCATCTTCGAGCTAAAAAAAGAACGCCGAGTCTATCGATCACGGTCTATTCTTATTAGGGAGACACGTTCCCCGTTTACTTCCGTAGCACGGTCGAACAGAGCCTCCTTAATAACTCGAATCTCCGTGCTCGTGATTAATTCATTCCACGATGAAGTTTTGTTTTATTTTTTTAAACCATGTGTTTTTTTTTTATTTTCTACTTACCGTCTTCGAGCTCAAAAAATAAAGTCGAGTCTATCGATCACGGTCTATTCTTATTAGGTTGACACGTTCCCCGTTTACGTTCGACCAAATCCTCCTTAATTAATTCGAATCTCCATGTTCCTGATTAATTCACTCCACGATGAGGATTGTTCATTTTTTTTTTAACCTTGTGTCTTTTTTTAATTTATTTTTTACTTACCATCTTCGAGCTAAAAAAAATAACATCGAGTCTATCGATCATGGTCTACTCTTATTGGGTTGACACGTTTCCCGTTTACGTTCGACCAAATCGTCCTTAATTAACTCGAATCTCGGTGCTCGTGATTAATTCATTACACGTGTCCCACTTGAAGCCTTAGAAGTGCATCGCTCGGCAGTTTAACCAGTCAGGCTAATGCGCTCCCTCATTCGCGCGCTCGTGTCTGGCAAACGATTTATTTGGAACACGTCGATGTTCGCGAGAGTCACTCTGGAGTCCTTGACTCGGAATGAACTAGCTCGCGCAAGGACGACCGGTGCAACAGTATCGTCTCGCGTATTCCCCCCTTAAGGCTGTAATGCCTCGACAAATTTTCTATCACTTTCGAGCTCGGCGAGCTTCTCCATGATATTTCGCAATTCAATTATCTCCGAATTCTTCATGTTCTATACATGTCTAAATTCTTTTTCCATACACAAATTCGAACGCAGTTCTCCATCGTCACCAAGAAAAAAAAATTGCGATTTCGTAATGGATTAGTGGATTATAATTTTTTTTAAATGTCATATTTATCTTATTCGATATACAGGTGTAATTCCTTGACAAATTTCTTCTCGATGCAATTTTGCAATTCAATCATCTCCGAGTTCTTTCATCGTCATTACGCATTTATCTGTATTTTATAGCTGACCTTTTCGATGATCGTTCGCAGGTACGGTGACGGCGTCGCCGAGTCCTCTGGGACTCTCTCTTACACCACCGCCGACCCTCGGCGGCTCGCTTGGAGTTCTCGTCGGTGGAGCTAGCCGGGTATCCGCGGCTCCCGGCGCGGAGGCCAAATTTCGCGCGAGCGCCGTTCCCGCTCTGACAGCGAACGGCGTCTTCGGCTCCAGCAGCTCGCTGTTCCCGAATCTCGTCGGGAAACCCGGACGCGGAGGAACGGCCGGCGTCGGCGACAAGAGCGCCGGTGGACGGTCCCGTCTGCTCGAGGACTTCAGAAATAACAGGTTTGTACCGTCACATTTTTTCCGCATACAAATTCGTACGTAGCTGCCGTCGCTAGTATATTTATTTATATTTATTTATATTTATTTATATTCATTTATAAACGGCCAAAGCCCCTTTCGCACATATAAATTGTATAGAATTTGATATAACATTCAATAGAAATAGAAATAAAAATTGGAACACATTGACGTAGAAAAATGACTGATTTGGAAGTTCCCAAATTTGTAGGCGTAGCGCAGGATCCTGCCTGTCGCTGTATTATGCTGCAAGGAAGGGAGAAGAGCGATTTTCGTCGAGCGTGAAGTTTGTTGCCCGAACGAAGCGGGGGCAGAAATCACACGAGGCGAAAATCCGCTCTCTCCCATATAGCGTACGATACTTTTTTTCGACGTTGTTAAAATGACGACATTTTTGCGTCGCAAATTCGTCCAATTTGCCAACGATCGTTACTCCCCCCGAGAGTAATAGGGCTTTCAGAGGGGGTAATGAGCCCTGTACTGCATAGTTGATAATGAAACCGTGCTGCGCATGCACACAAGTTCACACGAGCACTTCACTCTCGTCAAATGAGTGCTACATTTTTTAAGTTAGTTATACAAAATTTTACACATCTATTGATAATCAATCACTATAAGCAACAGATGCGTAAAAGTTTGTATAATGGACTTAAAGAATGTAGCACTCATTTGATTCTAAAGCGCTCCAACACCCTCAATAATGATCATTGGTCAACAACAGGCGATTTTCCGCCCATGTTGCATGTAATTAATGTCGTTATTTTAGCAAAGTCGGGCAAAAATAAAAATTTGGGATTTCAAGATCGAATACTAGATTATGAATTTCCAAAAAAAAAGCATCCTTTCACTAATGTCACTTATTAATTATCGTTTGCCGACGCCTTTCGCAGATTCCCGAGTCTTCAGTTGCGAGACCTCGCCCACCACATAGTAGAGTTCAGTCAGGATCAGCACGGCTCGCGCTTCATACAGCAGAAACTGGAGAGAGCGTCGGCGAGCGAGAAGCAGCTCGTCTTTCAGGAGATCCTCGCTTCGGCTTACTCACTGATGACCGACGTCTTCGGCAACTACGTAATCCAGAAGTTCTTCGAGTTCGGCACACCGGAGCAAAAATCTACCCTGGCGCAGAAGGTAAACCACCAATGAACAAATACTCACCTCGTTCGTTTTCTGTTTTCTTTCATCCGTCTCTCACCCCGAAAAAAATCACTCGCCTGATGACAAAAATGCGTGTCAACTGATTGTCTTGCTATGATTGACCAATGCTTACTGATAGTCCAGCGATAACGATTGACGCTTCCGTTATGTTTCCGTCACTACATGCCTTCGACTTTTTTTTTCATTATTTCAGGTGCGCGGTCACGTTCTGCCGTTGGCTCTGCAAATGTACGGATGCCGAGTTATACAGAAAGCCCTGGAATCCATCGGGCCGGAGCAGCAGCAGGAAATCGTTCGGGAGCTCGACGGTCACGTACTGAAGTGCGTCAAGGATCAGAATGGCAACCACGTCGTTCAAAAGTGTATCGAGTGCGTGGAGCCGAGGGCTCTGCAATTCGTTATCGGTGCGTTCGCCGGACAGGTTTATTCTCTCAGCACCCATCCGTACGGCTGCCGCGTCATACAGCGCATACTCGAGCACTGCACGCCCGAGCAGACACAAGGAATCCTCCAGGAGCTTCACTCCGCCACGGACCAACTGATTCAGGATCAATATGGAAACTATGTTATTCAGCATGTACTCGGTTTGTATCCGCAAAAAAAAAAATTGAGTCCCTGCTTGCGATTAGCTCATGACCTTTTTTTCTCTTTTTAATTCAGAACACGGAAAAATCGAGGACAAAGCCCAACTGATAAGCAGCGTTAGGGGAAAAGTGCTCGCCCTCTCGCAGCACAAGTTCGCGAGCAACGTCGTCGAGAAGTGTGTGACACACGCGTCCAGACAGGAGCGAGCCGTTCTTATCGAGGAAGTTTGCGGCTTCAATGACAAGTAAGTTGCATATCGAGTGTGCCAGCTCATCTCTATGTTCTCATCTCTATGTTTGTTGCAAATATTTAAAAAAAAACTTAACTGCTCGATTCGTACAAAGCGTCGCGGATAAATTAATGCAACTCTATCGATTGATGTAATCGATCGGTATTTTATTTATCGATCGATTATGAAAATGTGACACTATAAAAATATCAACAATTTTCATACCGATCTTTTCCAGTCATCTGCGCAATATCATGTCTCTCACGCATTCCTCGTCTCTATATTCGTTACAATATGTAAAAAAAAAAAAAAAATTAAAAGTAAACTGCTCAGTTCGTACAGAGCGTCGCGAATAAATTTATGCCACTCGATTGATCGATTTAATCGACGGATATTTTATTTATCGATCTGTTATGAACATTTTTCACTTTTCGAAAACATGAACATTTATCCAACTCGATCGATTGATTTAATGCAACTGGATCGATCGATTCAATCGATTGATGTTTCGTCTATCGATCGTAATGAAAAAATTCTTTTTGCGCAGTGCATTGAACGTGATGATGAAGGACCAGTACGCCAACTACGTGGTCCAGAAGATGATCGACGTCGCCGAGCCGGCGCAGCGTAAGGTTTTGATGCACAAAATCCGACCCCATCTCGGCAGCCTCCGCAAGTACACGTACGGCAAGCACATCATCGTGAAACTGGAGAAATTCTTCATGAAGACCGCGTCGGCGATGGGTGTGACGACGCCGGCTGGCTCGTCCACAGGAACAGGCGATCTCGGGCCGATCGGGCCGCCGGCATCGGCTGCCGGACCCGTTCCGACTCCGACCCAGCAACCTACTCAGGTTCTATAAGCGTAAAGATCGATACTGCACGCTTGAAGCACACACGTCTTAATGCGATCCAACATGCGCCGTGAAAAAAAATCGGTAAGAACTTACACGAGACGAAAGTAGAAAAGACGAACGAAAAAAAAAAGGAAAAAACGAAAAAAAATGAAAGAGGAAAATGTGAACAGGATACTCAAACTCGAAGTCGAAAAAAAATATCACAAACTTAACGCGCTTAAGCGCGATACAACTTTCTTTTCCACGGGAGTTCGGTAACGCAATTTTTCGCATTTCTATAAGCGAGACGTCTCGGAGATTTCAGCGCACGCCTGGAAGAGCCGATCGTCAGTTCGTATGAAATAAAAAGAATCGAAAAAAGCGAGTTCTCGTTTGATCGAGACTCGGTCAAGGAACATGAACGATTGCTATGAAGAACAATCTAAGTATCTCGTCCGCGACGACTTTTGCTAAAAGTCGTCGACGCGAACCATCAGCGCAGAGAGCGAGAAAGAATACCGGCGAAATTTTGTCTCGCGGTAAGGTGAAAAACTTTGTTCAGAGTTGTCTCAGCCCAAACCTCCGATTATTGGATTTAAAAAAACAATTATAAAAGCAACAACAAGATCGTCGAAAGGATCTTCGAAAACGATCTTTCGCTCGCCACGTCGGGCTATCAGACGAACGATGTGTCGACCGGTTTACTCCTAATCGAGCTCGATTCACGATATTTGGAAGACGGAAGGAAAGTCTAGCTAGCTAGAGTAGAAGAGCTTTAGTGCTGCATGCATTTAACAACCGTACGAAAACCGGGCGACACGTTCGCGGCGAGACGCGAAACACCTAGCGAGCATCGCCTCTTGTCGCGTTCGCGTCGCTAGTACAAGTTTTTATCCGTACGATAGGCGACCGATCAGTTTGAGAAAAAAAAAAAGAAGCTTGACGAGAATCGATTACGAATAGAAAGATTATAGGCGCTACTGATGTTTGAACACTAGCGTAGCATTTGACATGGGAGTACAGTTGAGCACCCTAGACTCGACAGCCGACACCCCCCCCCCCCCCCCCCCACACACACACACACCTCGAAAAAAATCCTTTTCCCACGAATCCGCTTCTCTCGACACTCGCACGGAACGATTTTCCCTCTATTTTTTCATTTTATATTTTCTACTTTCGGGGTTTGAAAAAAAAAAAATAAAAATCTATGAGCGCATGAGATCATTGAAATAACGCCGTTATTTCACGGAAGATATAACAGAGGCGTAGTTTAAATAACGATTGATCGTTTATTGCAGAGAGTTCAGATTATTTTTTCTCCTCCCACCCCTCACGCCCTCCCCGCGTCGTTTTGATTCAACAACCGAGAGAATTATCGAACCGTTTCTCAGGTTTTAAACGAATGTTCGAAAAAAAAAAAAATGAAAACGCGTAATTCTCACTACGCCAACTTGTCGTGTTTTCACTTTCCTCTGAAGAAGTCCTCCCACCGCCCCCCCGTTTGCGAATTTTGTAAATTGTGATATAAGTAAATAACAAATGTGTATAGGTACATCGCCGCCCCTCTCACCCCCCCGATCTCGCGAGACAACCGTAAAATTCAACGATTATTTTTTATTTCTCACGTATTCTCTTCGTCTCTTAATTTTTTTTTATTTTTTTTTCTTCTTAACGAACTCTGTGAATATTGTGTATTATAATAATTGCTAATTAATTAAATTAACGAAAAAGAAACGAATATGAGTTACGTTCGTAACGCCGCTGCCCGAGCCGATACAGAAGCAAAACTTGGCACCGTTTATCCAAAGCCTTCCTGCCGGAAGAGACGTTCGAATGGCCCAAAATAAAAATCGTCCCCCTTCACGGCCCCCCCAGTGTAAAATGAGATTTTTTTTCTTTTTTTTTTGACAAAGAGATTAACCAGCGGAAAGTTAATTATTTTATTCGTGACTCTCGAAAAAATAAAAAAAAACCCGATCGCGCTGCTCTATATCGGCGTGGTAACTTTGAACATATTTGATCTTAATTGTACATTGTATAAATGAATTACCACGTTCTCGAGAAAAGAAAAAAAAAAGAATTTTTCAAATCAGCTCGCACAACGCTCATGTAATTATCTCTTGTCCATCTCTCCTGTCATTCGCAACACCCCGCCCCGACCCCCCTTTTTCTCTCCATCTATTTCTGTTCTACTGTTTTTTGAATGTATAAATATCGAATCTTCGTACGGCTTTAAGCGGAACCGCCCCTCGCAGCGATTTGTCCGACACTTTATCCGTGTGTCGTTTTTTTCGATTATAAACTTTTGAAACGTTTAAATAATAATAATACTGCCGGGATTAGCGAAGCTCCGTCGTTCTCGGAGAATCGCCGACGCATTCCTGCGACGGTTCGTTCGAAGCGAAAAAAAATGTTTCTCGTACATTGCTCGGAGAGTTCATGAGAGTTTTTTCGCCGACTAATGGAAACTAAGTGAATAATCGTGAATAGAAAGAAAAAAAACTGAGGAAACACGCGAAAGTCTCAAGTACGACATGAGCGTAAAGACGGCGTTCTTCTCTCGATAGACGCGATAGTGATATATAAAAGAAATACACAAATTTTAATGCCCGTACGTATTAGCGTCTCGCGCACGCGTAGTCCGCGAAGTTGGACTTTTTTTTCAAAACGGGCCGTATTTTGTTACTGAAAAAATAAAACAGTGAGTGATCCGTTAGGTGTGGATAATATTAATAATCATTCAGACATACATCTGCACATCCGATCGAGTTGCATCCCCCTTGTACAATGTATAATATTTCGTTAATTGTAGATGTTAAATAAACGGTGGAATAATTAAAATAATAAAATAAATTTAATTAAAGAAAAAAAGAAACAAAGAAGTAAAATAAAAAGATAACTGGTGTAAGCAACTCGTAGTCAGTCGTGAGATTTCTGTATAAACGAAAGATGAAAAATGATTTAAAAAAACAAAAAACAAGATAGCGAACGAACGTATAGAAACGGAGAAACGAAACGAAGAAAAGGAATCGTAGCAAACTTTCTTTGTAAGATATTGTATATAACAATTTATTAATCAAATTGACGAATTCGTAGGTACCTTTTCTCTCAATCTTTCTTCGCGCGGATACTACTTAATAATAAAAATGTTTGAAGAGAAATATAAAAATACGAGAAAACAAACAAAGTATATAAACGCAATGAATGTACGGAGCGGGTCGTCGTGGAACGTTCCCAGTCGGGAAACTTCATCGCACCGGCTATTTCTCTGACCCGCTGTTCTGCGATTTATTATTTTTTCGTTCGTTCGACGAGTAATAATTCGAAAGTAGAGAAGAAAAAAAATCGCTGCGGGGTTTTCGCCGGTCGCGCAGAGCTCGCTACGGAAGATGACGATAATTAAAGTTAAATGTCGCACGACAGTCGGGACAGACAGACATTCCAGCCACCATCTCTCGGTCAACAGGACATTTAATAAAAAAAAGAAAAAACGAATTATATAAATACGATATGAACATATTATGTAATAATATTTAAGGAATGACGAATAGTTCCTTCATCTTTGTAAAGCGCGCGTCATCTGTAAATTAAAGACAAAGAAACGCATCATTTATAATAGTAAATACATTAATATCACTCGTCGTCGGAGTTGAAAGAACGTAAAAAAAAAAAAAAACGAAAGAATGAAACGAAAAAAAACATGCAAAAACAAACGCTAAACCAAGGCAGACACAAAAAATGGAAGTGAAAAAACGAACGCAAAATCTCTCTCATGTCGTATCAACTAAGGATTATCGATTATTAACTATACGTTTAATTTTCATCATCGATTTAATTCATTACAGCCTACCTATTATTTTTTAATAATTATAAATATTGTTTGATTAACGCCACACGCCCCCCTCTCCCCCCTCTATTGATTATTCATGATCGCTAATACTAATCACTAGGCATATTATATATATATATATACATACATATACATATTAAAAAAAAAAACCAACGTAAGCAAGCCCGCATATAAACACTTTATAAATAATGAATATCAAATCTTTGAAGAAAAAAAAATCATAAAGAAAAAAACAACTGCGTCCTTCCACGATCCATACCGCTAACGGTCCTTACCTTACTTAATGTTTAGTATGAACGTTAGTGGTACCTTTAAAAAAATACCTTTAATCTCTATCTCTTTAATCTACTTAAGCTCCTTAAAAACAACAACAACAACAAATTCTTAAACGACTTTTTGATTATAAATAGTGTAAATTTTTTATATAGTGCGAAATGAAATATTATTGACCGCTCAATACTTGAGACACGACGCGGCCATGTATAAAACAGGAAAAAACAAAACAATGAAAGGAAAGAAAAAAAATGAAATCATCTACATTCAATAAACATAGTCTTTCGATCTTTTAAACTATATAAACACACACTTTCACACACTCACACACACACACACACACACACACACACACACACACACACACACACACACACACACACACACACACACACACACACACACACACACACACACACACACACACACACACACACACACACACACACACACACACACACACACACACACACACACACACACACACACACACACACACACACACACACACACACGCACGCACATCTTTCGTTATTTTGTGCTTGATTTTTTAAACGAGACGCACGGCACAGAGCCAGCTGGAAAACACTCGGGTGGAGCAACAAGAATATATTTGTGGTGGCAAGAAAAAAAAGAAAAAGCAAAGATGGAATTTTATTCACATCCGCTAACGAACATGGAAAATTGCTGCCGAAACGCATAAATACGAGTGTGAAAGAAAATTGCCTCGAGTATATTTCTTAGAATTAATTGCTCGTGCTCCGAGGCGGGGACGATCGAAGCAAGTAAGTCGATCGAAAATTAACTTGCCATCGAAGACAGGGCGAGCCGGCCCGAAAGCGAGAGGACGCACGACTCGATTAAAAAAATGGGAAGCAAAAGAACAATATTCAATCAAACTCTACAATAGCTTGAGGAACGACGTCGTCGTCCTCGATTGTAGAAGAGAGCCTTGCGTCCTTCGATCGGAGCCGTATCGTCGAAGCGCTCCCTGCCCCGACTACTTCGAGGGCTCTAATGTGCGAGTATAACATTCGAAAAAAGTAAAAAGTAAAAAAAACGATTGCGTAACCCTATAAATATTGATTATATATATAAATATATATATATCTGTATATGTATACCTAAAAAAAAACATAAACCCATCGGTATGATGAATATATATGTAATAAGTACTATTTAAATATTGTAACAATTGTATATGATTTTACTACTACTACACGCTAATTGTATTATATATATGAAAGATCTGCGACCTCCCACTTGTAGAACACACACACACACGGACACTGACGGATTGTCGCGGTGTATTAAAAATTTTAATTACCCGCAAGCGGAAAAACACTCCGAGCGAACAGTGACACGCGCGAGGACACACAAACACACGACACGGTTATCACGAAACGCGATCCCATTTTACCCCACCGCATTCAACTGCCATGGCGCTGGCATAAATTAGTTGTTGGTTGTTTCGATAAGGGTTGTACACAATCTGGGCTTGGTTTTTTCACAGAAAAAAAAAATGATGAAAAAAAAATAATAATAAATAATAATCGGCGAACATCAGTGGGAATGGTGCGCCCTGATATTAAGACTGATGTACAGTAGCGCGCTATTCTCTTAAGTCACACCCCTTCGATTTACCCGGTATCCGCGAGGACCACATTTTTCACCGCCCACTCATCAAACAACACCGAAAAAAAAAATTAAACGTAAAAAAAAATGCGAGAACACAGATTATGCGTGCAACATGAAAAAAACGAAAATTCGCAGGGCCGATCGTGTAAATATATCATACATAATTTTTCCTCGATTACTTATCTATCATATATCTACGCGCAGGACTGGCGCCCGACCGCTGGCTCGCTGAACCATTGCACGTCGCAGTTGTATAATATTAATAAGAATGTAGAAAAACAATACAAAATAAAAGAACAAAATTGTCGACGATTTCGATCGAAACAGAAAATAATGTACGAAAATTTCGTTTTATTAATGAAAAAAAAAGAAACTACTCCATACATGAACCTGAAGGTATACGCGTGCGACGACCACGATCGGGACACGAGCCAGCGGGTGCGGTAAAACACGCAGTGTGAAACGCAAAATTCGAGACAAAAACAAGAAAAATGAAAACAAACATGTGTATTCCAAATAGCAGGTAATTAGATAAGTGGGAAGGACAGGCATACGGAAGAAAAAAAATTGCATAACTTGTATATTAGTGTATAGAATGTAGAAACGACGAAATAGCCACAAAAGAGGATCATTTTCGACAATGTTTTTTACAACAGGGCAGAGCAGTGCGAATAGATATGTCATTGTAACATTAAAAAAAAGAAGAAAAGAAGCATTCGAAAGCAATTTCATAAATGCACGAAGTAAAACTAATGAAAAATCCCCCCCCCCCCCCCCATTTAACTCTGACATTATAATTACACGAAGCATTGAAAATATCTCCGCCCCCCGCCACGCACACACATGCATTTCATTGACATGAAAAAAACATACACGAACACACACGAAACACACACAATTACCGCCAGAAGCATCTCCTCGTAGGAGCGTAGATTTTTAATAGCCGATGCGTCTATAGCCGACTTAATCGTAACTGAAACGTTCACCGGAAATAACAACTCGTCGTCAGAATGATACTTTGCAAGACGTAGCTTTCGAACAAAGGCACAAGCGTTTTTGAAAGCCTCGTTCGAGCAATTTTTTTTTAATTCATTATATTTCATTCAGTTCGCAAGCTTCCTCGATTTTTTAATTCCATAGTTTTTGCGCATTCTCGTTTATCCGTTTAGGCGTTCTAATTTGCGTGAGTCTCGATAGCGACCCGTAACTTATACTTGCAGTGGAAAATAAAAAATTGCGTTTGGTATGTTGACCAAGAAAACAAAAAAAATCTGTTAGTACGATTGTCATTCCCGTAACAGCTTCACGTGCTCTTTTTTTTTTGCTGCGTATGCTCTCTTGCCTATCAATTTCTTTCACCATACGCGCCGATCAGAATTCGCTTTACCGTTAGTATTCGATCGACGTTCGTTTCGTTTAATCTTCATTGATACGGTTTTTTTTTTTTTATTCACACACCCTTTAACGTGCTGTTTGTGCAGCGATGGCTTGCGATGCGTTTCTTCTTGAGCATAAAAAAAAAGCTTGAAAAAAATCTTACGCGAGAAAAAAAGAGTAATTGCATTTTACTTAAAAAAAAACGATGACTAGAAGTTACGGTCGATTATCGCGCTATCCATAGAGTTGTTTGGTAGAGGCTCTCTTACTCGAGCCGTCCCAAAAGAGCCACTTGAATAATTAAATGAAGTGAAAAAAAACTTTATAAATAATCGATTAATCAAGTTATTATACATCATTATAGTTATAAACTATATTCGTTCGTGCTGCAACGGCATAATTACGGCGTACAGGCAATTGTTGATTAACACGGTACGGTTTCCGCTGTTACGCGAAGAATTATTATTTTCTTTATTTTTGTTTTTCCATCGTAGATACTTATTTATTGTCATTTTTTTTCGCGACTTCGATTCTCATAACGAATTTAATCCATGGCACAGTCTACGTTGACCGTCTCGAGGCGGCGACCCGAGGAAATTGATGAGCGCATTTTTTGTCACTCGAAAGAATATTTCTATCAGCGTGGATCTTTCATGGGAAATTTTTTTTTTTACTCCCCGATCCCCCACAATTTTTAAACGGATCTCAGTCATGCTCGTTCTATTGACGTCTTTTGCTTCAGCTCTGAATTCATTAATAACGCGTAATAAAATCTGTAAATTAAATGGAAAAAAGAGGAAAAAAAATTGCAAAATCTCGAGCGGTATTTTTAACGCAGAAGGCCGTGCTATTTAGTTTGTCTTGATTTCAGCAACATTTTTCACTCATAAAGTAGGCATACACGACACACGCCAGTTACACAGAGAAACACACACATAAAAAAAATGGTAACAAAATTAACGGTAATCTAAATGTAACATGTATATGATGGCTGTACAAATGTAACATTTTTTTCCATTATGTATGATGATGAAAAAAGGGAAGTTTCGACGAAAAAAAATAATCAAGCAAAACCAAGAATATAATCGAAAAAAGAACAAAAAAAAATCGCATGCGCGAAGACGTTCGGTTTTAAAAAATCGTCCCGTGGACAACGTCGACGCAATCGATTGATCCACCCGCGAGTGATTTACGAATAAACTACTATTAATTTTAATTATATAAAAATACCATTTCTGTAATAACATTATGATATAAAACCATACATTGAATGGCAGAGAGCGCTTGTGGTTTGTGGTCCTCGTACCTGTACATAATAGTTAAGTGCTTCCCGCCGCATGCTGAAATTACTCTAGGAGAGAAAAAGGTCGAGAAAAAAAAGAACAACCATTTTCACACCTCAAACGCTTTTTTTAGGCACGTGTATATTTTTTCCTTCATTATCGCTTTGTCACGTGGCAATCTCCGATAAAAATCGACGATGTCGATTACAGTGCAGAGAAAAAAAAACTTGCGTTATCCAGGTGTGCGCAGCTTTTGCCTCTTTGGGACTTCCGCACATCGGAGAAAGTTCGTAAGGCTTTCCGATCGTACTCGACATACATTTGTACATATAAAAAAAAAGAGTACGTTTTGCATGCTCTGTGATTATTTCGTGCGTCGCCTTCGTCGGGTGATTATCGGCTCGCTGACGACAGATGGCGTTGCGTTCGTCGATCACATAGAAAAAAAAAATGGAATTGTCGGATTTTGTTCATTCGCTCTCTTCCTTTGAGCGTTCTCTGTCGGATCTTCGGGATTTCTTCTTCCTGCGGCTCGGACTTCGCGATCTGGACTTGTGTCTGCGCGAGCGCGATCTCGATCGATGCCTGTGCCGGCTGAGGAAAAAAAAACGCGAATAATATTTAATAAATCGGTAAAATTGATTGACGGAAGAAATTGAGATTCGGCGATTCGCTCGTCGTCCTCACCTCTCTTTGTGACGATACTGCGATCTCGATCGATCGCGTTCTCTGTCGTCGTCCCTCGCCACCGAGTCTTTCTCCCTTTCCCGATCTCTCGCCACCGATTCCTTGTCCCTTTCGGTGCGCTCGCGCTCGCGCTCTCTTTCTCTTCCCATCGACTCCATCTCTCGTTCGCCGCGCTCGGGCCGCTCGCGCTCCCGCTCTTTTTCCCGATCCCTCGAGTCCCTCTGCTCTCGGGGCGGCATCAACGGCGGTATGGAGATTGGCGGCACCATCGTCGGTATCACCTTTGGCACGGAATCTTTGTCGTCCTCGATCTCCGTCATCGGAATCGCCAGGTTCGTTGGCTGCCACGTCTGCGAAAAATCGTCCGAAGGTTACTCAACAAAATCAAGAGATAAGTGCAGCAAATTAATTGTACGAAAATCTTGTCTTTATTTTTTTTACAGAGTTACTTTATAAGTGATGTTGATCAATGAAAAATAAAAAATATGTAACGATAAAAATCAATAATTATATATATATAAATTATATATATTATATTATTTTATATATATAAATAATTATATATATTTTGGGAAATTGTGAATCTGTTTGTTGCTTTGGATGTTTACCCCAACCAACAAACATGGGGGTCAGCTTTCGGAGAAGCTGACCTCCCCCCCCAACCCTCTTCGTTCTTGATAGCATGCTGTAATTTCGGAATTTTGGTGTGTATTATAGCATATAGGATGGATTTCAAAATTACGAAATTCCATCCCGTACACTGTAAACATTAATGGTAAATTTGATGTACTGGAACTTGAAATTTGCTTATATTGCTTATATTAATTGAACGTTAATGTACTTTTTTAGTAAAATAAAAATGCCAGATATTAAACAAATCTTTTGCCTGAGATTTTTAAAAAATATTCATTAAAAATACAAATTTTACTGTAAAATTGCAACGCACATGTGTTTGAAATTTCGGATCCAGTTTATGCAAAAACGTTTCCAATACCGTCCATTAATTTTCGAACAATTTTTTTTTTTTTTTGCAATATATAGAATATATTGTGAAATTGCGTAACTGCGTACTATATGCTATAATTTGAGAATTTCGGTTTTCAGCGCAAATAGAATACATTTCGAAATTACCGAATTCCATCCAATATATAATACTAAAAAAAATTGGTCTGAAAGCCTTAGAGGTCAATGGCCCCTTATCAATGAATATAACCATCCCTAGGTACAAAATTTAGTATAGCAGATAATAGACTAAAAAAAAAAAAAATTCTTTTACTCCTACTGTTAAATATACTATATAAATAAATATACTATTTATATACATTTATATATATATACAATAATGTAGAAGATGAACGAAGCAGATACTTACCGGATCGTTGCCCCACTGGCTGTCCTGTGTGGGTTCGTAGCTCTGATAGTACGGATCAGTTTCGGGAATATAAAAAGGCGGAGGTTCCCCGGGATATCCAGGCGGGGGCATGTCGAATGCGGGTGGTATAACTGGTCCAGGCGGAGGAACGCTCATGTCCGGGAATCCGGGTTTTCTCGAGTACTCCCTCCTGTCCGCGGTCATCACCTTGTATACACAGCAAAAAAAAAAAAAATTAATATGAAATTTAATGTACCGCACTGGAAGTTTTATGCAAAAACTGGTATATTAAATTTCATATACAATAATCCTGAAAAATGTATGTTCAGTGTAGTATAAATATTGGAAATACTTTATTTCAATTAACCTGTATGACGTTCTCCTTCGGCGGGGATTTGTCGAGGTTCCTTCTAGAGGCGAGTCCCGAGCTGCCGATAACGTCTATCGTCCCGGCCATTTTTCTTCCGGGCGGCGGGCCCGCTCGTTTCGGTCCCATTATGCCCGAATACTTGCTGTTGTCGTTCGTGATCGCCACCTGGGGAACTCTCGCTCCACCGCCCGGATTGCCGACGCCGCCTCCGGCGTTCAAAATCAAACCCACGCCCGACTCGCTGCGCATACGCTTTTGCCGCTCGCAGTAAGCTCGCCAGGTCTCCTCGTTGAAGCCGTAGTTGAAGTAATCGGTTATGTCGGCGCCGGGCTGCCTCCACGGCTTGTCCTCCAGCTGGTCGAGGTTGAACTCGTGAGCGGGCATGCCGTTTATCACGCCGATAGTCTCGAACTCGTCTATGCTGAACTTGCCCGGCTGCTTGTTCAGTTTGTCCGGCACGCCGGTCGTCGTCGTCAGCAGACCGCCCCTCTTGATGTTCAGACTGCCGTAGGCCGGCGTCGATTTTATGTCGCCGATGACGACGTGCACGTCGTCGTCGGAATCAGAGTCCGTCGGCGCGTCACCGTCCTCCTGGCTAGGCGCGTCCTTGCCGATGGTTCCGTTCGTCTCGGGCTCGCCATCCTCGTTTCCGTTCGTCGCCGCGCCTGTGGATTCCGCACCTGGAGGCTCCGGATCTCCGGATATCTGGAAGAGACAATTATTCAGTTTTTAATTGTTCTTTCAAGATGTCTTGTAGGTGAGAGCACAAGGATTACGAAAAATTCCTGCGGTATGCATTATTAAAAAAAAAAAAAAAAATTGCAAACTTAATGCACCGGACAGGAAGTTTTATGCAAAAACTGGTATATTCAGTTTAATGTAGAGGTGTGATGATAAATTAATAGCTTTTTACAGTGAAATTGAAGTAAATTGTTGGATTAAAAGTACTTTTATAGTAAAATAAAAGTAAATTATTAAATGTAAAGTATTTCTACAGTTTTTAATATTACCGTAGGTCGACAGTACATTTGATACACTGAACATTAATTTTTCATCACAATTCTACATAAAATGTAATGCACCAGTGAATAAAAACTTTCCGTACCAGTACGTTAAATTTCATACGATTTTTTACAGTGTACAGTAAAAAATATTTGCATAAAATTTCATGTACCAGACATACCAATTGTGATCTAAAATGTATGTTCAGTGTATTGAATGAAATCAGTGCATTAAGAACATTGGAAATACTTTATTTTTACTATAAAATCACTTTAATTTTAATAATTTATTTTAATTCCAATGAAAAAGTATATTCATCTTTTATCACAATTGTACATTAAATTTAATGTACCAGTTTTCTTGTATAAAAACTTTTAGTCTGGTACATTCAATTTTCATTTTTTTTTTTTTTTTTTTTTTCAGTAGTTTAGTTTTAATACCTTGCGTATTGGCAAGAGCATGACAATTATGAATTTTAAAAATGCAATGTGATTGCATTAGTCAATTATCGTTTCAAAGATCGACGAAAGGCAAGCGAATCAAGATCGTCGCAAAAAATAGTCGTTGCACATTCCCGCGCAGATTCAATTTATTTTGAATGTAAGTATTACAAATCCAATTTGACACTTGCAATTGTTTCTACTAACATTAATTTATTCACAGAAAAGTTATACAAGGTTCATCTGCAAATTACTCTCTATCGTTGAATTTTGTTAAAAGACGGACGATAGTGTCTGGAAATTGGTACAATCGTTACTACATGAGCGACCCGATAATCGGACAGTTCGAAGAAGTTAGGTTAGCCGGCTTTCTACGTAGCTTATCTTCAGTATTGTTTCGCGTGAATATAATTTTATTCATCGACTCAATTAATAAATGGCAAAGAAATTCTTTTAGTTAATATGAACTAATCGAGTTCGTACATCAGAATTCTCGAAATCTATGATTGTCCGAAACATTGGGACATAAAGTGTCCAAATATAGGGACGTGCCGTAAACCCGCGTCCTTAGACATTTGGACTCTCTTGTTATTCTCTCCCCTAATTAAAAAATATGCATCTCTTTGTAATTAATCGATGTGTTTTGGAAACTAGGAACTACAAGCTTAGCATTGGCTTCAGTTATTTTCACAAAAAATTCGTTCCTGGCAAATTAATAAAAGCTGCAATCTGAGAGTGCGCTCAATCCTCCGAACATTTTTGCCTTTACCTTATGAATAAAATGCAATACAATTTCATTGGCCGATTACCGTATCGAAGGCCTTGGCGAGTGCTTTGAGAGGGTTGCAGAAATGCACTAAGCCGTGAATTTTGTTTATGATTTAAAGGTACAACGAACTAAGTTTACGTGCGAGCGTCGAGAGAGGTTATGTTTACATCGCTTACCCCGGGTGGTCCATCGTGCTTCTCCTCCTCATTCTCGTCTTCGCCGGTTCGTGTTCTTTTTTCATTAGTCTGAGATCCATCGTCCTTTTGACTCTCGGTCTGTCCCTCGGCACCGGAATTGTCTTTAGCGTCAACAGAATCACCGTATAACCACTGATCCTCGTTCTCATCCGCCATTTTTTTCCCAACTGTCGCTCCGGCTGACCAGAAGTTTCTGTTTCACTTTCACGCTGCGCCGAAGGGCGAGTTTTAATGAATGTTAGCCGCGAGAGCGCAGCTAACATTAAGATAGAGAAGTGTTTACAATTCCCTCTCAATTCTCTGAAAATTAATCGAAATCTTAAAAACTTAACGAAACTTAAACGAAATCAACACCATTCGCAAGGACTACCTTAAACTATTCGACTAATTACTTCAGTCCTTCAGTCTATCGGCGCATTCGCGACTTCGCGACAGACACGAAGGGCGAGTTTTAATATCAGTTGCAAGTGGTTGGTTGTCATTGCTCCAAATTTTCCGTAGGTCGCGCTCAGCATTTCTATGCTGCGCCATCTCCACGCCCAGCTGAGCGACAGTTTCTGAGCGATTCCGTCTGGCGTCTCTTCCACACTCGAATTCACCCTCCTAAGTTTTACATTACCTAAAAGCCATTATTCTCATAACCTTTCAGAAGCTACCCATACGCTCCAAAAAAATATTCACCCGAAAAACCTTCGACGTCAATCAGTTAGCGGATGAAAATTTTTCCATAGAAATGGATCCGATGATCAGATTCCGGAACCACCGATAAGACAGATCGGGTGAAGCGGCGTTTCACGGTAAAGTATAACAGAAGGAGAGACAACAGAAACGAACGACTGACAGCTAACCTCGTTTAGATATTTGCCAACAAAAAAAAAAAACAGGTCGTTTATCACGGAAAAAAACATTATTGCGAATCGAGTGAAAATTCATGAATGTCTGAATCCAATTACGATTCGACAGACGAATACACCGGCCTTATGGACGGGCACGTCGCCGAGACACGGGCCGACGGCGTCGGTGCCGTCGGTGCGCGTTTCAAGCGTCGCTCCAGGATATCGAACAACGAAGAGGTAAGTCCCTTCGTTTCTGCAAGTATTATTATTGTTATTATTTTCGGTCTTCCAATATTTCCTTATATTTCTTTACACCTGTTTATACTACCATTATTTTTTCTGTTCGATTCCTTACTGCATGCGCCTAGAGGACTCTGCGTCCGATTATACAATCACTACTCCTACCTACCTATTTTATTTTTATTTATTTATTTTCAAAAATGTTTATTCTCATTCTACTGCATTTTTATTTTTATTGTATTTTTTAATTTGTACTTCTTTTTAGCTTATGTGCGGATTGCTGCAATTTGTTCACGTATAGGATGTTTTTGTACCTGGACACAGTATTCTTAGTGGGCTAAGGCCCCAGAACACAAAATAAACGTTTCTATGTAACTCTATTTGGCCTATTCGGTGGGCCTATTACTCGAAGGGATGAGACACAATATCAGGGGGGGGGGGGATTGACGTCGGTTTGCATTGCCAATTGTTGTTTCCATACATTATACTTTTCTTACTTTTGTCGCCTCCATTGTATATTATTCAATATTTGTATTCTATTTTATTTGACTTTTGCTACATTTTTTTCATATTTTGATTTCTGTACATTTGGCTTTTATATAGTTGTTGCGCTAGTTACACAAATGTTATGATTTTCGTACCTAGTGGCGCAGTTTTCTTAGGAGTTAACGCCAATGGAGCACACTATAAACAGATCTATCTCTCCATCCCTCCCCGCCCCCTTTTGGTTCTACTATTATTACTATTATTATTGTTATTATTTTTTAGTCTCATTATATTTCTTTACATTTCTTTACATCTCTTTATACTACTATGATTACTTCTGTTTGATTTCCTACTGTATGTGCCTAGAGGACTCCTGGTCCTAGTATACAATAAATCACTGTTCCTACTAGAGCTTAACAGATTAGCTGGCTAAAATATCTTATCTGGTTAATGGCTTTTATAGTTTGGCCGGCTAAGACGGCTTATTCGGCCAAACTATAAAATCCGTTAGCCGGATAAGATATTTTTTCCGGCTGGGCCAGCCTATCTGTACAGCCCTAGTTCCTACCTGCTTAACTACCTGCCTATTTGGCCTATTCGGTGGGCCTATTCGGACCAGTTACTCGAGGGGACAAGGCGCGATATGGTTGACGGTGGTTTGCGTTGTAAATTATTGCTTTTGTAAATTATACTTCTCTTACTTTTGTTGCTTTCGTTATATATTTTCTCATATTCTTATTTGATTTTAGTTTATTATATTTTTTTAAATATTTTTATTTGTTCTACTTTTGGCTTGTATATACTCGTTGCGCTAGTTACATTTGTGTTCGGATTTTTGTACCTTGTGGCAATGTTGACCCCTTTGGGGGTCAAGGCCCCCAAAACGGATTCTGGAAAAAATACCCCCATATACACGTACACTTAAACACACAGACACTTGGGCGGGGGCGTTATTTTGTTTCGGGGATGTGTTTTTTCCCAGGGTTATTATTTCCCGCGTATTTTTGCCAGGGGGTATTTTTATCGGGGGAATTTTTCCGCCTACCCCCAGCACACATTATAAAACGATCAATCAAACTACGCGCTCCCACTTGTGAAATAGGCATTAATATTGCATTAAAAATTTGCAGATGGATGGCTTGCCCGAGGTGAGAATAGAAGCTCCCCAGGCATCGAACTCTAGCGGCGTGGTGAGAAGGATTCAGGGAGGCTCGAGGGGTCCGGGAGAGCTGGGAGATTCTTACACGCAGGAAGAGGAGGAGGAGGAACTGAAATACGGAGCGGCTCACGTCATAAAATTATTCGTTCCCGTGTCCCTCTGCATGCTGGTCGTCGTTGCAACCATAAGTTCCATAAATTTCTACACAACCAAAGACGTTTATCTGCAAGTAGCTATTAAATATTGTGTCATTTATTATGGACGAAATTTTTTAACGAAGTATCTGCGATATTTTTACGCAGGGTTTATACTCCGTTTCACGAGGAGAGCTCCGACAACGGCACGAAAGCCTGGCAGGCAGTTGCCAATTCGCTCATTCTCTTGGGAGTCATCGTATGCATGACCGTTATCCTTATAGTTCTTTACAAATACAGATTCTACAAGGTCATACACGCTTGGCTCATAATAAGCTCTCTCATGCTGCTCTTCCTCTTCTCGATATTGTACTGCGAGTAAGTTCTAATTATTGGGGCAACAATTATTTTACGATTTATTTATTTACTTCACTCGTGGCGAAAACGACAGTTTTACGCACGTTTCGGGTTCAGAAAATAACCCCATTTTCACTGCTCGTGAAGTAAAACTTCGTACGATACTCGGGCGAAAAACTGTTTGTTAACTCGTGTGATTGTAACACTAGTCGTCAGAAAAAGATTTATCGCACCTAGTATCGTAAATTACTTTATCTATTTATTTTTTCATTTGTTCGTTATTTATTTATTTATTTATTTACGGGACAAGACGTCTTACACAGTAAATGCATCTAAAATAATTCGTTGGTGCAGCGTATTCCCAATAGAAATTAAGAGGAAAAAAATGACCTGAAGTTAATTTTGTGTTAGAAATATTACGTTCCAACAACAGTAATTTTCCAACTTATTTTCTCGAGATAAAACTTCTTAACAATGTTATCTATGATTATTATTTCAGAGAAGTTTTGAAGGCTTACAACATTCCAATGGACCTGATAACATTAGCGATTGGACTGTGGAATTTCGGATTTGTCGGGATGATTTGTATACACTGGCAGGGTCCATTGCCGCTGCAGCAGGCTTACCTAATATTCATCGCCGCGCTTATGGCTCTCGTTTTTGTCAAATATCTGCCCGAGTGGACGTCCTGGGTCGTCCTGGCGGTGATAAGTATCTGGGGTACGTTGACACCGTTGAATCGTCTGCACCGATTTAAGATGCCCCGAGGGGTACATTCCCGCCAAACGCGACTTTCAGGGAAAAATTCAAACATTCCTCCATGAGATAAAAATCTAAAAAAATCAACCGTATAGGAGGCGCTGCAAATACTGTTTTTGTGTAATAATAATTACAAAATATTATTGACAAATTAACGATAAAAATAATTGTTCAATAAATTACCCGGCAACGTAACTATTTTTTTCCATAAAAATGATTCGTTTATTTTTCTGAACACGTTTGAATTTTTTCAGAATTTTTTTTAATCTTTGGAAATCGCGTTTTTTCTATGTGTAAGCTGTAAAACAACGCATTTTTCAAAGATTTCAAACAATTCAGGAAAACTTCATACGTATTCGAAAAAATAAACAAATTATTTTTATGAAGGAAAATAGTTGCATTGCCGGCTAATTTGTTGAATTATGATTTCCTATCTTCAATTTGGTAATATCAAATTGAAATTATTATTTCGCAAGAACAATCTTTACAGCACCTCCCATATACCTGATTTTTTTCAGATTTTTATCCCATCGAGAAGTGTTCGAAATTTTCTTTGAATCTCACGTTTGGCGAGACTGTCCCACACGGACTGCTTTAAAATCGTACAAGTAACGTGTTAATTGTAAAGAAAATATTTATATATATATTTTTTTTATATCGCAGATTTGATAGCCGTCTTAACGCCAAAGGGACCGCTGAGGATACTCGTCGAAACGGCGCAAGAGCGTAACGAGCCGATATTCCCAGCCCTCATCTACTCGTCCACGATACTGTACAGCTTCACGGTGACGTACGCAGGATACGTCGGTGCGGCGACGATGGCCAGCGGCGATACGGCAGCCGGCGACGACATCGCTTCGCCGGCTCGAGCTCAAACACAAAATCCAAACCATCCAGCGTCCGGTGACTCCGAGGAGAGTGGCTTTACCAGCGAATGGGTCGAGACGCACGGTAACATAATTATAACAATTATGCGCAAAATTGTAATAAATGAGGAAACCATGCGAAAATTACAATGCACCTTTTTTTCGTAACATGAAAAATGTCCGCATCTCTTCGAATTGAAACGGTCAAATTTTATTGCAGAAAATCGCTTACTGAAATGTGATTGTGAGGCGAATTTTTATATATTTTTCACCGCCGATTATACAACTGTAATTCATTTTACTCTTCGCATGATATTTTATTCAGAAACTCGTGTCAGACGATTTTCAACAATATTTTTTCTTTTTACGAAAGCAGATTCCTCTATGAGGAAGCAAAAATAGATGACCGATTTCTTTCATCGAAAGATAAATTGCATACATTTTTTTATCATTCTCTGTACAGCTGATCGAGGTAACAGACGAGCTCAGCAGGTCCGCGAAAACGCTTCGGACGTGCCGGATACGAGAACGCACAATCCGGGTTGCCAGGCTCAGCAGCCCTCGCAAGCTTTGATGGCCGAGGAGGAACGCGGAGTGAAATTGGGCCTTGGCGATTTCGTTTTCTATAGTGTGCTCGTCGGAAAGGCGTCGGGTTCCGGCGACTGGAACACCACGCTCGCCTGTTTCGTCGCTATACTAATCGTGCGTTTGCGACAATCAATTTTTTAACAATTTTCATCCGTAATTTTTGTACCGGAATTGGTTATTGATTATTGATTATATAAATTTTTTTGCCAGGGCTTGTGTCTGACACTTCTACTGCTGGCGATCTTCAAGAAAGCGCTGCCCGCACTGCCGATTTCCATAACGTTCGGTCTCACATTTTACTTCGCCACTCGCGTGATCGTCGCCCCGTTCGCCGACAGCCTGGCCAGCGAACAAGTATTCATCTAGCTTTAAAAACTCCGATACACTAAACGATGACTGTAATTGTCTGCAATTGTCTTCTATAATTTATTATAACCAGAACTTTGTATCCTCTTAGTTATTTTCTTCTCTTACATCACACGAGTTTCACTTTCTCTCTATGTGTCCGAACCGCATTGATTTTCTCGTAATGTTTCTTCGCGTTCGGGAAAAAACCCGTTTGTACAAAGCTAAACGAAACGAGCCCTTAATATTTTTTAAAAATAAATGTCGATCGAGGATGAAAGTGGCAATGTAAAAAAAATATATATCGGGAGGAAACAAGCTATCGAGATCACAATATACTTACGCTCTAATTATGAAAATAAATAACTGATGTACGATAAATATCTCAGTCGGTGTTTTAGTTTTGTTTTGCGCGAAATTATGATTTATCTTGTGTGGTTTTGCAATTGAAACGTTGGTATGGTCTTCTATAATTCGTTGTACCAGGCCTTTGTACACTGGTAGTTATTTTTTTTATAGTTTCACTTTCTCTCCATGTGTTCGAGCCGCATTGATAGTCTCGTAATGTTCTTGATTGATTTTCTGGCAATGCTCTCCATCGATTTTCTCGTAACGTTCTCGTAATGTTCGAGGCGGGTCATGACAAAACACCCGTTTGTACAAAGCCTAACAAAACGAGTCCCTAATATTTTCTAAAAATAAATGTCGATCGAGGACAAAAGTGACAATGTAAAAAACAATATCGGTATCGCGATATACTTACGCTCTGATTATGAAAAATAAATAACTGATGTATGATAGATATCTCTTCGATGTTTCTTTTTTGTTTCGCCCGAAATCAAGATTTACCTTGTCTCTCTAGGCGATGACTGTAACCTTGCGCGAGAAAACACCCGTTTGTACAAAACCAAACGAAACGAGTCCCTAATATTTAAAAAAAATGTGTTTCGCGGATGAAAATGACAATTAAAAAAAAACAATATTGGTAGGAAACTAGCTATCGAGATCATGATATATACTTACGCTTTAGAATAAAAATAAATAACTAAAGTACGATAGATATCGGAGTTTTTGTTTTGTTTCGAGCGAAATTAAGATTTACCTTGTCTCCCTAGAGTACGATACATCTTTATTTTATATTCATTTAATATTTACAGAGACATCATCAGGTGTAAAAAAGCTTGTTGGTGAGCATTCTTGGAAGTTGGATATGAAACATGAGGTAACGTATGTCAGAATATAATTGTATGTATAATATATATATATATGTTGCTAAATGTACAATAGCAATGCTCTCTTAGCGCCGTTAATATATATATATATATATATATATATATATATATATATATATATATATATTTATATATTTATATATTTATATATTTATATGCAAGGACCGCTAAATACCAGAGGTTCCTAAGAATCCGTTTTTTTTGCTTCTTTTTTTTGCACAGCCATGGGAAAAATAACGATCGCGCGTAACTCGCCGGCTACCGGCTTTCGAAACTCTTTGCGATCATATATATATATATATATAATATATTATACGAATAAGAAGACGATAGTTTTTAGGCGACCCTCGAGATTCGTGAAATTTATGCATTCCTGCAAAATTAGAACATAACAATCGAAACGAACGTATAACACATCGTCGTAAAACAACTTAAAATTCTGTGCGATAATAATTGTTACGAGATTTCTTTCAACACGAGAGAGCTGCTCCGGCGTTGTCGATAAATACTTTCGATGCAACGGTTAAAGCGATGCCGTAACAGCGATTTTTTAGGATGCATCACACAAATTATCAACTTAAAGTTAAATTCGATAAAAATATCAGTACTTCGCGATATGCCAGGAATCTGAAAAAATCAGCCGTATCAATGATCTCAAGACCTTTGATTTTGCATAATAATAATAATGCCAAAAAGTTCTTAACAAATGATTAAAAAAAGAAATTGTTACAAAATATCAGAAAATCTTCTATTTTCTCATTTTAAATGAATTCCTTGATGGTTTATAATTCATATGAATTATTTCAGAATTTTCTTCCACTTCAATTTTTTTTTTGTCGAAAATTTAAATAATCGATGTTGAGACACGAATCTCGGATATGTTTCCGTATCACGATTCGACAGCCCATACAAAAAAAAAAGTTTCGAGGTGACTGCACCGACAGTTTCGTAGTTACGGCCTTAAAAAAATTTCAAAAGCGGAATTCTTCAAAAATGTGCGAAAATTCTGAAGAAAATTCATGTAGCTTCTGGAAAACCAATGAATTTATTTGAAAAACGAAAAAAAAGGTTAATTGATTATAGGTTAGAATATTTCTTTTTCACCGATTTGTTAATAAAGTTTTGACTTTGTTATTATGGAAAATTCAGTTGATTTTTTCAGATTTTTATACTATAAAGAAGTATTTAAAGTCTCACCGAATCTCACTTTTCCGCTGGGAATGTGCGTATGAAGCATCCTTAAGCCGCCCTTTCCCGGTCTCAGAGCCGGTTAAATGTTTAACAGCGATATATATATATATATATATTTATAATATATTCTCCGCGTTCAACGAGTCGTCAACGCCCCCTTGTCATAATATAGTACGAATTAATTAAATAATTGTAGGAAGTAGGTATCTCCGAAGTAGGTCGATACTCAGTCAATATGTGTGTTGAAAAGCTATAAATAATGTTTCGATTGGCCAAAAAAAAATAACCACGGCTATCGGCGTGAAATTCTCGTCTCGTCAGATCCATTGTTTTAAATTACACAATTCTCAAAGGCGTGAAGATCGATATTTTTCATCTAAAATAATTATTTCTTTTTTTCTCTTCATCACTAAATTCTTAGTGCGCATTTTTTTTTCATTTATATGAATACTGATATTCGTCAAAGCGATTATGCACCAGCGTTGATATACGAGGCTCTATAGGAGTTCTTTATTTCGAGCCCCGTGAAGTTGGAACGAATCGTTCCCGCGATAATTTCGAGGCCGCTCAGGACCTGGAATGTGTCCACGCTGGATTTCTATTTAAGCCACGTGCCTTTTTTCCCGTCCTCTTCCCACTTCCCCTGTCGGCACGATTCCCAAAACTCACAAACGAAACGAAACAACATCACTCAATAAATTAACGAATTAACAGAAATAAAAATCCCGCTTTCGGCGCTTTTCGGTAACAATTAAGACATTAGACCGGTTTGTAGTAACTGCGACGCGCTCGGCAGACACCAAATTAAAATGAAAAATATAAAGAACCACCAACGCGAACGGTGAGGCTTGTCTTAGCTGGTCCCGTACTTGCTGCTCTCGAATGTGCCGCGTCTGAAGAACGAGCTGAATTCGAGAAGTGATTGCTTGTCGACGTTGCCCAAATTGCCGTGGTACTTGTAGAGCGGTTCGCAACTAGAGAGCTCTGAGCACACTTGGATCAGAGATCGAAGATACTCTTCGAGGCGTTTCCTTCGTTGGCGAGCGACTACTTCGTATCTGGGAAATACCTGACGGGGAGGAAATCGTATCGCTGCGACCTGAAACATCGGGATGGATGTATTCAATTATTTCTGCCGGATTCGACTAGATGAATATATATGGGCAAGCTGGCAGCTCGTGATATTGTAGTGTTTTATAGTGTGCCCAGCTGGGCATTTTCAGATTTTTATGGGCTCTCGTTTTGAAGTTAGCGGGTAGGCTTGTTGGTATTTAGAATTGTTATGTCTCTGAAACTTTTGGTCGTATGAAAAAATGCCATGTTCAAAAAAATATGCTGCTTTTGATGAACTATGTTCGTGCATTTTTTCAAAATTTTTAACGGACGAGAAACTTCAAATGCAGAAGATTCTTAGTTTTTAATTTTCAATAGGTATGGCTCTGTGCATTTCGCAAAAACTTTCTCAGAATTTAATTTTATTAGTGTGAAACAAGATGGGTAAACTTTAGAATTGATTGTGATTGCGCTTAATTCTCCCAGGCGTCTAACCACTTTTTGAATATGAATATATCCTGTAAAAAAAGTGGTTGGACACCTGCGGAAATTGAACGCAATCTTAACCCATTTTGAAATTTATACATGTTGCTTCACCCTAATGAAAGAGCATTCTGTGAGATTTTAAGCATAATTCACAGAGTTTAAAAAGTAAGAAAAATGTTTAAATAGTAAGAATGTTGTTGTTTTTTTTAGTTTCTCGGGTTTGAGAAATTTTGGAAAGTTTCCAAGATTCAAAATTACGAGGATTGTTCATCAAAAATAGCGTCTTTGTTGCAGACGACATTTTTTAAACATTTGAACGCTTTAGAGATGTATTAATTTTTTATATTAACACGCCTATTCGCTAACTAGAAAACGAGAACCTATAAAAATCTGAAAAAAATTCCCGGTACTCACACTATATAATACTACAGCATTACGAACTTTTAGCTTGGTCTAAGAGAAAGTCCCATAATATATCTATATAGATATTTTTTTTCAGCTCCAACCTTGCTGCCGTATTTTTGCCGCATCGAGTTGTACAGCTCGCGGAATCGTCTGTAGCGCCGTAAAAGAGTCCAGCTGTCGTCCTGCGCTACGACTCTGACTTCGTACTCGTAGTGGCTAGAGGTACCGGCACCGCGTATCACGTACGACGGAACGCTGATTATCATGTTAACGACGTTCTCGCTGTTACCGTCGCTTCCTATCAGAGACGGCAGAGATCTCGTTATGGACAGGGAGTACGGGCTGCCCAAACGATCCCCTCGATTGAGGCTCTGCGAAATTGGATAGTAAAAAAAATAGCCAGTTAAATTACTAAGGGTATAATTACTACTTCGAATTCGGATTCCAATTACAGAAAAACAACCGTCTTTCTTTTTCCTATATGTTACTCAAATAGTAAATTACGATAGTAGTGCGAAAAACCGTTTTCCGACAAGTGTGAGCTTGCCGCACGAGCCGAAGGTGAGTGTTGCAATCCAACAGTTAAGGAAACGACGTCTCTCGCACGAGTATCGTCCAAACTTTATTTCACAAGGTGTGAAAATGGGGGTTTTACGCGTGCGAAGCGTGCGCAAAACTGTTATTTTCGCACCGAGTGAAATAAAGCATACTTTATGTAACATCTTGCATGAAAAGCGCTACTTTCCGTGCTTGCCGAGAGTGGCGTAAGTAGCACTTTAGAGCCATGAGTTATATAAATTCCTGGCGCATGCGCAGATCGGCTCATTTGCGTGCGATTTCTGGAAATTATTGCACGCTGCTCGTACATTATTGCATGCTGGCTGTACTGTGCCACAATCAGCAGGCACGGACTAGCACTTCTACTGCATTCGTTACATAAAGTGGTATGCGATACTTGTACGTAAAAACGGACTCGCGACGGTGGTTGTGAAGTGGCCGCACTCGCCTTCTCTCGCGCTACAACAGAACTCGGCTTCGTTTCATGCCATTGCAGCCACTTGCCAACCTTCGGCGAAAGTCCGCTTTTACGCACTAGTATCGCAAAGTACTATTATGTACATGTCGTACTATTTTTAGTTTTGTAAAAAAAAAAAGTTGATTTGCTTAATTTTACTGTTTTTCAAATCCAGCAGATGATTGATTGTCAACAACATGCAGGGCATGAAAATAGTCAAGCGCACGTGACTCTAAGTATTCAATGTTCAATTTATATCCGCAACATTGACGTAAAAGCGAAACAAAAAAGTGAAATACTAACGGTGAGGTAGACCGACGAGTATCCCCGATTCGGCGAGGTTCTCGATACGACAGGCCGATTTCTGACGACTTCCTCGTCCGGATCGCTGAGAGTTCCCCTGGAGATAATCTGGGCTCTCGATGTGGACACGATAGGAATGGTCGATGTGTCGTTTCCCGAAGCTCCGTTGTTCCAGCGTTCAGCATTGCCGGGCTCCGCGTCGGAATAATCAGCCGCCGTGTCCAACCTCCTCCTCATAACTTGGTCCTGCAGGCAATTTTTCTCCTTCTCCAACAAAGCCACCTCCAATTCGATCTGCTGTTTCTGCAGATCCTGCAGTATCGATATCTGTCGATTCAGGTCGTCCTTGGAGGGCGTGCTGGCCTCGAGACATCTCATAACGTGCATTCGTTGACGAGCGATTCGGTGATTCAGTCTTTTCATCGTTTGATTGTCGCGCAGCAGAGCCTCGTCGTCGACGGCGAGAGTCTCCTGCGAGTCGACCCTGTTGCGCAGAGAGATTGACTCCGAGGGCGCGCCGGAATCGGACTCCGCGCCGTTCTCCGAGCCGCCGTCGCAATTGGAGTCGCGGCATTGCTCGTCGATCGGCGAATCCAAAGGTCGCCCCTTATCGGTATTTATCTTCGACAATTCCGTCGACTCTTCGGGCTTTCTTGGCTTCTCACCGACCTCGCGATCGAGGCACGTCTCCGCGTCGCTTTTCTCGTCCTCCGGCAATTTTTCTTTGGCCACGTGATCGACTCTCGTCTCCGATTTGCAACGCGTCAGGAAGGCAGCGGTGTCGGGAAAGAGAGATCGCAGCTCGGGCGAGTCGGCCGCGGCTGTGTGAAATGTCTCGGCGGTTTCCACGGAACTCGGGAGGTCCTGCGGCAGAAGACACAGCGCCGAGGCGATCTTCAGTTTTCTGTTGCAGGCATCCTGGAAGGACTTCAGGTCGCAGCTCGAGACCATCTCCTCGCTGCTCGTCGATCTTCCGCCCGGCGAGGCCGGCAACGCACGCTTCAAGTTCAACGACAAACTCTGCTTCCGCCTCAGAATCTCCTGCAGTTGCTCCTGAGTTCGCTTCGCCAGGACCAACTTCTTTTCGGTTATCTCTTGGCCCTCGAACTGTGAGACAAAATGTTGGTGTTACTTTTTTTTCTCATTATCGAAGGAATTGGAGTTGATAGAATTTTCACTGGCTACCTCCAGGTTTAACATCTGCTTCTGCTTCTCGGCCATCTCGAGAAGCTCCTCCTCCATCCTGTCGACCTTGCTCTGATGCTCATTCAAGGATCTGACTTTGCTCTGCAGTTCGGTCTCCAGAGCGGCCAATTCCTTCTTCTGTCACGAAGGACGTACAATAAAGGAAATAAATCAAAATAGCTCAATTAAGGATGCGTCACATATACATTCCCA
This sequence comes from Stenichneumon culpator, assembly GCA_964017025.1. Classification (NCBI taxonomy): domain Eukaryota; kingdom Metazoa; phylum Arthropoda; class Insecta; order Hymenoptera; family Ichneumonidae; genus Stenichneumon; species Stenichneumon culpator. The sequence continues at coordinate 18,879,738 of OZ024776.1, forward strand.
ACCAACAGTTTATATTGTATAAACAATTCAGTACCTCGCGATATACCAAAAATCTAAAAAAAAAAAAATGAGCTGCATTAATGATGTCAAGACCTTTGATTTGGCATAATACTAATACTGCCGAAAAGTTATTAACAAATTATTTTAAAAAATCATCGTTAAACAAAAATTAAAAAACCTTTTATTCTTTTATTTTTAATTAATTCCTTGATTTCGATTCGATTTCTTGATTGACGTTCGATTTCGATATAAAGTGACTTTGCATTCGATGGGCGCGTGTTTGGCTGCTCGATACGCATGAATCTTGAGTATTGACATAGAACGAAGAGAAAAAACAATTTACTGATTACTTATTGAACAATTTTTTTTGGCAATTTAATAATAAATTTTGACATTATTATCATGCAAAATGAATTTTCTTGGCACTTTTAATACACTCGATTTTTTCAGATTTTTATACCATTAGGAAGTGTTCAAATTCTCACTGAATGTCACTTTTGGCTGGGAATGTACGCGTGATGCATCCTTAAACAAACAGCTCGTCAGTTTACGAAGTGTTATTTATGTTGAATTCTTACGTGATGATTAACGAGTTCCTTCATCGCGTCGACGGATTTCTCGTCGTTGAGGCTGGACCAAGATTCCGGAAGACTCCCGTCGCTGCCTGCGCCCTCGTCGGTCTGAAAACGAAAGAAAAAAAAATGTATTACACGCTCGCACGGTCGAGTCCTCTCGCTATCCCGCTGAGGGATCCAAACGTCGAAATTTCCATGTACTCGACAAAAAAAAAAGTAACAAAGTCAAAATATCGCCCCTTTACTTTACGGCAATGTCTTGGATCCTTACCTTGTCCCACTGGTGACGACGTCTCTGGAAACGATCGTGATTGTTCATGAACTCTTGGAACTGTCGATGTTTGGACTGTAGATTGGTGCGCAGAGAGGCGACTTCCCTACACAAACTTTCTACCTAGCCACACATACACACCGATGCGTTAACAAAAAAATAATCGGTAAATTATAGACAATAACATTTTTTTTGCTCTCTCTCTCTCGCTCGCTCTCTCCCCAACGACATAAGATAATAAGAATAACACAAAACACAAAGTATATGGTATGGATTAAAAAAAAAAATAGTGGAGCTCCCGAAGGAATACGATACCAATCTAAGCTTACGCAACTTACGATACATTTTTTTTTCATGAACATGACGCACATTACTGTTACGATACGAATGAGTCGATAAAAAAAATGTAATTACAAATAAGTCTCGAAGTTTTTCAACAGGAAGCATGCATTGTTTCATCAGCATTTTCCTTCCTCCGACAAGGACGTTGCACGATATCTTACCTGTGCCAGCGACGTCAATATCTCTCATCAAACGCATTTTCTCTTTTTACACCCCCAAACCCCGGTACACAGGCTAGGACTCGGGCTCGATAACCAAGACGATGTGGGTTTGTTAATGGAAAAGTTAAGTGAGTCTCGGAAAATATATATATATATATATATATATATATATATTAAAATTATACATAAAAAAATATATATCGAAAAGAAAAATGACTAAAGTTTACTCGACGATGATATTTACACGTGTGGTAAAACGCGCGGCTATGAAGAAAAAGTGCACGGAACACATAATGAACGAGCTAGCGATAGTGAAACAAAAGTACGTGTGAGTTATGTTTATAATCGCATCGTCGAAGATCCAAGACCAATGTTTGTAAGAAAAATTTATTAATCAACAATAGAGTATAACAACACTTTGCATCGTTTTTTCTTTTTAAGTTCGTTTTTTTTTTTTTTTTTATCTGTATGCTTCGTTCTGTCGCATAACAAACCCATAGACATCCTATAGACCAATATTTATATCTTCCTTTCTGTTTATGTACAATGTTCTCTCCCATTACTCTTTATACATCTTCCAATCTCTACGCAAGTACGTATAACATTCCATGGAACAATCTTCTCGTTCGTCCGGCAACAAATCTTGTGGAAAATAATAGTCATCACCCTCGAACGGTGAATTATTATTATTTTTATCCAGGCACCGAGATAAAAAAAAATTCAATTTCCTCTATGAATATACTCTAATTTACAAAAATTTTAGGCCAGCGTTAAAAGCACCGACTCGTCGCCAAGTTTCTTTCACCGTCTTGTTTAAAATTTAATTTCTTTTTTTTTAATTCTATTAAAAAACTTTTAGGCTCGTTTACGAAAATATACGTTGTGTGGTAGTTGCGTCAGTGGGGTCAGTCGAGCCTCCCAAGGCCAGCCCGGGAGTTATTAATCTCACGTGAGGCTATCTATAAAGAAAAATAAAATCAACAAAAATTGCACAGTTCACGTTGTTCCCGCTCTCGAGGCATCTCGACCGCCGTCGAGACGAACGAGAATCGGGAAACGTTTCGTCTTTCCTTCCGGTTTTTTTTCCTGTCCGTCGACGTGTAATTTTTTTTCTTTGCGTCACATGTCCAGCGGACACACGTGAGAGTAGATGATAATGTTGCCGGACAAACAGATGAGAACACCGAGTGCGACGAGGATGAGGTAGAACTGATACTTGACCGAGATTACTGCTAAATCCGGAGACGGCGGATCCGGTTCACTTACTTGTGTCATCTCGTCGCGTCGCTCTTGCTCGAGTACGCGCCGCCGGGTCCGTAATTCGCGCTGTCGCGATTCCAACGCGGCAATAGCCTCGGCCCACTCTCGCCATTGGGCCCCCCATTCGCGCTCCAACTCTCGTTGAGCGCCCTCGAGGGCTTCGCGTCTGGCGGTCCATCGTTCCTCGCGTTCCTCTTGCTCCCTCTGTCCCGTCGAAACAAAAACAATTCATTAATCACGCACGATAATGTGTGCCCGGCGTCTTTGCGAAATTAGGTAAGAACGCATTGATCGTTTCGCTTCATTCTTGTAAGATAAATACAATTTTTTAAGGCATGCATGAGAAGTGCTATCTCTCGCTCCTGTCGAGAGTGGCGTAAGCGACGCTTTACAGGAAGGCGTACTGCAAATACTCGGCGCATGCGCACATCAGCCCGATTTTACTTCCCGCACGCAAATTCACTTCCTCGCACCCAAATGTACTTTCTCACATTCAATCTTACTTTCTCGCTTTACCGCACTCGTATACTCATAATGTTCGCTTTTCTCGCACTCGTATCGCAAATATGACGACTTCGCGACCCAACAAATGTCGTTATTTTAACAAAGTCGGAAAAAAGTATCGGATTTTCACCTCGTGTGATTTCTGCAAAATTCACACTCGGCGAGAATCGCGTACTTTCCTTCCCTCCGGTATAACGTACTGAATTAATCACCTTGAAGTCTTCTTTTTCCTTTATCAGAGCGGCTTTCTGTTGCTCGAGTTCCTCGATAGCGCGGAGATCCTCGCTCGAATTCAACAGGTTATCGCTCGACGACGAGGCGTGTAGGTCCGAGACGCTCCAGCTGAGAAGCGAGAGCCTCGACAGATTGACGACCGTCGACTGTAGGTTGCCGTTCCCGATGCCGCCCTCCTTCCTCATCTTGGCCGCCTCGGCGGGGTCGTTGTACCGGAACATGTTGTTACGGCCGAGAAGTATTATGCAGCCTTGCGACAGTCTCGTGGGTTTGTCGACCTGTGCCGTATTGATCCAGCAGTGAGGCGACAGAGGAAGAAGCGTCGCGACGCCGGCCGCGAGCTCGACGACGCAGTGCTCGGACTCGACGTCCACGCCCGTCAGAACTATGTCCTGAATCGTCGGTGCTTCTTCGGTACCGACCAGCGTTCTTCCCTCTTTGAGGTGATAGAGTGTCACGCCGGTGCTCAGAAGATCGTCGTCGATACCGACGAGATGAGGCATTTCCGAATCCAAGACTACGCCAACGCCGCTCTTTCGCAGACCGAGCGCTCGCTGCTCCTGCAGTATCTGCTGCGTCTCTCGCCACTTTTCGGCCCACTCCTCGGTCAGCACCTTCTCCTGCTCTTGCTTCTCGTGGATCTGGGCGAGAAGGACTTTCTGCTGCGGCGGCCGCTCCACACTCTGCGAGAATTTTTTTTTTTATATATTTTAATACGTTTAGACGGAGAGGAAAACGAATGTCGGGAGTTGATGAGCGAAATCAATTGCCCTGAAGATATGAAATTCTGCGTGACTTAAGGTAGTCCTTTCGAATGGTGTTCACTTCGCATAAGTTTCAGAGAAATGAGAAGGAATTGCAAACACTTCTGTATGGTATAAAAATCTCAAAAAAAATCAAGCATATCAAAGGTGCTGAAAGTATTAATTTTTTATAATAATGATTCCAGAATGTTATTAACAAATTAATGAAAAATAAAACGGTTCAACAAATCTCCCGGAAACCTAACTGTTTTAAAATGAAAATTATTCGTTTACGTTTTTGAATACGTATGATTTTTTTAAGATTTTTAATTTCACTTAGAATTTTTTTTTATGGGAAAAATGTGTAGAAATAAAATTCAAAGTGAATTTATACATCTGAAAAAATGCATAATTCGTCATTTTATTCAAGTACTCCAGCACAAAAATTTAAACATTTTTTTTACGAAAACATCGCTTCCGCTACGAGAAAGCAAAAAAATTGCTCACTCTTAGAATTTTATTCTCTAAGTGATCTTCCCCAGAGAATTTTACGCGATGGAAAACACAGCCGATGTAACTTAACAACATTTAGTCTCGCGCGGATATCCCCAGAGTTACGAACCAGCCGCTTCGGTGGACGTCGCGGATTAAAAAATATACTCGCCATGTCCTTGCCGATCAATGATTTCAACTTGAGAATCTCTTCTCTCAATTCTCTGATGAGCTTCACGTTCGGATCCTCGTTTATGGTCGGCTTGTTGATGATGTTCTTCGCTCTGTTCGCGTACCTCAGAGTGCTCAGTGTCTCGCCGTAGTTGCAATCCGCCGGACTAATCGCCGCTATCATTATGGTCTTCGAATTACCGCCGAGCGAGTCTTTCAACAGCCACGTCAGTACACTATCGCGGTAAGGTATGAAGACGGTTTTTCTCGAACAGTTGGAATCCCCGCTCGCCGAGCTCACCTCGGCAAGGGCCGATATCACAGAGCCCAGAGTCACCAGAGACTTGTTTATGTGCGCACCCTCCTTCAGCCTCTGTCCCGTGGCGCCAGTCGCATTTGCTCTTTCGCTAAAAAAATATCGAAAATTGTTTGATATTAGTCTACTTCTGTAGAATGTTTCAGCTCGAAAATTCAAAATTTGCGGAAGCTGGAGTGCAAACACACTTTTTTCGAAAATTTCAAGATCTGATAAAATCAGAACGAATGGTTAAATTATTGCGTAAATTGTAACAAAACTGCTCTACATGCGTGCCAAATTTTAATCCGGTCGATAAAGCCTTTCTTGAATAGAATAGAATTTATTTCCACTGTACGGCTTTTGCCTTTCACATTCCCAACATGTCATCTTCTTACACAATAATACTTAATCCTAAACATGAAATCTGTTTTATTCCAAACAAGAATGGAGAACAATGCCTTATCTTTATAACTTTTTGTAACTCATGCATGAAAAATGCTACTTTATGTGGGGACCGGGCGTGCAATAAAGTGGCGTTTTTCGAGAAGGCGTTACATAAATACTGGAAGCGTGTCGTAATATGTATTTATTTCGCGAGGTGTGAGAACGCGTATTATCGGAAGCGGAGTGTGCGCAAAAACGGCACTTTCCCACCAAGTGATATAAAGTACCATTGGCTAAAGCGTTTCTTGACTTATAAGACGGTTGAATTTTGCAGGCCCGACACATACACTCATCCATCCAGACATTTCTTCAAAATGTCATTTTTCAACATTTTGGAAAATTCTTAACACGTTTTTACTAAAATTTCGAAAAATATTTTTTTTCACCACAACACAACTTCCTCTACGAGGAAGCAAAAAAAATCATCGCCGACGAAAATTTTTTGATGCGACTGCAAATATAACCGGATGAAATATTTGGAGAACCGTGAAGGTATCTTCGTTTATTACCTTCCGGCCAAGTCAACGAGGTGGACCTTGGAGACCGTTTCCGAGGGCATGTTACCCTCAGAGAATCCAGCTTGAACGAATGTTATCGTGAATATCGCGTGACTCCTGCTGCTGACATCGTTCATGTTTGTGCTCGCGGTCGTCCTGTGCGTGTTGCCCCGGACCATACATTCCTGGAATTAAAAAAAAATGTTATTTAATTTTTTTTATAAATGAGGGTTTTTTTAGTTTCCTTCGAGACGAGAAAGCAGGAACGTTTTGCAGCGGCTCGCTGCCGAGCTCGCGCTATAATCGTCACCTGTATGTCGGAGTAATCGTAGACCAGGTGATTGGAGAGATCCTGAACGTAAGGTCCGCGCTTCGGATGCTCTCGCACCTTGAGGGAATGCGACTGCGTCTGATCGGGTCTCAGCAGGTCGCGCACCCGTTCGTTGTGAATCTCGAGGAATGAAACTTCGGTCCTGTACGACGCACCGCTCTCCTTCCCCGCCGCCATCCGCGCGAACAGAGTCTTGCAGATTCTGGGTATGAGGCCCTGAGCTTCCTGCGAAAACGCACTTGATTAATAACTATTCATTTACATAAATAAATAAAATCTATATATATTGTGAGGTGAATGAAGAAACCACGTCGCAGCTATATTTATTTCGATTGCTAATCGATACATCTAGCTGTTGACGTTCACTTTTTTTTTATTGTAAATTCAATGTACCAGACCGGAAGTTTTTATGCGAAAACTGGTACATTAAATTGAATGGACAATTGTGATGAAACATTAGTGTACTTTTGCATTGAAATGAAATCAAATTACTGGAATTAAAGTACTCTCGTAGTAAAAATGGAAGTAAATTATTACCAGTGAAGTATTTCTAAAGTTTTAAATATATTGTACATTGATTTTTCATCACAGTCGTACATGAAACTTAATATACCAGTTAAAGCATAAAAACTTTCAGTAGCAGTACATTACATTTCATACAAATTTTAGTTACAGTTATTTTATGCATAAACTGGTATATTAAGTTTCGTGTACGATTGTGATGAAAAATCAATGTACAGTATATTAAAAACTTTCGAAATACTTAATTCTTAATAATGTACTTAAATTTTTACTATACAAATACTTTAATTCCAACAATTTGCTTTAATTTCACTGCGAAAGTACATTCGTTTTTCATCAAAATTGAACATTAAATTTACAATTTGTTTTAACAGTGAAACTTTCAGTACCGGTACATTAAATTTCATACGAATTTATGTTTTCAATCCTTACCGAGCGATTTATAAGTTTCTTCGAACTCTACAGAAATATAAAAGTAATCTTTTTTTTTGCTTAACTGTAATTAATAATAATGAAAAAAAAACAATGAAGACTAACCGGTGAGCCCATCATGGTGAAGGTCTTGCCGGATCCAGTTTGGCCGTAAGCAAAGACGCAGGCATTGTAGCCGGCGAAGGCACTTTCTATTACGTCCGTACCGAGATCGTAGAAGACCTGAAACGGGAATGCGTGATGTTGGTGAACGAGGATCCTTAAACGGCGCGAACGAGAGTGACGCCTGAACCCGAGATATATAGAGATACATATATTGGCACGGTTATATATATATTCATTACGGTGTCTCGGTGACGCGACTTAAGACCGCCCGTGCATGAGTCGGGTTTGATGCATGCGTGCGGAAACGATACGCGGTGCCCTTTATAGCGAAACTCGTCGGCTCCGGACAGCACGTAACCCTCGCGAACGTTACAAACGCGCGTTACGTGCTGTCACGCGTGACGTATTTATGGATATACAGGCACCGAGATCGATTCCGATCACACAATTGCCTGCTACATTGTACAAAAGAGTTGGCTATCGTCTGCAGAATGGCAGGTTCAACGATTTGCCGCTACGGTATCTTTTTTTACGCATAATCGCCGGTACATTTAGCAACCGCACCGGCGATGCGACTATCGAAGTCCAATAATCGTGGTTGCCACGACATTCTCCAACCGAAATTCCGCTGACATTTCCCGGTTTCCCAGAGCAAAAATTTAACTTTTACCGTCAATCGATCAGGGTAGGGATGAACAATTAAAAATAATTTAAAATGTAATATATAATGATTATTAATATAATGAACTCATTTCACAATATTAGAAGTTCCCAACGAAATTAATAACACGACACAGTCCTATATATGTTGTATATAGTCAACAAGTATGAATTACTCAAACATTAGATAAATTAATCGAAAAACATCAGATAAAAAAATTTCCAGGGTTTAAAGAAAAAATTCCATGACTTTTCCCTGACTTTTCCCGGTTTTCTAGGTCCGTGGCAACCATGACAATCGTACAAATATAATCCCAATTATTATCGATTCAAGTCGAGGGATAATTGTTGTAAAAAAAGGAGCCCGCACCTCCTCCTGAGATGCATAAGTTTCATCGGCCGAGTCGAAGGACCAGTAGGAATGGTCGAAGGTGAAGTCCTTGTACTTTTCTCTGTCAATGTCTCTGCCGCTTCCGGCTGTCTGAAAAAATTGAAAGAGAACAATGATTAAATGACGAAAATAAATCACAGCTGGGCAGAATTTGAAGTCAATAAGCACAGAAGGTGCTGATAAGACTTTATTTTTCGGTATTTTTCGGTACTTCGCCCGAACGAATCCTGCCCCGAAAAAAATCCATCTTCCATCGAGAAATTAATTTTACTCCACGGACCGCCCTTCTCGGGTCTCAAAGTTCAATGGAAACTAGCGTGCAGGAAACTCTCGGAGCTATCTCTGTAATAAACTTAGTGCGTTGTCTACGAAACGCTATTCGCACGCTTCGCCCTCGTGTGTGTATCTTGGCTCTCGGTAACTTTAAAAATAATCGATCCGCGAATGCGCCTGTGTTGGAACGGGCGAAATAGAGAGTGGCGAGAGGAGCTTCTAGAGGAGCGCCGATAGTCTTCGCGCGCGAAAAAAGTCCGTCGGTAAGGAGTCGCTCGTCTGTTGTTCCTCCTCGAGCAAAAGCCGTCCCCGCTTTGTACGCCGCTGATAATCCGGCCCGACACGCGTTGCTCTTAATTACGGGCTTGGCAGACTTTCGTTTAAAGCTATAATCGATGCCCGCTCGAGTGGACCGAACGGAGCCCGCCAGGGCCTCCAATTGATCGAGGTGTTTGATTGGCACTTTCTCCCGCGCAGATGGGACACATGCGGGATTCTGTGTCGCTCGCGGGTCAACGCTTGCACAAGAGTGCAACGGTATAATAATACATCTGTGAATATACATATATATATATATATATATATATATATATATATATATATATATATATATATATATATATATATATGAGTATACAATGTATCTGATGTAAAATTATCAGTAGAAAACGCGCGACGTAGGGTATGTTTCCCCGGTGGATTGACGACGTTTATTCGATCTTTATTCGGACTATAGTCCCGATACAAATCCGGAAAAAAAGAAGAGAAGACATTTTAGAAATAAAATTTTTATTGATTAACTTCAAAAAATCAGCGGAAAGTGTAAAATTTAGAAATGTTTCCTCGGGGAAATAAAGTGCTCGCGCTTTCACAGTTATTGGTCTTCGGTTCCATCGCGAAGAAAGAGCTCGGGTAATTACCAAAGAGAAATCACTTTATCTTATCTAGCGAGACGCTGGAATCGATTATAAATATCGTCGAGCGTCAATGTTTCTTAATACAGATAAAAATGCAAATGCAAAATAAAAAATCGGGAAATGATATTTTAATTGTTTAAATTTTTAAAGTCGGTTAATGTTAAGTTCAAGTTAATATAAATTATAGAACGGTTAATGTAAAGTATTGAAATATTTCCTTGGGGACATAATGTGAGCGCATTTTGCAGTTATTGGTCTTCCGTTCTATCGCGAATAAAGAGCTCGGGTAATTACGAAAGAAAATTGCTTTATTTTGTCTGACGAGAGTATCGAATGCATTATAAACATTGTCGAGCGTCGACGATTTATAGTCCGAATAAACGAAAAAGGACTATATAAACGAATTATACGAATTAAACGAATTCGTATTGATACGAATTAATACGAAACGAAAAATCGTATGATAAAATGTTCATCGATTAAATCTAAAAAGTCTACGGATACTGTAAAGTATAGAAATGTTTTCTCGGGTAAATAAAGTGCGCGCGTTTTCGCAGTTATCGGTCTTTCGTCCCTTCGCGAAAGAAGAGGTCGGGTAGATACGAAAGAAAATTCGCCGTATTTGATCTAATGAGACTCTGGAATCGATTATGAATATAGTCGAGCGTCGATGTTAAAGAAAGCGCTGAAAGCGTATACAGCGCTAAGGGTAACATGCAGGTGCCCGAATGCAGAAGATGTTCTTCTCATTGTCAGTACCATCTGACTAAAAACGGAACGCAAGGAGGAGAACAGGTAAAAACAAGATGCAACTTAATAGGCGGAACGATACAATATAATTTGCATTCCCACCGTAAAAGATCGAAAACAACATTAATTCAGCACCAACAACATGGAAATAATTTTTTTTTTGTAAAAATGATTTTTTCCCTTCGAGTATTTTAGCTGTGCTGATTTGCCGATTATCGATTACTTGGTACACTGATTTTTAGAACTTTGACAAACGCGCACGTTAATATTTCGAGCAAAAAATTATTTTTGTCAAACCTGACTTCATACATTGTCTCCACGACGCCACGGGTAAGTTAACCAACCAACGAGGACTTATTATTTTCAAACGGCCATTTCTCCTTTGTTGGTTAACTTACGCGTAGTGTCGTAGACAGAAAGTATAAAATCAGATTTGAGGAAAATAATTTTTCGCTCGAAATATAAACATCTGCGGTTGTCAATGTTCTAACATCAGTCTACAAAGTAATAGGTAATCGGTTAATCAGCATAGTAAAGATCATCAAAGGAAACAAAATCATTTACGCCAAAAAAATATTATTTCCATGTTGTTGGTGTTGAATCAATGTTGTTTTCGATCTTTTACGGTGGGAATGCAAATTATATTGTATCGTTTCGCCTATTACATCGCATAATGTTTTACCTGTTCGCATTACATTCCGTTTTTAGTCTGTACATGTACTGAGAACGATGTTCTCAGTATAGATGTTACTGAGAACATCGTGTGCATGCGGGCATCTGTATGTTACCCAGCGCTAACGGACGAATCGCGCAACATCCGCGGAAGGTATAAAACGAGTAACGTTTCCGCAGGGAAATGTATATTTCTCCGGTCCGCCCAGTTTTCTCCTTTTCGATAAATAGAAATCTCCGATAATTGCCGAGAATTTTTCTCTATCTTATCTCCCGAGACGCTTTCACGCTACGGAAATCCTTTGCTTTGTTTTACTTTCCTGCGAACAGAGACACAATAATAAAAAATTTTAAAAATCTAGACGCAAAATGAATTGTAAATTTAATGTACTGGATCCCGAAATTTGCAATTTAACTGGGCAACTTACAAAAAATTTTTATAACAAATAAAAAAATGTACTGTAGAATTGCAACGCTCGTGTGTTTGAAATCTCAGAAACAGTTTATGAAAATAAACTTCCAATACCGTTCATTCATTTTCAAACAAAATTTGTTTACACTGTACAAAAAAATTGTACATTTGATGTACCTGACTAGAACTTTTCATGCAAAAACTGGTACATTAAATTTATTTACAATTGTGAAGAAAAATTAATATAATTTTCCATTTACATTAAAGTAAACTATTAAAATGAAAGTCCATTCATAGTGAAACTAAAATAAATTAGAAAAAATAAAATATTTTCAATACACTCAACATTAATTATTCATCACAATTGTACATGAAATTTAATACATAAAAAATTCCAGTCCGGTGCATGAAATTTCATACGAATTTTTTCAACACTACAATGTAACATTTTTTTCAGAAAACACCCTATCTACCGGAGACAGGGTTATGAAAAAAATTCGTTTGCGGCGTTCGAACACGGCGTTTGTCGTTATTCCTGGAACATCTAGCCGAGGCGAAACACAGCGGCGACGAGAAGGCGTTACGCTCGATTGGAAATCATGAAAATTCCGTTGGTTCTGGCCCAGTAACGAGTTTGCCCCCCGAGCGGCCACTTCCTTCTCTCCTTACCGAAGGCTCCATCTCCCCCCTCCCCTCCCCCGCTGCACCGGTGTTCGCAGGGTTCTCGTTCTCTATCGCGCCCAGGATGTATTCCACATAGATACGAATATACCGTTCTTCACCGACACGTCAAATATACATATACATATACATATACATATACATATACATATACATATACATATACATATACATATACATATACATATACATATACATATACGTATACATATATGTGTGTGTGCAAGGTTTACTTTGAGGTCACGAATATACCTTCATATGTAATGCCTGAAATTGTTAGCGGAAGGTATTTCGGACTATATGCAACGATTTCTGATAAAAAATAAACACTCGTTTTCATTGAATTTCATGATTTGTATGAAGTGGTTACTATAAGCCTAATTATGTGCAGTAGCAAATATAAGCGCACGCACACACACACACACACACACACACACACACACACACACACACACACGCGCGCGCGCGCACACAGAGAGAGAGAGGGAGAGAGGATTGCTTAAAATTGATCATCGAAAGTTTCATAGTGATATACCATACAACATTTCTTTTTGCCATATATTTGAGTACGAAGATGCACTTCAAAGTTGAGTGTCCTTCGACCATATGCTATTCGAATACTTTAAAATTTTCCTGACATTGGTCTAAACTGTACGTTCTCGAATTATCGTATTCTTCACAAATATGATCGTACATTTGGTTCAGAAAAACAAATATATGTATATAGATGTATATATTGGGTGTGTGTGAATGAATACGTAGTGAAGTGTTACCTTGCTATTGCATATCCTTGTCCTCTTGCCGTCCATCTGAACTATCAGTTTAGCGTTCATGGCTAGCTCCCTGAAAACAAAAGAAACGAAAAGTGTAAAGCAAAAGATAAACGCGCAAATAAACGTTCGAGAGCTCGGGCACATGTACGGTTTCCCCGGACCCGATGACACGCCGCGCGCGAACTTTTATTTCTTTGTTGTAACATAATAAGAAAAAAAAAAAAAAAACAAAGAAAACGAACCAAAACGAGAGGCAGCGCGCATGCCGGGATCCTTCGCGGTCACGAACGGTCCGATTCGTTTTTCTTCCGTTGCTTTATTTGCAGCGCGAGGCACGCGAGAGCATCTAATATCGAGTATTCGTGATGAGTCAAAAACCCGATGGGCCGGCGTGCATTTTTTCGCTGTTAAAAAAAAATTCGTGCGGAATTTAATGTACCGGAAGTTTTCACGCGTAAAAGTGGTATATTAAGTTTGATGCAAAGTTGTGATGAAAAATTGAGGTATGATATATTAAAAACTTTCGAAATACCTTGGTTTTAGTAATATAATTTAACTTTAGTACTTTCATTTCAATAATTTACTTTGATTTCACTGTGAAAGTCCATTAATTTATCATCGCGGTTGCACATTAAATTTAACGTAGGAGATTTTGAATTAAAAATTCCAGTCCGGTGCATCAAATTTACATTTTTTTTAACAGTGGCTGTAAAAAAATTATGTTAAATTTAATGTAAAATTGTGATGAACAATTAACATGCGGTATATTAAAAACTATCAAAATATTTTACTTTAAAGATTTAAATTTAACTTTACTATAAAAGTACTTCAAATCCAATAATTCACTTTGTTTTCACTGTGAAAGTCCTTTAATTTTTCATTCAAAATAAAAGTGAATTATAAAAATTAAGGTAAATTATTAAAAAATAAAGTATTTACAATGTTTTTAATACACTGAACGTTAATTTTTCATCACGACTGCACACTCAAATTAACATACCAGTTTTTGCCCAAAAACTTCAAGGCCAGTGCATCAAATTTCCTATTTTTTTTAACATTGCTGTTCTTTTAACGCCGCACCAAAAATTGTAAATATAATGCACCGTACTGAAAGCATTTATGCGAAATCTGGTCCATTAAATTTAACATACAACTGTGACGAAAAATTAATCTCCGCTTTCATCGAAATAGAAGTAAATTATTAAAAAAACGATTTCCAATCTTTTAAATACCCTCAACAATGCTTCATCGCGAATTGCCCATGAAATTTAGTATTCCAACTTTCGCCTAAAAACAAAGTCCATTGCATCGAATTTACAATATATTTTTTTCGCCGTTTATATTCACAGGTTACTCTCCGGCCAGGCTCTTTGCCCGAAGGAAATGCATGCAGGATTGCTGATCGAAGGAGGTCTATTGCGCGAGCAATGCATATGCATAGACGACAGGTGGGATGCAAGAAACGCCGTCTGACATCGGGCGGCCTCTGCGTCATGTTGGTGTCAATGGATGACTGATAGCTCGCGGGGAGGGGGGGGGGGGGGGGGGGGTGAGGGGAGGGGGCAAGAAACAGTCGATTGTCGAAGGCAAAAAAAAGAAGGAAAGAGAACGATGGAAAGAAAAAAAAATAACATCGGGCACGCACCTTTTGTTAAAGGGACGGACCCTGACGGCCACCTTAACCGAAGCCATGTCTACCGAGTTATCCAGCGCACTGACACGAGTCCTCCCAGTCGCTCTCGCTGTCGAGACCGAGAACTCTCCTCCGATGGAATATTTTATCGGGGTTTGTTGTGTTTCAGAGTTGCCCTCGGGCGCCTCTTTTCTTTTTTTATTCCTCGGTTACGCGGCGTCTGGCCGCGTTTTATTAATTTCGCAACACAATCTGCACATCGTCGGTTCGCGGGGACCGTTTATCCGAGCGCGCGCAACGATCATCGTCCCTCCTTCACGCTCGCGACGCGGTCGAACGAATACTGAGGGACCCAACAGCGAATGAGCCTCTCGTCACGATTTTGCGGCGATGTAAAAAAAAGAAAAAAACGAAAATGTATACCTATATATATACATCTGTAGGAGAGCCTTTGAGGCTGCGAGACCGCGAGACTGCGCATGCGCAGATCGTCTGGAAGAGAGTTGGACCTGCAGTCGGTAATGTAGAACTCTCGTGCGGAGCCTTGAAGAAGATACAGGGCGTGTATGGAGAGAAACGGGGAAGGGGGAGTAAGAAGTTTGTGGAAGTTTCCTTCAGCACGCGACGCGGTCGAATAAGCCATAGGGAGGAAGACGAAGACGAAGAGGCGATCGAAGGAATACTGAGAGGTCGAACAGCGAATGAGTCGCGCGTTGAGATTTTGGGCGTTCAAAAAAAAAAAAAAAAAAAAGAAACGAAAATATTATATATACATCTATACGAGTGCCGCGAGACGGCGCATGCGCAGATCGTGCGCAAAAGTTAGACCCGCAGTCGGTAAAGTAGAACTGTCTTGGAGAAGAGTTGGCAAAGAAGAACTGTCTTGGAGCGGGTTGGAGAGAAACGGAGAGGGAGCTAAGAAGTTTCTGGAAGCTTTGCTTTCGTGCCGACTGTATAAAGAAAAAGGGTTAAAATGGAACATCGAAGGGAATCGAAGGGTATTTGAAACCTTTTTCATCATTTTTGAAAATAATTTCCGATCGTTTATGCCGATAAAACAGTTGATAAGAGAGGTAGAGATTTTAAGGAAATATCACGAACGAAGAAAGCTGTTCTTTTATGTTCTCGTTTCTCGAAGTCTTCGAGGATGTCAAAAGGAAGAAACAGGTTCGCGGGTTGCAGAGTCGGAGGGGGGATCAGATAAAGGTGGAAAACGAGCCACCCACGCTACGGAGAGTCGCAGTTAGCCTCGCCGTTTTGTTACTCCGGAAAAAAAATCGATCCGAGAATGGAGATTGAATAAATATCGTACTCCATCAACTGGAAAATATATAAGTGTATATGATTATTTGCAGTAGATTTTTTCGTTTTTGTACATTGGGTGTATAAATCATTTTACATTATTATCGTGAAACGGCTGTCCATGAGACTGTAGAGAACGAGCACAGGGCGTTGCTTCTCGTTGCGGACCTCGCTCATTTCCTCGCAGATCTGTTTGATGTATTTCTTATGTCGTGGATGCCTTTAAAATAAAAAAGCGTATATAAAAATCAAGTTTACAATCAATCGTTCGATAAAATTTATGCCATGAAAAAAATCGATTGTTGAATAAACAATTCGCCTTTAAAATAAAAATAGAAAGCGTGAATAAAAATGTAGTTTACGATTAATTGTTCGGTAAATTCTATGCAATGAAAAAAAGATATATATATGTTTGTTGAATAAATGATTCGCGTTGAAATAAAAAAAAGCGTTCATAAAAATTCAATCTACAATCAATTGTACGGTAAATTTCATGCAACGAACAAGAAAAAAAAAGATTGTTGAATAAATAATTCGCCTTTAAAATAAAAACAGCGTGCATAAAAATCCAATTTACGATCAATTCTTCTGTAAATTTTGTACAATGAAAAAAAAAAAAAACTGAATAAATAATTCAAGCAACGACTCACTTGTCTATAACTAATTGAATGCTCCTCTGAAACTCCTGATCCTTCTCGTCAATCTCCAGGAGGCTGACCATCGTCCTTACGACGGTCATCTCGAGAAAGACCGCGAACACTTCGATAGGAACTTTGTACGATATTCTCTGCAGGCAGGAGGTCATCTGCGCGAGCATCGTGTTCTTGAAGCTTCTTCTGCCGCTGCCCGATATCTTGTCCCTCTCGGAGAGAACGAAGTTTATGTTGACGTTCACGGGATTGTTGGACGACAGAGGAGGCTCGCTGTTCGCGCTGACCTTGCTCTCAGACCTGTTCAGAATCGGCAGAGAGTTTTCCATCTGTCTCTGAAGATAGTCGAGTATCTCGCTTATGTTTATCCTACGCTCATGAAATCTGTCGCGTTCCCACGACTGCACGCGAAGACTTCCCTTCTCACCGCACTTCAGCATGACCACATGAGTTATCGAATTTTCGCGACAGTACTCGGAAACCTCCTCGGTCGTCGAAAGATCCAACGAGGTAACTCTGAGTCCGAGTGTCCACAATTCTCTGAGGACGTCGGCCATTTCTCTCTCGCGCTTCGGAGAACCGTCGACGCAACAGACGGCAACGTCGATGCCGAATTTACCCTCCAAATTTTCCTTCGTTCCCTCCTCGACGGCACCAACGAGTTTGTCCAGGGAAACGCTTATGCCGGCGCCGTACTGCTTCGCTTCCTTGCTCGCCAGACCCGTCCGCTCGAGGATCTGACGAAAGGACATCAGCATGTTGTCGTAACGCCCACCGGCGGCGATGACCTCCTGACCGCCTCTCCTTCGGCGACGCTTCGATTCGCACGATATCTGATAGGTCACGCCGCTGTGCTGCTGCGTGTTGTGCACGAGGAGCGGTACGACCGTGATGGGCCACTGCGGAAAGGAAAAATAAATTAGTCTTAGTGATTCTAATTAATTTTTTCATATTTTTCCGAAGTTTTTTTTTCAACATAAAAAAAATAAATAAAAAATGTTCGGAGAAATCTGAAAAAATTCTCAAAAATGCAGTGTTGCACATAAAAATGGTCAAGCGATAACTGACTGATTTTATCTTCAAATTTTTTAAACTTTTTTTATTAGAAAAAAAAACTCGAAGGTGACGCCGGCCCACTCCGGCTTAAATCTTTAAATATTTCATATATGACACATGCGAATTATAAATATTAATAAACAATTGTAAAAAATATAATAAAAAGTTAGAGTGCTTTTGAGATGTCGTTCAGTCATATAATTCGAATATCGACCAAAGTCCTTTATCCCAAATATAAATAATGTTTACGAAATTTCTGGATCGCTGTGTGTGGAATCGTAAAATGCCCTTACTTTGACGCCCAGCGCTTCGGCGTTCGCTATGACGATTTCCATCGCTCTCAGGCCTTCCTTTGCGAGCGCAGCCGCGTCGCCCTTCCGTCTCGTGATGGTCCGTAGAACGCTCGCTATCTTGGCAACCGAGCTTTCGGTCTCGAAGAGATTGAACAGTGTCTCCATAGCTTGATCTGTGAGACACAAGCTTATCAGATGTGTTTGCACTTGAAACTTTGAGAATTTTCCATCCCTGGCATCGCAGAGTATCGAATATATGTCTTGATACTTTTCCCTCTCGATGCCGCAGTACATTAGAACTGCTTGCAGGAGGGACGTGTGATTTAGGCGAACGGTGAAATTTCTGTCGCGCAGTTCCGGTAACTCGCTGAATATCTCCCAAGCTATGCAGATGAGCTCGGCCTCCATCATCATGTTGTCCGCCGTCGGGCTTATTATGTCGAAAGCGCACTCGTATAATTCACGTGGGTGAAAACCGTGCACCTGCGGATTGCAAATTTGTTTGTATTTAATTCAATTTAATTAGTCGCAAGTTACCTAATGGAAATCAGAGCTGGACAGTCCACAAATACTTTTTAGTACTTCGTGTACTTTTTAGTACTTCAAATAACTTTTACTGCCCTCAGTGAGAAAGTGGCAATGTTACGCACGTGTCGCGTACGTAAAACCTTCTTTTCACACCTTGTGAAGTAAAATTTTGTACGGTGCTCGTGCGAAAACCTTTTCTTAACTCGTGTGATTGCAACATTCGTCAGAAAAAGTTTTATCGCACTAGTATCGTAATGTACTATTTTTTACGATTCCAAGTACCAAGTACAAGTACGTTTTGAGTACACTCGCATTACGGATACTCGATGAGGAGCATGACATCCTGTTTCTATTAATATATGATTATGTGTCTAAACTTTTCACTCAGTACAATGTTAACGAAAATGTATATATTTTAATTTATTCAAAGAAAATCCTATTTAAAAAAAAAGAGAACGTACGAGAAGGGACCGTTTTTTTTTTATTACATTTTTTATGAAATTTTTTTAATGAAAAAAGAAGTGAAGAGTGGATTAGAAATAGCCTCACAACGACGATTTACGAAAACTTCAGTTAGCGATTTTTTACAATGAGGAAGCCATGTGCAAAGTACTTTGGACTAGGGCCGTACAGATAGGGCGTTCTAGCCTGCTAAAATATCTTATCCGGCCAATGGATTGTATAGTTTGGCCGACTAAGCCGTCTTAGCCGGCTAAACTATTTTAGCCGGCTAATCCGTCTTAGCCGGCTAAACTATTTTAGTCGGCCACGTGCATAATTTCGTGCATAAAATCGAGCCCCTTAATGTCGCATTATGCTTTAGTCCAAAAAGGCCAGCGGATTCATGTTCAGCGCGCAAAAATACGTTTGAATACGTGGCAGTTAATTAAAAAAAAAAAAAAGGAAAAAAAAATTCGTCAGAAAATTCCAAGGCCTTTAGAGTAAATTTTTCGCGTTTTTCGAAGTCCTCAAACGGCACGATAAAACGATTCCAAAAGTTCGCTCAAGGTCCTATTTTGTTTATTTTTTCCCGTAGAACACGATGGGCACCGTGGATTTTCCGTAGCTCCATTGGGAGCCGACATATCGACTTTCGAAAATCACGAATATCGACGTTTTTCCAAAAGTGGCTCAAAGATTGAAAAATCGTTATTCAATGGATTTCGTTTATTTCAAGGCTATATTCCACGTATTTTTTACCGCTGATCACGAATATAATGGACCGTTTTTTTAAGCCTAGTTAACCCTTAGTATTTCTCAAGTACAAAAAGTACTTGAGAAAAGTCATATAGAAATATAGAAATACATAAATTTCAAAAAGTACTTGATAGTTCAAACACTTGTGATACTTCGTATTTCAAGTATTTTTTGGTACTTTGCCCAGCTCTGATCAAAATATTCCCTCTATGAGTGAACTCGATATTCGCTTAGCTGTTAAAGCTGCTTACCTTTTTCTCTCGATAAACGCGCTCGATGGCGTATCTCCGAAAATTCGTGATGTTGTTCCACGCAACGTAACGAGCGAAAGGAGCTCGGAGGTCGTGCGGTATCGACACGACGCTTCCGGTACGAGTCATAAGCTTGACGCACGAATCGGTGAGATTGTAGAGCTGACCGGACTTCGGCATTAGCAGCGGTGTGGCCAGATTAACCCCGCCGTGTCGACGAAACACTTCCACGACCTTTGCCTTAACGTTTTCCTGTAGAAACTGGCTCTTTGCCGACAGCGAATTGGCTATCCCTCTCGATGGCAAATTCATATCGTAAGTGATGTCCTCCGCGGGCGTCACCTGCTGTGCGAAACAGCAGGCGACGAGGTACTTGTACGCTTTGCTCTGGCTGTTTGACAGAGTGTGTCGCACCATCTCCTGGAGTTCGGCTTCCTCCAATTGCGGCGGTGGCAAGTACTCCGAAGCCAGCAACTCTTGGGAAGTCGGACGTTGACTCGGGTCGTGATTCAACAACCACCTATCGATAGAGAAATAATATTATTAATATACAAGTCATATACACATAATGTTAGTAATATGCAAGTGATGTACAAATTATATTACTTGTATTAACAAGTGATATAAATAATATTATTAATGTTAGGGCAGTTGAGCCGTCTCGACCGGCTAAAAAAATCTTATCCGGTTAATGGACGTTATAGTTTGGCCGGCGAAAAATTAGCTGCAGTTTGGCCGGCAATTAATTTTTATTGTGCTTACAAGGAAACTGATGAAATTAATGAGACATTTATCTATGGCACATTACCTGTTGTATTTATTACTTTCTGGTACTACTATTATCTCTGGTTAACGAGAACACGCTAACTCTATTATACCAGAATAGAGACGCATTGAGAGGGATAATTAGTTCGTCGGAATAAGATTTTGAAGATCTTAAGGATAGTCAAATCTAAGCAAGTAGTCCGCAACATAGTACAGAAATGAATAAATAAAACAGGCAATGTGCCAAAGATAAATGTCTCATTAATTTCATTAGTTTTCTCGTAATTTACGATAAAAATTAATAGCTGTTTAAACTGCGACTAATTTTTAGCCGGCCAAAGCATCTTAGTCGGCTAAGACGGTTTAGTCAGCCAAACTATAATCTTCATTAACAGGATAAGATTTTTTAGCCGGCCACAACGGCGCAACTGTACAACTAACATCATTTAATTATGCTCGAAATATTGTTGAAGAATCCGTTGTTAAAATATTTCCTTTGTCGAGACAATAAAAATATTTTGTCAAGACTTTTACCTCAAAAGGTGAACTTGATGAGACATCTCGGCCTCGTTCATCTCAGGAGGAAGAATGATTTCCTTCGACCGCAAGTTCAACAAAACTTTGACTCTTTCCATGCCGGTCGCGAGTGGTTTGTAGCACATCTCGAAGAGTATAATACCGAGGCTGTAAATATCAACTTTCTGATTGTAAATTGCTTTGGCCGCTTTGGTGCTCAGTTCGGGCGCGACGTAAAGCGCGGTGCCGACTTGTCCGGTCAGCGATCTCACGTCTTCCATATCGAAGCTCGTTCCTGCAGGAATTATTTAATTTGAAATAAAACATCTTCACATTTGACTCGCGGTATTGTCCGACGACAAAAGTCAAGTTACAAAGAACGACGAATTTGTACCTTTGTCAGTCAAGTGAGTTTCCTTTTCGATGTCCACGGTGTGAGCGAGTGACGAAAGGATGTTCGTAGTCGCCAGGCCGAAATCTCCGATCTTCACGTGATCGTTGCTGTCCAAAAATATGTTAACCGGTTTGAGATCGCGATGAATCATTCCCTGCTGATGTATGTGAGCGATGCCCTCTACCATTTCGCGAAACAATCGCCAGATTCGTTCCTCGTCCTCGTACAATGCGTTGTCTATCGCCGTTCTGAGTGTACTCTTCTCACAAAATTCCATCTGAATATACATGAACTGTATTTCATTGACCGACGGGCTCTCCTTCCTCTCGGCGTTGTTCTTCTCCGAGGCATCGCGGGGCTCCTGAGCAGAGTCGGACGTCTGCGACGTGCCGTCCTTCTCGAACTCCACACTGTCCGATGAATCTATTCTCGATCGCATTCTGGAACTTTATCGTAACATTAATTTTCTACAATGACGAGTCAATGAGAAATTTGCCGGGAAAGGCAATCATCGCTCGTTTGATGCATTTTTTATTTATTAATAAGAATTAATAAGAATTCGGAGAATCAATAATAATTCAGAGAATCAAAACAGCTGAATCGAGTTGCGACGAGAGATTCAATAAAATCTTACAGAAAAGCCCAATCCTCGTCGCTGTCTGATCCGCTGGAGCTGTCGTCGCTGGTGTCCTCCTCGCTGTCGGCGGACTGAACGGCGCTGTTCCTAGACTCGTACGACACGTTCCACTCCACGTCGTGCACCGGCGGTGCCAGTCTCTCTATATCTTCAGAATCCAAACGCTGAAAGTTGACTCGATTCGATGAAGCTACTCGCGCGTTGCTCGACAATAGCGAGACTATTTTTCTTTTTTTTCATATTCATTATATTACGAAATTTATTTTTGATCGCGCGAAGATAATATTTTTGTCATTTAGGTATTTACATGGACATTCTCGAAGCGGTCAGTCTTGGTGGAGGGTGTTGCCGCCGGTGTGTGATTACTGTGTCTCGCCGGATCGTCCAACGTGGCGCTTTCGATCCATGAATTGTAATAACGCACAACGTTCTCGTGATTCAATCTAGAAAGCAGCTTAACTTCGCGGGTTATCTTCCTGTTCAATTGACGATTTTTCGGATTCAACTCTATACGCTTTATCGCGTAAACACCGCCGTCCAGTTTGTTGCGGACTTTGAAAACATCGCCGAACGCACCCTTGCCGAGCCACTTGAGTATCTCGAATTCGTTCTGAATTCTCGAGCGGCCGCCGAGTGCCGGAAGATGAAAGTGCAAGTCGGAGGCCGGCTCCTCGGGCTCGGAGCTGTCCTGTTCCTTGTTGCGATCGTTGCGGGGCGGCGATATACCACGATCGATCGGTGTACGAATGAAACAGTGTTGCTGCAGTTGCTCGGCCGACCATCGGGATCGCTCGTTGCTGTTCAAACACTTGGCGAGGAAGTCTCGCAAGTCGGCCTGAAATTTCGAGATTTTTTCATCGGCAGTTCAATCGAGACTAGAGTCGATAGTTCGAGGTTTTATAGTTCGATTTATCTATCGTAAAACGGCTATCGTACGATTTAGTCATAGTTATAACTAGTTGTTAATCATTATAACTAGTTCTAATTTTAACGATAATTTATTATTATCTTATGATAATAATAATAATAATCTATCGTTATAATTAGAACTAGTTATAATGATTAATCACCAGTTATAACTATGATTAGTTATAGTTTTAATATCTAGCAATAATAATGATTCATTGTTATAGTTATTACTATTATTGTTATCGAATGGGTAAGTGCAGGTCAATCGAGACGAGGGTCGAGTGTCTTATCGCTCGATTTACCTGCATGTTGGCGTCCCAGCCAGTATCGTTTTCTGAGACGAGGGCACCTCGGAACAGGGAAACGAGCAAAATACCGAATCTGTAAATATCCGCTTTCTTCCCGCCTCTGCCCTGAATCGTCGGGAAATCGTGCTCGGCTTTGGCCAACGAACTCGAACGGTATATGTCCGACAATCGTTTGTCGAGTGAGTAGTCAGAGACTTTTACTACTCCGGTACGGTCGATGTGCACGCTCGTGTCTCGTAGATCCCTGTGAACGATGTTGTTGTCGTGAAGATACTGCAACGCGCAGAGCACACCCGAAGCGAGATGCCTCAGCATATCGACGGCCACCGGAATATTTTCCGATAAAAAAAACGTGCACGTAGTGCCGACCTGTGGGAAACGTAGAGTATGGTTAATCGAAGAATTACCGATGATGAAATAATTAATTTAACGAGGTAAAATAAGTTAATATATCGAGTTAAAATAAGCTCACTTAACGAGTCAAAATAAGTTTATTTGACGTAAGTATAATTATACTGATTGTAAGAGAAGAAATCTCTCAAATAAATTAAACAACAAATTTAAAGATACATGCAGTTTTTTGAGTACGTAATAATAATTACTCACGACGAATTCCTGCAGAATGTAGATAACTATGTTGTCCTTATTCTGCATATACTTCATATTGAGATAATGAACCATATTGGGGTGATGAAGTTTGTGAAGATGATTGAGTTCCTGCTCGATGCTGCCGATCTGTTTCATCGCGTGTTGCAGATCGGTCGTGTCGCCCTCTAGACTGTCGCCGGTGGTGCCGCACTTCAGTGACCACTCAGTTACGGCCAACAATTCCCCGGTGGTCATGTCGACCCCGGCGTAAACTATCGAACCCTTGGAGCTGTGACCCAAACACTTGCCCCGATGGACCTGCCTCTCGCCCCTGCTGTTATCGAAGTGCACGAGTTTAGTACCGCGATGCTCGCACAATGAACCTTCGGAACTCTCTGACGTACTGATGCATCGTCGTCGGGAATACGTTCTCACGCGCTCGTGAGGCGACGACGGTATAGACTGAGACAACACGCGTGACTCCATCGACAGACGAACCATGTCCCGACGATCGCGCAGCTCCGCTTTCAATGCCTCCTGACGCTTCAGAATCTCGTCTTGTAATACCTGAAAAAAAATCTCAGGTCAAGACAAATAAATAATTATTATAACAATAACTAGCTATTAATAACTATTACTAGTTATGGGTATAACTAGTTATTAATAACCATAACTAGTTATAGTTAGCACCTATTAGCACAATTAGGTTATTAAGCCCTTCACTGTCAAGCTCCCCTATAGGGACAAAAAGTATAAAGAAATACTTTTCTCTGACAGTGAAGAGGTTAATGACTATAACTAGTCATAATTATAACTAGTTCTAATTATAACGATAATTTATTACTACTATTATTATTATCATCATTAATATTATTGTTATTGTTATTATTACATTTGTTATTAAATGGGTTAGTGCAAGTCATTTTGAGATATTCAAGTGGCGTGGAAGCTGCCTTGGCAGTTTGAAAACTTATCAAAAAGGTGCATCAGACCTGTCTCTCTTTATCCTCTATGAGTTGCTTCTTCTCCATTTCGCATTGCAATTTTTCTCTGTGCCTCGAGACCATTTCCTCGTAAAAACTACTGTAACCGGGCTTGTTGTGCTCGTGAAGAAACTTCTGAACATGCTGGGCAAGCTCCAATATCATTACTTCCCCCTTCAACTGTTCGGCGAGGCGCTCGGTTTCCGAAATCAGTACAGCTATTTGCTCGTTTGACAATCCAGTACTGTTTTTGAACTTGACAGTTGGAACTCTGCGTGTAAAAATAAAACATTGGTATGAGCTTAAAAAAGAAATGGAAAAAATTACGGGGTCAAGCAAACTGACTTAATAAAAATTATTGTATTTTTCTTTGCCAATTGCAAATTGAGCAACAAATTTTTTAACAATTGGTAATAAAAAAATTTACTTTTTTTTTAATCAACTTAATTGGCAATTCTTTAGGGTAATTGATTTCTTACACTTACTCTTCGGGATACTTTTCGCCGCACACAATGCGAAGATCTATCCGTGCATGAACCTCGGCCGGTCCTGACATACCTTGCTGTGGCATTAAAGTCACAATGATATCGAGAGGTTGCCACTTCCTCTTTTGCTTGTTCTTACGCAAATCCTTCAGCTCGTCGCCGAATATCGCCTGCGCGCGTAAACAGAAGGATGACAATAATGAAAAAACCAAAACAAAACATTTAACAGAGAGACAAAAGCCGATCGTCTTAGTGACTTACCTTCAAGACTTCGAGTTCGTTATCCTGACGATCCCGGCACGATTCAATTTGTAACATTTTGTCGCAACGTTGGTAATTGTTGTAAGAAAAGTAAAGAAAAAAAATAGAATTATAAAAGTAGGCGCAAAGAAATATTGCTTCGTGTTTCAGGTTAAATATAACCTTCGAGGTAAACAATCGAAATCAGGAGAAAATACTAAAATATACTTTTCACCGACTCTAGACATTAAAATGTCAAGCGCAAACACTTGTGTTCTACATCGTGATAATGATTATTCGCTACTGTTCGACGGTGTTAAATCCTTTAACAAACTATCGAACGAGCGTCCGTGCTGTGTCCTTAAGGGGAGTTTTCACGACCGACGAAAATCAGAGCGGGTCTGTCGACGTTGTCGCCACGCGCATGCGCATTGTTTGCCGGTACGATTGGGTCAAATTACGGGAGTTTAGAAAAACAGTCAAAAGAAGAATGAAAAATAACACTCAGAGCCGACGAGAATTACCATGGCAACAATAAACGACAACACACTCGCTTACAAGCTCGTAAATCCTTTCATACTCAATTATAACTTCGATTTCTCCAATAAATTCCTGCTCGAAGCAGAGGTCGAACAGCGGTCATGAGCGAAGATCTGAAGTTCATCGTCACCGGACTGAACAAGATACTGAAGAAGAACTATACCCTGTTGTCTCTAAAAGCTTTAAACGGGGATGATCTGTTGCAGGTAAGAAGGCTCTTTCCGCAAATGGCCGTTGTAGATGTTACATGTCTTTAGTCATTATTCAAGATACTGAGCGACTTGTTGTCGACGATAACACAACATGGATCGAAGTTGAATCTGAGGGACGAGGGTCTCGAGCAAACTTCCATCAGATTGTTGTCGGTGCTGCGAGTTCTCAAGTATCAACCCAACAAAGATCCCGCATTGTTCAGGTAATCGTACAATGTAAAAAAAATGTACCGGACTGTAAATTTGTATGTAACAACTCGGGTATTAAATTTAATGTACAATTGTGAAGACAAACGGCTATACTTTCCATTGAAATAAACCGAAGTTTATAGTAAAGTAAAAGTAAAGTATAAAAATTAAAGTACTTTTACAGTATAATTGAAGTAAATTATGAAAAATAAAGTAATTTTAATGTTTTTAATACACTGAACATTAATTTTTCATCACAATTGTACATGAAATTTATATACCAGTTTTTGTATAAAAACTTCACGTCCGATACATTATATTTCATACGAATTTTTTTGACATTGTATTCATCGAGCATATCCCAATGCTCCAAATATTTTTTTTCTTCCTTTCTTCAGGCAAAGATTGGTAAAAGGAGATCCGGAAACGATATACACGATTCTGCAATGGCTGTTATCCAACGTCGACGTCGCTCGGCAGAGAGCGTATTTGGCCCGCTTCCTTGTAAAGGTGAGATTTTCTATCCGCACGTTTTCATCGTCGCCCAGCAACGACAGCGCGCTTTGGATCGGACAATTTTTTTTCATCGCTGCAAAACAAAATTGTCTAATTAGATCGACGTGCCTATGGAGTACATGGGGGACGCGGACACCGCGGCGCTGTACGATCGTTATCTCAGTCTCGTGGAGGAGTTCAAAATGGTCCACCGAGAGCGAGAAGCCGGTCGAAAAGGCGGGGAGGCCGCGGCAGAGTTAAAAGCAGACTTGAAGGCGATGGAGAAAGAACGCGAGGTGAGTTTCCTCCTTTGATCGAGTTAACTTTGAAAAAATCCGTTCGATTGGTTCAAACGCATCCTCCAATCGAATTACCTTGTAGCAGAGCTGGGCAAAGTACCAAAATTACTTCAAGTACAAGTAACGCAAGAACTTGAAGTATTTCTGCAGTACTTTTTCCAAATACTTTTCGCAATTAGGTTTTCGCAAAGGTGTAAGGTAATTTGCACATGGCTTCCACATTGTAAAAAATCGGTAATTGAAATTTTCGTGATTCGTTTGAATTCGTTTTGAGGCTACTTTTAATACGGTTTTAAGGCTACTTTACTTCAAGTACTGCCTAGCTCTGCCTTGAAGTATCCGTTCGATGGGCCCAGACTCAATCTTTTCCTCGTTTATCCAGGTGATAGTCGACAGAATTGAGAAGATCAAAGTCAGAACCGAGTCGAACGCTCATCTACTCAAAGCCGCTCAGGCCCTGAGGGTCGAAAGGGATCGCGAGCGCGATTTGGCCTCCCAGAAGGTGCAGGAGAGAGAAGCGATAGCCAATCTGCAAGCGTCGCTTCAGCGTTCGGAGCGAAAGCTCAACGTTCTTCGGGAGGCCGGTGAGGAGCTCACCGCCCAGGTGGTGATTCAGCGTCTGACCGAGGAAGTGATGGTCCTGACCGCCGTGCGCAAAGAGCGTTTGCCCTCGGAACTGGCGAACCTGAAGTCTCGCGTCGACGCCTTGGCTTCGGTGGCCGGTTCGGCTTACGTCGGGCCCGATGAGATCGTCAACCTGCGACAAAAACTAGATTTAACTGCGCGCGAAGTACAAGCTCTGGCGGAAACCCGAGTCGCCGAAATCGGAGCTGACAAAATGGCACCGTTCAGGCAACAAGCTGCGGCGATAACGAGCGTCAAGCGCGACACGCTAGAACGGCTGGAATCCACCGAAGTGGCGCTGAGCGACCTCTGCGCGAAACTCGAGGAGAAACGTGAGAAAGCCAAACGCTTCGCTGAGGAGTCCGTTCCAAGGGGCGAGGAATTGAAGCGATACGTCGCTCGATTGAAGACCAAGAGCGTCGTTTACAAAAAATGCAGAACCGAACTGGCCGGACTGAGAGCCGAGAGCGGTGTTCTTCATCGAACGATCGTCATACTCGACGGGGAACTGGCTCGCTGCAAGCCCGCGGCTGGAAGATCGGAGAAAACTCTGCCTGACAACTTCACGTCCAGCAATGCTGCGGCTATTAACGCACAATTGTCGCGAACCGTTTCTTTGCTTAGAGCACAACTCGCGCCTCTCCTCAACGGTACGTTCGCGATTTAAGGGGGGTGTGTCGGTGCAATTGCTGTTACATTGGCATCTGAATTTTTTACATGCGACACTTGTAGGGCATGCCGCAATATCTGTAAAAGTAGAGGGTCGCCCCCACCGAAAAGAACTACACCAGTTAACTACTCCAGAATTCCACTAGCTTTCAGCAGTTTGCCAATTTAGCACTGGCCAGTAGTTCAGTAGTTTATTATCAGTTAACAACTGTATACTGCCAGTAGTATTTTTCGTTAATTTTCAGCAGTTCTTTTCGGTAAAGGCGGTTACCGGACATTTCGATGAAATCATTCTTAAAAATCGAGGCATTCATGCGCGATTCTATGATGGAGTCGAGTCGCGCGAGCGTAAAGACCTTCATTGCAAATTGGTTGACTTTGTCGAGATAAAGAAAGCACAAACACTTTGCTTGGCCTTTAACGATCCTGTGATTATCATAAAAAAGTATTGTCAACGAGTATTTCGAAGAGAAATCTTTGATTATCTGCTCCAACGATACTCCCTTCTTAATCTATACCAACATCGTTACTTCGATTTCGATGAATATGGGGCTTTTTTAAGGAAATTTTTGCCCTCAGAGTTGCAACCCTTGCGTCAGACCTTCCAGGAACTCGAGGAGAGACACGAGACGGCCCGAAGAAGTCACAGCTCAGTGGACGCGAGCATGCAGAACACGACTTCCGCACTGTCAGCGGAAGTAACAGCTCTGAGGGACAGTGTCACGAAGGACTCGACGGAGGCGGAGCGACTGCGAGAAGAAATAGCCAAATTGAAGCTCGCTCAGGAGAGAATTCAGCAGGAGATCCGCGTAAGAAATTCGACGAATACTGTCTCTTGGCGAAACGGATCGAATTGAATATCCTTACAAGCTGATCTTTACGCTCTTTACAGTCGTACGCGAGCCCCGGCGTTGGTCAGACCTTGAGAGACAAGTACAACGACGAGATAATCGCGGAGGAGAAGAAATCGCAGATTCTGAAAGAAGAAGAAAAATCCGTGAAGGATTACACGGCGCAGAATGCGAATCAGATTCAACAGTGGACGAACCTTACGCGGTAAGTGGCGGCACCTCTCGTGGATCAACCAACCGTAAAACTTTACGGTGTTTTCTAACATACTACTCCAACTCAACCAGTCAATTGGTGCGCCAAGCTGACTCTGATTCAAACCTTCTGGTGGCTGATTTTTGGTCGATATTTCAAAACCAACCGTAATATGTTTCGGATAGAAAGTTCCTTTGCAGGTGGAATTTTCCAAATCAACCTAATTTCCGACTCTATGTCGAGAGCACCGATAGATCTTGGCTCAGGGTTGGAAATCAGGTTGTTCTAGGAAAATCCAACCATAAACCAACCTCCTATTCGACACATATAACGGTTGGTATTACGATTGGTTTTTTAATATCGCCAAAAAATCAACCTTCCGACGGTAGCAATCAGAGTTGGTTTGGTGAATCAATTGACCGGTTGGTTTTAGCTTCGTTACAACCCGTACACGTCTTTACGTGTTACGTGTTAAAGATATTATTGTTAACTCGGTAGTTGTTCTAACGAACTTATGATAAATCCCTCTCGATCCGCAGAATCTTTGAGTCCAAACTTCAGTACGCAGAAGAGCTTAAGCGAAGGGACGGCATCGTGGTGCGCGGAGAAGGAGCGGAAACATTGATACTGCAATAGTGATCGATCATCGATGATAAAAAGGAATAAAATAAAGCAGTGCCGAAAATGTTAATAAAAACGAAGAATCCTTATTATATAACAATAATGTTACCCCGTTTCCGCATCCCCATTTATCCCAACTTATTCTTTCGAGGATCGAATCTTACTTATTTCACTGAAGTCTGGCCGAAAGCGAGGCGTATCTTAGTGTGCACACAAGCGGTCACGCCGATTCCTGCGAGTAACGCGAAAAATTGAGAGCAAATGCCCACCGATGTGGATTTACCGTCGGTAAAATCCGAGGCGAGCACCCAAAAGTTTCTCTCAAATTCTTCGAGGTCCGCGATGGCGAAGACGCCGGATGAAGACAGAGTTTGTCTGGCGCGTACATTTTTCGTCGAACAGAGATCAAACGAACTCACGATGAATCCTCACGATTGAGAAAATCTTCGAGTCGAAGCGAAGTAGCGGAACCATCGATACTGCAATAAAGTCCGAGTTTGAATGAAAAATGTTAATAAAAAAATCTTCATACAATAATATCATTAGGGATCGAGTCTCACCTCTTTCACTGAAGTCTGGCCGAAACTAAGGCGTATCTCAGTGTGCAAACGAGACCAGCGGTCGCACCGATTCCCGCGAGTAACGCAAAGAACTGGCGGACAATACCCATCGATTTTGATTTACCGTCGGTAAAATCAGAGGCGAGTGCTCGAAAGTTTCTCTCCAGCTCCTCGACGTCCGCGATGGTGCACGCGGCGGCCGAACACAGCGCTTGACTGGCGCGTACATTTTTGTCCCGATCTATAACGAAATCAGCAGGCGTCTCAGCAAGTCTGAGACGAGTGTAAGCGACGAAGGTCTCTATCAGGTTGAGCTGCTGATTCGCGCC
Organism: Stenichneumon culpator; assembly: GCA_964017025.1. Classification (NCBI taxonomy): domain Eukaryota; kingdom Metazoa; phylum Arthropoda; class Insecta; order Hymenoptera; family Ichneumonidae; genus Stenichneumon; species Stenichneumon culpator. Next base: position 18,910,966 of record OZ024776.1, read on the forward strand.
CGTGAGAATCTTGATAAGATGGTTCCTTCTGCAATATATGGTAAAATAATAGTACTTTGCGATACTAATAGTGCTATGATAATAATATCGAATATAGGAACATTGCATTTTCCGCATAGCAGTGTACCTGAGCTCCTCGGAGAGGTCTCTGCCGCCGTACTTTCGAGCTGCTGCGCGCAATTGTTTCAGCATCCCGTCGGCCAGACTGTCGTCAGCTCCTGTGGAATAACATTCAAATAATGATAGCTCCGCTTCATAGAACCAAGACTTTTCAAGGTAGTCCGAGCGGTACAGTCCCGGCAAACGTGAGTTTCAGAGAAAATTACCAACACTTCTAGATACAATAAATATTTGAAAAAAATCAAGTATATGGGAGATGTTGCAAAGATTGTTTTTGTGCTACAATAATTCCAGTTCGTTATTAACAAATTGAAGATAAAAATCATTATACAACATATTTACCCAGTGACTTAACTATTTTCCTTCATAAAAATAAATTCTTTAATATTCTGAATAGGTATGAATTCTTTCACAATTTTTTTGTAATCTTTGAAAATTGCATTTTTCACAGCTTGAACATAGAAAAAACGCGGTTTTCAAAGATTACAAAAAAATCTGAAAAAATTCATACGCATTAAGAAAAGGCAGCAAAAAATCATTTTGCTAAAAAAAAATAGTTAAGTTGCCGGATAATTTGTTGAGAAATTATTTTTATCGCTAATTTGTCAATAACATTTTGGAAATATTATTACAAAAAACAGTATTTGCAGCACCTCCCATATGGTTGATTTTTTTCAGATTTTTATCCCATCGACAAATGTTTGAATTTTTCCCTGAAGCTCATGTTTGGCAGGACTGTACAGCTCGGACTACCTTAAGCAAAAAAGAGAAGCGAACCTAAAACAATAAGATCTTGCTTGCTGAGGGAAGCCAGTCCTTGGGTGGAAATATTTTTCTTTCTGCACTGCGGAATCAAGTGGCCGGCACCCAGGCCAACGAGCATCGTGGCGGTTTGCTTTGTGAATCCGAGCGGATCTTCGTACGAGCGCTCGAAGCTCGCCTCCATCTTCGTCTTTGATATCCGACCATGGAAATAAAAAAATAAACAATAAATTCTTTGAGATTTAAAAAAACCAGTACCAAACTACCTTCGGGATGTGAAAGATGGATCTTACATTGCAAGTGTCGAACTTGTTACCTCAGCGAGCAAAACCCTTCTGTGTTTCCAGTTATGATTTTGTAAATTACAGGCAACGACGAGTGCCTGGTTTTTTAGGTTACAGCAAAGAGGACGATATTGTGCGAACAGTATACTAAGATCTAATATTGTCGAAGACTATCGGTCGACCATTTGACGAATTATTGGATCGATCGTTTCTGTCGGACATCCATTCCATGTTTACCAACAATGTTCCGCCATCGCGGAACAAAGGAAAACAAAGAGTTTGAATAAAAATTAAAGAATGTGAATCTGACAATTGAAATACGAAAAAATGAACAATAAATTCCTTGAGATTTTTTTAAACGGGACGAAACTACCTTCGGCGTGGAAGATGGATCTTACATTACAAGTGTCGAAGATGTTATCTCGGCGAGCAAAACCCTTCGGTGTTTACGATAATAATTTTGTAGGTTATGGCAAAAGGAATTGTCTGCTCAACGCACGCGACCACACGCGACGATAGTCGTCGAGCGACTGAGTTGCCGGGTAGTGAATATACCGACGGTCAATAGAGCTATAAGTCTGGTGTGGTATGATAAGGGTAGATTCGTAGGCGCACGTCGCGCTACTGTATTCAAAATAGGAAAGTGACGGGAACTTTTATTACCGTTACTTTTCCGAAAAACTAAAAGCAACGAGGAGGTTTATTAAAATATCAGCATTACTTTTACGAAAAGTAAAAACTTAAAGTATCGTCAACTTTGCGTGACGCTGGGTGAAATACGGTTAGGCACTCTAGCTTCGCGTGACTTTAATTCTTAAGCGTGAACATAGCCCAGCATGCCGATAATAACAATAAGCTAACGTTCGTGAACGTCGCCGGCTCATGCTCCGATTTTACAAACAAATTATCAACAACAAAAAACCGAATTGAGTGACTGTTATATCGACAACCAAGATACCTTATTCATTCCCACAATGGTGAGGCATATTTTTTCCGTTTTTATTCACGATTCGACGCGAGTCTGTGTCTACCTAACCTCAAAAGAGCTGAATAACATTGTTTACTTAGGAAAAATAATTGGCTTTGCAGTTGTTTTATTCGTTTTTCAAATCTCTGATCGGCAAAGACGTTGTGGTGGAGTTGAAGAATGACTTGAGGTGAGTAAATCGCGGCCTACCGCGTTTCCCGACAAAAGGTTATCATGTTTTATGTTTTTTTTCCACACAGTATATGCGGCACGCTCCATTCCGTAGACCAGTATCTCAATATAAAACTGACAGACATCAGTGTTACAGATCCTGACAAATATCCTCACATGGTAAGTATCAGGATCAGACCTATTAAGGGGAAGTGAACTATTGCGATCGGTGATGAAAACTGTAATGAACTTTTTTCAAGGGTGCTAATTTTTTTTAGGAAAAAACAAATTTGAGCTGGAAGCGCACAGTAATTTTGTATCTGGCCCAAAATAATTTTTTTTTTTTTTAGCACCATTGAATGAAGTTAATTTGAAAATTGCAACTATCTTTCTCGCATGCACACTTCACGCCTTCCCCACACGTGTTTCACTTCCTCTTAAGGTGAAGTGAAAAGGTAGGATCAATGGCGCTATCTCTCTTACACTTCCTGGCTCCATCACGTGACTTTCAAACTATATTAGCCGGCCAAGCTCATACAGTGTTGGAATTTTTTGACGAATTTTTATGTTTTTTTACTAATGTTATTTGCAACGTATTCCGAAGTATTTTCGCCCGCTGAACATGAATCCGCCGAATCTTTTCGTATCGTATTTTTGGGATTTAAATGGAAAATATTGGGTTGGGAGTAGAATAATTGTTATATTCGTGATCACCTGGAAAAAATACATCGAATATAGCTTTGAAACAAAAAATATCGAAAGAACAACGATTTTTCAATGTTTGAGCCACTTTTGGAAAAACGTCGATTTTCGTGATTTTCAAACGTCGATATCTCGGCTCCCAATGGAGGTAGGGAAAATCCGGGGTGCCCATCGTGTGCTACGGGAAAAAATACACAATATAAGACCTTGTCCGAAGTTTTAGAATCGTTTTATCGTGCCGTTTGAGGACGTTGAAAAACGCAAAAAATGGACACGAAAAGGCCTTGCAATTTTTTGACAAATTTTTTTTCTTTTTTTTTAATTAGCTGCCACGTATTCCAACGTATTTTTTCACGTATTCCGACTCACAAATAACTCGCACGGATACACACAGGTATTCACAATACTCACAGATCTCACCGGATACTCATGAATACACACAGATACTCACACAGGTGCTCACAGTTACTTTCAGTAGTCCCGGATACTCACAGACAGTCACCGCTAGTATCGTACCGCAATATAACCGGTAGTTTATTATATTTTACATTGTACTCTTCTGTCTCGCAGCTATCGGTGAAGAATTGTTTCATCAGGGGATCCGTGGTCAGATACGTACAATTACCAGGCGACGAGGTCGACACCCAGCTGCTCCAGGATGCCGCGAGGAAGGAGGCCGCCGTTCAAACGCGATAATCGCTACGCACATCGGCTCATATGCTACGAACGAACGAACTTTTTCACTGCTATTCCAATTAAGAATAAAAGGTAACGAGATATCGAACGAGTATTTTTTATTTACAAACGCCTTTACCTATCTTCAGATTGTCATGCATCGCGACAAAAAACGGTTCTCCGATGCGGACAGGTCGGGCAGTATCTTGTCGGCTACGGTCGATAGATCTTCGAGATTGTTGTTCGATTATCATTAACTAACAGTACGATAGTCGCCTCGACGTTAGAGGCATCGTTAAAGACGTTGGGGCGATTCACGCTAGTTTTTTAAAGTCGTTTTTACAAACTTTTACGCATCTGTTGACTATAGCGGATGGTTATTTGTATTATAACAGATGAGCTTAATGTAGAAACCCATTAATTGCAATGGATAAAAAAATATTAACTGGTTTGTGTTAATTTTCGAAAAGGCACATGTTCATTCAGTTTTTTTCAAAGAACAATCCGTAATTTTTTTTTATCGATTTTGATGTCTCACGGCTCGTTCTCTTCCTTGAAAGATACTCTACGAATTAACCATCCAGATATTCGTTAGTATTGGCCGTTTGAAAATGGAAGCATTTTGTTTATCCATCGACGAAATTCTTTCATGAACAAGAGACTGTCATTTTTAATCAGAAAATCGTATCGTATATCTAGACTGTGAATTTGTAGAGCGTCTTTCAAGAGAATGAAAATTACGGACTCTTATTCGAAAAAAAAAAATTAACGAATCTGCAACTTTTCGAACATTAGCACAAACAAGCTAATATTTTTGCAGATCCATTGCAATTAATGTTTTTTTTAGTTCAAGGACATCTGACGTAATAGAAATAACCATCCACTGTAATCAATAGATACGTAAAAGTTTGTACAAACAACTTTTAAAATACAGTACTCATTTCACTAGGGTAAAGCGCTCCAATCTCCTTAAGCAGGGAATCTCATTAAATTCCCCGTCAGAAGTGCGATTCAGAGAGTATTTCGAATACTTCCCAACGCGATAAAAATCTGAAAAAAATCAACGAGAGTCCCTCTTTAAGTCGCTACGGCGTAAAGAAAGAAAGTTTTTCTAAGTGACAAAAAAAAAGAAACTAAAAAAATCTATATCTGAACGTTATTAGGGATGCGTGATGAAGATAACGAACGACAGAGTGTTAAACTTTTTCATTTATTGAAAATATTTCTGTAAAATGTGTATATCCGCTCGGCCACGCAGAGACCAACAAACCGAATTTTGGATAATAGATTAGAAAAAAAACTCAAGGAGATTCGTAGCGAAATCGTAAAACATATAGTAGAGACATTATTATTATTCCTAACGATTACTTGTTTTTTTTTCTTTCTTTTTGTTGTTGTTGTTGTTGTTGTTGTTGTTGTTGTTGTTGTTGTTGTCGTTTTAGTCTAAATAAAGGACCAATCAACGATGCATTGGCTTACTTTTTATAATCTTATTATATTAATTATATTGTGTATAACAAAGCGGTAACAACTTGTTAATCTCGTAACTATTATCGTAGGAATTATATATTATTATAATTAATAATTATACAGTAACTAATAATAAATTACAATAAGGATCGTTTTTCTTTCAACTAATAAATTAACAACAAATCAATGCGTTTTGATCCGATATTTCAATCCTTTCGCTAAAATCATTTATTGTTTTTGCTCATTTTTCTTCTTCTTTTTTGTATTAATTATTTAACAACAGGTTTTTTTTTTCTTTTATCTTTGCATTATTTGCTCTTTAAATTCATGTAATCGTAGTAAACATAGTAATTATTTATAATATTGTGCAAATAACTCATATTTTTTTTCTGTATTCAGAGTTTAATGAATCTCATTCAACAGAGGAGCCTCTTCTCCCAGTTCGTTCTAGCTATGCCTATTAGTATGCTCGCGTATGTCGTTTTCCTACACCGTCTTTCTTCTCCTACTTCTCCTCGGGTATCTTCAATTTTTTTTTCGCATTCGCACAAGTACGTTATGGCTTTTATGTTCTCTCTCTCTCTCTCTCTCTCTCTCTCTCTCTCTCTCTCTCTCTCTCTCTCTTTCTCTCTCTCTCTCGCTCTCTCGCTCTCTCTATCTCTCTCGTTATTCATGCGTCGTAAGTGTAACAGAACGTGTATATAATATGGACAGTACTTTATAATAATGTTTTCCATAGCTAGGTTGTTGAAAATTGGATTCTAGCTTGACCCATGGCAGTTGCTTGTTAATTACTGGCCGACAGGCTTTTCAGCTTCGTACTTTACAATAGCCTTCTATCGATTTTATTTTTTAATTTATTTTTTATTATCTTATGTGCTGATGGTTTTGCAATCAAAGATTTATCCTCGTTTGGAAACACTTTTATCTTTTTTTAATATTTTTATTCATCATTTTTAAATTTTTTTTTACTTATTTGGGAAAATCGGTAATGTGTTGGAAAGCAGCGGAGTAATAAGAACACTCCGGAGGGCGGCGATTCTTCGCTAATTTCGTTGTCGGCTCACAGGGCTTTTTTTTTGTCTGGTTGGTTTTTTCTATTTTTAAAAATTTTTTTTCGAAAAGATCTGCGAGCCTCGAAGCGAGGTATCGACACCTCTATCTCACATATTTAATTTTTTTTGTATTTTTCCACTTCTTTTTCTTCCTCATTCTCTTTCTCACATCTTCCACTTCACTATCTCTACACTCCTCCGCTGTATTTTATCTCTCTCGTATCTTTGCGATAACGTGTCAACCTAGTATTATATAGTAGTATGTATATTACAATGCGCGTTACACCACGGCAGTATCGTTCACGGAGAAAGTACGCGCTGTAAAAATCTGCGTCGCGTCGCTGCGGGCAAATTAAACAGCGGCTCTATATTACAGCGATCCCCAAATTAAAGAGGCAATGTACATATTAAAGAAGAAATAAGCGGATTGCTATACTATAGCATTCACATACTCTCCCCATTCTCGTTACCACCGGATTATCATTATTATTTTAATTTTTTTACTTTTTAATTTTTTTTTTTATTTTTTATAATTCTTCGTTTTGTTTGTTTTTTTTTTGTGAAAATGAGAAAAGCTCGCAGCTCGCTTCGAACGATCTAAATAATCTGTTTGAAACGCCTACTGCATCACGAATGGCCTCTATTTACACGACGCCGCGTCGTGCTTGCTTACACGCTTTTTTGCCCAAAAGAAGAAAAAAATATATGTATATATATATATATATATATATATATATATATATATGTTTATGGAAGGGTTCATATGGGGACCGAATGTACATATTGTACAACCAGTATACAAAAGTCTACAACTCGACTTAGAAGCATGAAATCCTATCCCTACCACTATGTATATCGCAGAAAAAAAGATATCAGCAAATTTAGTTTTCTTATATGTAGCGGTTCAATACAGGACCATTAATATTCATGTATTGGTTCATATGAGGACCGTGTCTTTTATGATACATTAGTAGTGGGGTAGATGTAGGCTCTCCCCACATTAGCTCGGATACACCGGGTTCTACTATACAACTGCTGAAAGGACCTTTGTACGTTGAAGAAACGCGTGGGGTACACATGTACCCCACGGGTTTTCCAAGAATAATTCGTAATTGCCCTATTGCTCCATATCGCATAAGTGACCTATGTAACCGATTAATATGCCATAGGCAGTGTCGACTTGAGTTTATGACCATCCACGGCACTCGAGTCGTACGTGTCTTAGCCATAGATATATTCATATTTTTCGTCGCTCAACGAGTGCTCAATGTTCACGACTTTGGAACGGTGTAGCGATCTGACGACTAGTCTTTCATTTATGGTATTTATCTAACGTAGAAATTAATAGTCGAGTCGCCGCTTATCAATATTATTTGTCGAACAATGATGCAGAATAAAAGTATATTTGACTTTTTTTTTAACTCTCCTTACCCTCCAGACTATTTTGTAAATGGTAAACACTGTAAATAATTTTCTTTTCCTTTCTGCCAATCTATTCCTGCCCCATATATGCGTACTTGCATTACAAACAAAGAATACAATACATTTCCTTACAGCGCAATAATGTATTACACGATAAAAAGGAAAAAAACACGTATCATTTTCGCTTATCCATAGTCCAGGAAATCAATTCTGGTTGCCGCGTAGGATATTGTTCAGTTATTTAATCAGCTGTTGAGATACATATGTACCCGAGCTGATATATACTGATACATGAGGGTTAATAATATAAATGCAGATTATTGTTTATTTAATAACACATATGGAGATCATACATTAAAGCGTACATTAAAGCTATTTTTTTTTTCTCTGATTGTTGACCCACGTTTTGATCGCTGCCATGTTGCGCTTAAAAACGCCCGGATTCGCAGCGATCACCTGTTGGATAAAGGCGAACGAAGGTAGTGGTCCCGCAGTCATATATGGATGGAACGCTTTGGATGCTACTTCCTTTTCTTTTGCAGTCCAAGGAACTCGACTGCATTTTCCGTGCGGTGAAGCTGAAATGAAAGTTATATTAGAAATACGAAATACTGTGTAATAAAAATAAAAGAAAATTGTGCTAACTCGATTGCTGTCTTCTTTGCTTCTTCGCCTCGGGCTCGTCAAAGCCGTCATCATCTAAGAAATTGTTGCCGGGCGCAACGTTAGTACCATTTTCGTGCTGCTGTCCATTCAATGTACTGTTAGCGAGCACGTTTGAACATGATGGTTGTGAACCTTGCACGTTTGAACATGATGGTTGTGAACCATCTTGTTCGATGTCGTCATCATCAGAGTCTCCGTCGGAATCATCATCTGCTCCCTGCACGGCTTCCAACAATTTGGAAATGCGTAGTATTTCTCTGGCTATAATCGGCTGTCGATAATGTTCCTTGTGAATTTTGTCTTCATGACCTAAGAAGTTGGCCAGTTCAGACACTTCACCCTCCGACAAATTAAAATTGACACACATCGTAGCCACGTGTTTTCTTAAGATCGTTCCTCTTAACGTTGACGGATTTGTTGCACCGCATGCATTTGCAAATTTCCGCATCGCCTCGCAGGCTCGAAGGTATCTATAATCGCCTTTCAATATACCTGGAATACCGAACAGATATCCGTTCTTTTCGTTCACTCCCGCTTTGCTCCTGTGATGTAAAAGGAGTTGTATACACACGAGGATCTCCCGATGTAATAAAACGGCCACAGTACGGTTTAACTTGCCACGGATCGTGAATCTCACGTAAATTTGAGCTGCTTGCTTTTCTTCGAGCGTAAACTTCTTGTACGACTCGCCGATTACGCTTTCATCAATTTTTTGGTAATTAGCGTAATCTTCAATCAGGATTCGTTCAATTTCACCTGCTCGACGTCGGTTGAACAGTTGAATGGAGGTGAGGGTCACTTCCGCTAATTGAAGCCAGTCGTGAAGTGTAAAATTATCCTTCAATTTCTGATAATACTTCCTCAGTCGATCTCTTAGGTACGTTTGCAGTTTTTGAATGTCGGAGTTCGAAGGCAGAATGACTTTTTTCTGTCGTCTGTTACGAGCCTGCGTTTCTGCCGCTGTACGAGCAACGCTAGTCGTGAAGTCGTTGGTGAAGACCGTCAAAAACTTTTCAGCTGATACTTGATTTCTTTCATTTTCTGATATGATCCAATGTGTGATGCACAACCTTGCAACCTGCTTGATAAGTCCACCGAGTGACGTGGCAATCGAAGGTACTTTAAATCCAGTTTCGCTCGGATCGATACCGCCAATAGATTGAATTGCGGCAATAGCCGTCGGGAAATTTCTCGGGAAAAAAACATCGAAGAAGTTGCGTATATTCGGATTGAGAGTTCTTATCGTCAAAAGGAATCGTCCGAGTTGTCGCAATTTTTGCCGAATCATGTCATAGAAATGAGGGTCTCTAAATTTTTGACACTCCTTGTTTGCGAAGAGAATGATTAATTCGTCGTATCGGATAGCTTGCACGATCTTGTCATCTCTCAGCGTCGGAAAAACTCGTTTTCGAAGAACATCGCAGGCCTTGTGATGGATGCGACCGACTAACTTCTTTGATGCCTGTAGTAAAGATCTTGGCTTTGCCAATTTTGTTTTCGCGCACCTTCGGTAGTGGTTCTTGAGAGTCTGCTTCCCATAATCAGCGAAACAAGATGGGCACGTGGCGAAATCGGCTGCCGTTCTACAGTATTTTGCGTTTGGCCGCCGTTTCACTCTACGTTCTCCATTGTTGAACCTTTTATCGGTATTAAACTGAAATTGCCCACGTTTGCGAATTTTGTCCATTGCTTCCTTGCGTTCCTTAGATCCTACGGGGTAGCTTAAAAATTCTGCGACATCAATTTCTTGAAAATGCTTTCTGGCAACATGGCGGCTCAATTTAGCTTGTTCCGTGCAACAATACATGCACCAGTCTGTCTTTTTGCCATCTTCGACAGTCTTTACTATCATCTCGGTATCGTCCGGTGCGCTGTGTCCAACTTTGTTCACAAGAAGCGACGCATCGAAGTCCATCGAAGCGTTGTTGGATTTCGAAGAAGCATTACGCACGGACACACCACTCGTATTTTGCTTTGCACCTTCCGGTGCCGTATCAATGCTATCATCGGAGTAATTTAAAGACGGTTCGTAATCGCAATCCTTTGACCTATCAGTTTCATCATCAAAGTTTGTCACATCTACAACAGAAGGATAATAAAATTGAAGATAATCGTCTTTTGTTTGCTAATGTGTGGGAAGGTAAAACGTTTTCATATGCATCACCGTTGCAGACGTTCATGTCCGATGTTTGAAGCGTGGAAAGACGTTCATCAATATTGTACGTCATTAAGTCAAGCCTAATAAATACAAAGAAAAATGTCAGCAACAATTTTACAAAATTTTAACCAATAACTCACATTTCATGTTGAGGGCTATTCGACGACAGATCATTCGCCGTTTCAGTGTTCAGAGGTTCCTGACATTTCAGAATCGAGTGATTCAAAATTTCTGAATTACTGGTCTCGGATAAAATCGTATCAGGTTTACTGTTTTGAACCTCTGGATCATTATAGACGGACAAGTTTAGCCCACTCCAGCTCCAGTCAATGTCATTGTTTAAAGCTATCTTGATATCTGTGAATAATAAAATGTGTGAGGAAATCGATAATTACTAAGTACTAGGAGACAATGCTAGAAAAGCTTCAACCTTCGTCATACACTGGTGTTAAATAATTAGCAGAGGCTTTCTGATCGAACCCGCTTTCAAAGGCCAATGATTTTGGGGAATTTTGTGCTACGGTCGTAATAAGAGGCTCCGAATTGTACAAGTTCACTGCACATGACTGCGTCACACTTGTCTTTTTTTCAGAACTGTGATTAGTTGCTTTCGTGCTCTCATAGGCAATCTTATAATTCGGATCGACACGTACATCAGAGACCACCTTGATTTTTCCTGAAAAAAAATATTAATCAATTATATTTTATTCCCTTTAAGAATTGAAAGCGAGTTAAGCCTTACGCGTATATAAGGTACGAACTTTTTCTCGGGTTGAAACGGCCTAATTGACTCGCGACATTTCCGTTTGTTGGTGGAGAAGATGAATAGCAACTGGCTGGTGATTCGATTGTCTCCCCTTTATTGTCATCAGGACATTCTTGTTTTGCAACATTTCCCGTATCGCTTTTTTTTTCTTTGGAGTCGGACGAATATTTCGGCGCGATTTTCTGTGCATTAATCTCGCTTTGTAGACCGACAGACGACGAAACTCGCATCGAATCATCGATCAAAGCAGTGAGATCAATTTTGTTTTCAGAAAGAATTTTGTTTTCTATCATTGCAATTAACTCGTTTAACTCCTCCTTCTGATCTGTAGGCAAATTTTTACGATTAATCCCGAGAATCATAAAAAAAAACTCTATCATCTATACCTGTATTTTGTACTCCAACGAACGATGCGTTCGTACCAGTCCATTCGGGTGACGAAGCGGATCGATAACTATCGGTTATCGGAGCAATGTCGGCATCTTGATCGTCGCCGGGATATTTTTGTTTTACGACATTTAGCGAATAGCTTGTTTTTTCTTGTATGTCGGACGAACGACATTCCTGCACGATTTCCTCTGAATGGGTCTCGCTTTGTAGACCGACAGACGACGAGCCTCGCTTCGAATCATCGATCGGAGCAATGCGATCAATTTTCCTTTCAAAAACAATTTCTTTTTGTATCGCTGCAGTTAATTCGTTTGGCTTCTCTTCTTGATCTGTGGGCAAATTTTACCGATTAATCCCGAGAGAAGTATACAAAAATGTAAAAAATAAAATTTATAAATGCCTGTATTTTTTACTCCAAATACACAATTCGTTCGTACCAGTCTGTTCAGGCGATAAAGCAAATCGATAACTATTGGCTATCGAAGCAATGTCATTTTTATTGTCCCCGGGACATTCTTGTTTTGCGACATTTATCATATCGTTTTGTTTTTCTTTTGAGTCGGACGAACATTCCTGCGCGATTTCCTCTGAATGGATCTCTCTTTGTACACCAACAGACGACGAGCCTTGCTTCGAATCATCAATTGGAGCGACGCCATTGATTTTGCTTTCGGAAACATTTTCCTTTTGTATCCCTACAGTTAATTCGTTCGGCTCCTCTTCCTGATCTGTAAGCAAATTTTATCGATTAATCCCGAGAGAAGTATACAATTTTTTTTTTTTATATATAAAAGTGTATTTTTTATTCCAAATACACAATTTGCTCGTACCAGTCTGTTCAGGCGATGAAGCGGACCGATGACTATTGGTTATCGAAGCAATGTCGACATTTTTATTGTCCCCGGGACATTCTTGTTTTGCGACATTTAGCGAATAGCTTGTTTTTTCTTGTATGTCGGACGAACGACATTCCTGCACGATTTCCTCTGAATGGGTCTCGCTTTGTAGACCGACAGACGACGAGCCTCGCTTCGAATCATCGATCGGAGCAATGCGATCAATTTTCCTTTCAAAAACAATTTCTTTTTGTATCGCTGCAGTTAATTCGTTTGACTCCTCTTCTTGATCTGTGGGCAAATTTGACCGATTAATCCCGAGAGAAGTATACAAAAATGTAAAAAATAAAATTTATAAATGGCTGTATTTTTTACCCCAAATACACAATTCGTTCGTACCAGTCTGTTCGGGCGATGAAGCAGACCGATGACTATTAGCTGTCGAAGCAATGTCGACATTTTTATTGTCCCCGGGACATTCTTGTTTTGCGACATTTATCGTATCGCTTTGTTTTTCTTTTGAGTCGGACGAACATTCCTGCGCGATTTCCTCTGAATGGATCTCTCTTTGTACACCAACAGACGACGAGCCTTGCTTCGAATCATCAATTGGAGCGACGCCATTGATTTTGCTTTCGGAAACATTTTCCTTTTGTACCCCTACAGTTAATTCGTTCGGCTCCTCTTCCTGATCTGTAAGCAAATTTTATCGATTAATCCCGAGAGAAGTATACAATTTTTTTTTTTTTATATATAAAAGTATATTTTTTATTCCAAATACACAATTTGCTCGTACCAGTCTGTTCGGGCGATGAAGCGGATCGATGACTATTGGCTGTCGAAGCAATGTCGACATTTTTATTGTCCCCGGGACATTCTTGTTTCGTGACATTTATCGTATCGCTTTTTTTTTCTTTCGAGTCGGACGAACATTCCTGCGCGATTTTCTCTGAATGAATCTCGCTTTGTACACCAATAGACGACGAGCCTCGCTTCGAATCATCGATTGGTGCATCGCGATTGATTTTGCTTTCAGATACATTGTCCTTTTGTATCGCTGCTGCCAATTCGTTCGGCTTCTCTTCCTTATCTGCAGGCAAATTTTACCGATTAATCCCGAGAGAAGTATAAAAAAAAAGAAAATTAGAAATGCCTGTATTTTTTACTCCAAATACACAATTCGTTCATACCAGTCTCTTCGGGCGACGAAGCGGATCGATGACTATTGGCTGTCAAAGCAATGTCGACATCTTTATTGTCGCCGGGCCATTTTTGTTTCGCGCCATTTATCGTATCGCTTTTTTTTTCTTTTGAGTCAGACGCAAATTCCTTTACGATTTTCTCGACCTCACTTTGTAGACCGAAAGACGACGAGTCTTGCTTCGAATCGTCGGACGGAGCTATGTAATCAATTTTGCTTCCAGACACAATTTCCTTCTGTATCCCCGCAGTTAATCTGTTCGACTCTTCCTCCCGATCTGTAGACAAATTTTACCGGTTAATCCCGGAAGAAGCTTAAAAAATG